>JAQFVV010006379.1:0-386875 GCA_028023455.1 Epiperipatus broadwayi
TTACATTGACTGCTGTAATAGAAAGACCCATATTATCAAAAATAATTATATAAAATGTGGGAGAAATTATTTTATAGTTTATTGTATAATGAATGGGAATCAATAATAGTAAAAGTATACATATAGGAATGTTAAGAAAGAAAATTATAATAATACGATCTACTGTAAATGAACTACCTCAAAAGCAAGTTCATTGAGTTTGTTGTGCATATTTTTGTTCATATAAACACGATAATTGATTATTTAATTAAATCCAAAAAATTGTCCCTGGTTTGAAAGTCTATGTTATTACAAACTCACCAGATGTTAGTCTATTTTAATTGTAGGCTTGTGAGTCTGTCTCTTGTATTTGAGACATTATATTGTTATAATATCTCAGATTTAGTAGATCTTCCACATTCACCTGCCACCTAGAAACAAGCTTTCTGCTCCTCAGTCAATTGAGATACTTTCACTTTGTTTGTCTGTCCAATGTTGGATTCATTACGGATAATTGTTTCACCAGTTTTATTTGAGTTTTTTTTTTTTTAATGCCATGTGGGACTTACTGTTCTTTTTTTGATTTTTCTTTCTCTATGTTTATTGAAGTCTGCTTTTGCCTATATAGGCTTTTGAGCAATGATTTTTTCCTGTGTACTGTTGTTTGGTTTTTCTAATTAATTGAACCTCTTCATCAGAGCAAGGAAATGGTAAGGTATCACCCATGTACTCTTGTTTCGTTTCTCCCGTGATATAAGATTGGCTTGTATATATTCATGGATGGCTTTACTAGGATCAAAGCTGGATTATCATGTTTAATTTCATTAATGGAATAAGTCTATTGCTACTAGATTTTAAGATACCTGTGTTGTCTCTAATATTAATAGTTTCATCTACTTTTGTTTTTTCAGGTCACTTGCATATTGGGAATAATGGACGCTTGTTTAGAAGTTACTGTACGAGTTCGATTTCTATTAGCTATTGGATCTCATCGTACTGATGCATTTTTGTTTTTAATACCACATCTTTTACTACATAAAAACGTGTTAGGGGCATTTCCTTGATAAGATGACTTGGTTTACAAAAAAATTGAGGTGGATCGCTTCATGAAAGCAATTCATATCAAAGGTAGAAGAATCTATATGTAATGTTGTATATATTCGTTATTGCATATTTTTCTTCAATGATAAAAGGCGGAAATGAAAGGTATTGTTATGAATCATTGTGATTTCTTTTTTCCATACATATTTAAAAAGTTGACCACAGTTCCAACATTTTTAAAATCTTGTAGATCATCAACTATGTGTCTACATGACAAAGTTCTTAATTTGTCCATTCAAATTTTGTAGGTTCGATGTCTATGTAACAAATAAATTTTCCACGCTAATAAAGTATGTTTTTCAAATATTTGTTTCTGAGCCACATTAGATTCTATTGTTTTATATTCACATAGGGAGCGATCTAGCACCTTGTATATCATTGACCAAAGTTTTTTCTCCATAGATAAGAATAAAATTCATCAGTGAAAATTCATGATCAAAGAATTAGTATCTGTTATAGCTAATAGACGCTTTAATACTTTTAAATTTTTGAAACGATTTAAGAACTGTTAAATAACTGTTTATACTTTTCAGATATAGAAAACATAATCTGTATTAATAGAAGGATAATAAATTTGTATTTTCTTGTTCCATTTAGAAAGCGTCTGTTATTTCAAAATTAAAAATTTCAATAAATTTTCTTCTGTATCACATTGTTATCTTGTTCATTTTGTTTAAAATACTGTGCATGTTTGTTTATTCTTATTGACTCAATAGAACTGATGTCAGGCAAATTAGTATTTCAAATTTATTTCTTCTTTTGTTTCGGATAAATCCAGATATAGTTTCAGCCATATTGACTATATTTTTTACTTTCTTTTGAAAATAATGTTAACTTTGACTTTTTCTAGATTCGATAATAGTTATTTATCTGCTTAATATATACCTCTTTTAAATTAGAATTAGAATCAGAAATGTGACATTTTAAATCTAATATTCTTTTCTTTATTAATATCAATTTGTTCTAAATAGAGTTTACCTTTGTTAAATTTCTTTTCTTTTGATATACTTTTCACATCAAATTCAACTCAAAACCAAATAAACTTGGTTCACAATAGAGCTGAAATGAGTCAACTTTCTCTTCGTCAAGAGCCAAGATGGCTGCTACCACTACTACTACTACTACTACTACTACTACTACTACTACTACTACTACTTTCAAATGGTTTTATTGGCATGAATTTTGTTACACTATGTTGCAATTACTGGCCAAGTGGTACATGTAGACTTGAAAAGATTGAAGTCTCATTATGAGTTCTATATAGAACACTGTTCAGTACATACCCAACCTGATGTGGCAGTGAGCTCTAGTCTCTGAGCTGACTGTGAAAACACATTCATTTTCTTGAGTTATTAATTATTGCTGACCTTGTGATTTTTGAATAATAAATTAATGAAATCCAGGTGATAATTATATTCTTATGGAGAGCATAGGATTATCCTATTTAATCTGGTTAATTTATTCATAAGTTATACGATTGGTATTTGTTTATGTGGGATTGAAAACAAAATGACACCTGAGAATCCAAAGGAACAGGGAGAAATTGTTATTCTCCACTGTGTAAATCTTTTCAGAATGTCAATTGAATGTTTAATGTTATTTTTTAATCATAGTGATTGTGTGAGATTAAGTCTGTAAGTTTGCAAGGTGGGACAGGTGCAAGGAAACATTTATGGTTTCATCCTCTTCTATGACATAGAGTATCATATTCAGCAAAATTTCATTTGCTGCTAGGAATGAATTCATTAATAGACAATTGAGGAGGTTGATTTAATAATAAGTCCAGATATTTTGTTCATGTACCAAAATTTAAATTTTGATATAAGGTTTATTTATATTGATATACTTATTATATCATTATGAGAGAGAGTCTGCATTGTTGAGAATAATGTGTTCAGCACTTACAGTTTTGTAAATGATTTAACGTGGTATTCGAATCAGTATTGACTTTAAAAGTTGATTATGAATTCATTTTTTATTGGTGGAGGTACTGTGGTGAATTTAAGAAAGATTGGAAAATAGAAAATTAGTAGATAGTTTTCATTAGCAAGTGTGTGCTTCTTTTTTGATAGTTATGGCTGATAATGATAGCTGTCAGTCAGGCTTGGTATGAGATTTGTAGGCTATTGATATCAATGGAGGTAGCTTTATTCAGATTAGCTTCTCAGATGAGTTGATTTTTTTTTTAAACTGTTGGTGAATTCCTATGACTGGCGACAATAATTAATTTTGACCATTACCATATTGATTAGAGAATTTTGCTATGAATTGAATAGATAAGCTTCATAGCAGAATTAATATTTTTCATTAGTAACTGATTCTGTATTGCTTCTTGTGGTATTACAGAGATGAAATGGAATTCAAGTTAAAAGTTACAAAGTATTATTAGAGATGTATCATTGGCCATGAAAAACAACTCCATAATATTGTTTTTTCCTGTTAAATTTGAGTGCATGTTAATGCAGTTTTTGAATAGATTAATTAGGAAGACTCTTTTAGATGTTATATCACTATCATCGTAGGAAAAAGAGATGGTCATTGTTGTTTCCAGGTCCCCTTACATATTCCATTCTTATCTTCAGCAAGTAATGGGATTGATATTGATTGTAAAAGTAGGGGAACTCAGTGGGGATCGATGTGGATGGAGGTGTGGCAGTGAAACTTGGAGACATCTTGCCATTACGTAATGTGAATATCTCTATTGTGAAGTAGGTTTGCTAGGTATGTAAGGTCATTAGAGTTATAGGTTTATTTAGTGCACCGATTTCATCCAGCATGCTCTTACAATTTAATTGAATCAAAATGCTAGCCTTGCAAGGTCACAGCTGAATCATCACTGGCCCAGATTTTTGGTTAAGGTCTGACTTGTCCATTATTGTCTTAAACAGGACAAAGCCTGTGTAGCTGCCTTTTTTATAAACTTGTGTAGAAATTTACGGAGTAAAATTAAGGCTGAATTTTACTAGTCTTGATCTATGGATTCATAATTTTTTAATAAAGGGGATGGATGATTGGTCTGAGTTGGTTAATAGTGAAGAGAAGGATGAATGGGCTTTTTTGAAGGAAGGACTAGCGATACTGGTAGAGAGCTACTCATTCGTGGATCTGGTTAGAGATGATAGTAATCATATTTAACGTATTATTGTTGGTAAGTAGTTCAGATGATGCTATAAATTTAGGGATAGTAATGTACTCTGGTCAGATTTATTTGGATATGCTTGTTTTTATAACATGTCATTTCTGGATTATTGGGATGATCTAGTTGTGATGCCAAAGTGGAATGGAAAGCAAGGTGATGATGTTTTCTGAAATCTGTCTTTGAAATGGTTATAAATTCCTGTAATGTCATATTTCCCCGTTATAGGTTTTTGAGTTGAAAGTATAGAGGATGGAGTGACTTTTTGAACTGTAGTAAAGTTGGCCCAGCTAATAAACCTTTTGACCAATTATGTGTTTTTTCAGAAAGAGTTTGATTTTTTTTATTGGAAATATATTCTGCTAATGTGATCTGTGTCTGTTTTATTCTGTTTTAACAATAATATTGAGCTAATTGAGGTTGGAGTTGCTGGGGTGCTTTAAATTTGTAGAGTGTCTAATTTTTCATTAGATAGGTTGGAGATGGATTTCTATTGGTGTAAGTGTTTAATTGTGGAAGAGATGACATTTATAAATGTGAACCATGCTTCTGTTGGGTTGAGTGGACAAAATATTATTATTGGAATATATGAATTTTAGAGTATATTAAGTTGCTTCTGGAGCACATGGATTTAAGTAACAATCTAGTAGTGTTGTTAAATGAGAGAGTGGACTGGAGATGTAGATCTATTTGTAGTTGTATATTGAGTGCCGTGATCAGAAAAGGAAACTGGACATAATGAAGGTTTTTATTATGTAATGTAGATCAGGGGGTAGAAGAGGAGATCAATCAATGTGGAATGTTTTTGAGTGTAGAATGATATGTCATTGGATGAGAAGAAGCCTTCTGCGCTCATGAGTTTTTTATTTATGAGATGTAAATATTTGCGAGTGAAATCAGAATATGACATGTTAAAGTCACCAGTTAGTATTGTGGGATGTGGGTTTGTTGCCAAAAATAAGGTTTATATTGTTGATGAGCTGGTGAATAAGTAGTGGTTGGTTATATAAGTACAATGTGATTATGTTTATTACATAGGCTGAGTTTTGAAAGGTTATTATGCTCATGTGTGGGTTTAGGAAAAGCAGTTTAAATGATTGAAGAGGAGAGTTTCTATGAATAAGAAATCCAACTCCAGCAGCAGATAAGTTTGATAAGGAAAAGTTGCAGTAACCAAATCTATTTAGGTATTTGTGAGGTTTGTAGGTGGAATTGATCGAATATTTGGTCTCCGTAAAGATCGGAAGAGTGAGGATTGAATTAATTAATCCAATTTGCTATGGCGAATAATCTATGTGGCGAGTTGATTCCTCTGACATTGACTGTAGTGATTGATAACACCATTGTAATGTTTAGTGTGTGTGCAGCTGATTATGAATATGTAGATTCTATAGAAGATCTTTAGATATGGGAATCAATGGGTTGGAGCTGATGTCAGCAGGTATATTAAGATTGCAATCATCTATGGAAGGCGGTTTTATTTTTAACCTTTTTAGTGACTCTGTGATAACCATCCACACCCTCCAAGAAATTTCATTTGTTCTGGAGAACCAGAAGAATCAACTGATAAACACTGCCTAGTCCAGTAGCCAGTTTCAGTGCCTTTGTTGTCTGGGATAGGTGATAGAGTGGGTCTTAGCTTTTTTCTGAGTGGAGTTAAACTTTCTTTTTTATCTATGTGGTTAGTAGTGGTTGATTGGGTGTTATGCACTATGATTTTGTCTTCAGTTGAGTTATAAGTGGTGGCCTTTTTTTTCTTTCTTTTGTCATTGTTTTTCTTCTTTCTCTTTGCAATTTTAAAAAGGGAAGAATCTGTTGTGCTATCTTCAGAGTGGTAAGATGAAGAGTCTTCATCCATGCAATCCTCATCTTGATCAGAGTAGTTGGAATTGATTGCTGCTGAGTTATTAATTGTGACAATATTATTATCAGTAGGTGTGTGGGTGGGATGTTCAATTGGTTGCTTAGTGGCTAGGTTGTTAGTTGGTTTTGAAGTACTTTGAATTATTTTATTACTGGTTACTTGAGGTGTGGCAGTTATCTGGTTTGATTGTGGAATTGTTGAGCATTGATGATGTTTAGTGAGTTTAAGGCTGCATTTACTGGCAAAGCTTATTAGGGCAATTTTTAATCAAGTGAGATCTTTGCTTACATGAGAAACATTGTGGTGGTGTTCCTTTAAATGTGATGATGAGTTGTGCACTCTCACTTTCATGTAGAGTTGGGATATCTGTTGGATTGACGTTTTTATATAGACTAATGTTGAAAGTGGCAATGTTAGTATAAACCGGTGCCGCTGCTTTTTTTCCCATAAAATAGTTAAAATTGGAGATTTTTCCGTATTTATTTAATATTAAATGTAAATCCATTTCTGTAAAATCTGGGAAGCAATTTTTAATTTGTCCAAATGCCACTAGGGGGCGATTAATATCAATGAAGCAAATTATTCGGTTACCGAGAAATTTAATGTTATTCTCAAAAATTTCTTTTTGCTTTTTGTTATGAAATTCTAAGCACAAATACCTATTATTAGGAAGGAATAATACTTTATAAATATATGACCACAATTTTTTTTCGGTCAATAATTGATAGAACTCTTCTGTGGGAAATCTACTTAGATCACATTTTGTATTGGTGATGGTGATAATTACGGTTTTGTCGTTCTTATATTTTTTAAGAGATTGGATTAAACTGGTAGGTACGGTTGCGTTAAACTTGGTACAATATTCTTGATATTTTTCCAGCATGATATGGTGAGGTTCACATATATTATCATCTTGTATTTCCTCTTCAAGATCGTTTTCCAGACCGAAAAGTTCTGTGATATTTTTTGACTGCTTGCTCACTCTCGCACAATTTTTCTTCGGAATTCCGTACTGAATTCGCGTAAGTGAATTCATTATTTATTTGTGTATTGTTGTTGGTAGTTAAATTGAGTGATTTCCCACGTAAATTATTATCATTTGGGTATACGTTATTAGACGAAGGTTTTTTAGCTTCTGGTAAATGAGGAAAATGATCTGTGTTTCTGTTAAGCCCGTGAATTTCAGTCTCCTTGTCCGACTGATAGCTTAATGAGGTATTAGTATTTTTTATTGCTCCCGCGTAGGTGAAGTTTTTGTTAGTTTGCTTATTGCTTGTAACGAGCTACTATTAATGATGTTAGTTGTATTTGAATCGTGTTTGTCACTGCTGTGAAGTATGGAAGCATGAATACTATTGGTCAAAGGCCCTCGTATGTTCAGATTCGGCTCAGTGTATTCAGTAACTATGCTGGTAGACTTCGACGAATTTATTGAAGTGATATGACTAGAATATATTTCTTGGTTAGCGTCATTCTGCAAACCAGAATCACTATCTAATTGTAAGATGATATTATTAACTAAATTAATAAGTTCACTGATTGCAGTGGATGTATGAGCATTAACGTTCGTCGATGCCTTACATACCGTAGGTGTTTGTGCAATAACGTTCGTCAACGCCATGTTTGCAGAAATAGACGGAGCGTTTTGTTCCATTAAAGAAAAGCCAAATAATTAGGGAATTCATAAAGGTTTTTCACTTACCAAACTACCAAGAATGTATGGAGTAGGTTTAAAGCAATAACTATGATTGAAAATAATCCTATCACTGTTGATTATTATAACAAAAATCTATGGACTTTGAGAGAGGTTTTATGCAGAACTAAAGCATGGCCGCCATCTTGGCTATATACTACTACTACTACTACTACTTCTGCTGCTGCTGCTGCTTCTGCTACTGCTACTGCTACTGCTACTACTACTATTACTACTTTTAAAGTACTTTATTTGATATCATAAGAACATGTATGAAAATACAATTTTAAAACATGTTATAAAAACTGATCTACAATTTAGAATTGAAAATTATTAACAAAATTATTATTATGAATACATGAAATATTTTTACATTAATAATGTTGAAAAACTGAGGAAAAAAATTAATCAATAACAGTAACAATATTAAATACATATATGACGACAAAACTCACTTACATACAGCAAATATGCTATTCATATTTCACAGTGGTGTTGGTAATTTGATCAAACTCCAAGTGGCTGATACTATATCTGTTGGAGCTAGTGCTTGATCTCTTGTTTTAATTTTTCCTAACTTATTGAGAAAAAGTGATTTAAGTTTACGAGATGTGGGATTGAATATAAAGTGGCATCTCATAAACCAGAGTGTGTATAGTATAAAGATTGTTATTCTTATTGTTGGAAACAACCTTCTTTGAATATTTTTTATCAATACTGTCAATGAGCATTTTGGATTATGGGTTATATCAGCAATTAGTTCTCGATATATTTTGAGAGAAGTACACTGTGAAATAAAATGTTCTGTTGTTTCTTCTTCTTTATTACATAGCTGACAAATGGCATCTATGTTTGGAGATCTCCATTTTCCAGCCAGAAAAGCATTGGTAGGTAAAGCTCTAAGGTTGATTTTTATTAGAAAATCTAAGTACTTAGGCTCCAAGTACCAGAATTTAAATTTTTGGATTATAGCTTTATTTGTGATATTAATTAAGCTAATGGGATTTTCAAAGGGACTGGAATTAGTTGTTATGTAATGTGCTTCCCAATACTTAATTTTAGTTGAGAAAAGGTTTGTAGCAGGTACTTTATGTTTGAATATTGTTTTTATTAGATTGTTAATGAATTTATTTTTAATAGGAGGTGGAGTGTCTGTAGGTGATATTGGAAGAAACACTTGGAAATTTTCATATGTCATATAAAGTTTCATTAATGCATTGTGAGTTTTTTGGTAATAGAATGTTGAAATGCAGTGTAATGACAGGCCATTTTGTCTTGAATGTTTTTGCAGACTTTTGATGCTTATTACCACTGCCTTTTTATTCCATATGAGTTTGGTGCAAAAAGAGTTAATTTTTTCTTAAATGAGTTAGTAAATTTAATGATAGGTGCATAGTAATTTATTTTTGGGAAAATTAATATGTTAATGAGTGATATTTTACTATGCAATGAAAGATATGCTTTTGAAAGTGAGGTTGTCACCTTTTCAATTGCAGATATTAATTGTTCTTGTATTATCTTTCTCATTGCATTCATAGACAGATGAATTGGGAGACCAAGAAATTTGTGGGGAGGGGAACTGCAAACTGAATGAATTTGATTACCAGAAAGTATACTCCAAATAGATGTTTTTTCTTTGTTAAATTTTAAACTATAAGCTGCAGAGTAATTTTCTAAAATGGTATACATTAAAGGCAAATGTTTTTTGGATGGCAAAAAAATGACTATATCATCCATGTATGAAATATGATTGATGGATTGGTTTATGAGGGGTACATATATTCCTGGCAATTTAGATTCTATTTCTAGTAGGAGGGGGTTAATATATGTGATAAAAAACAGTGAACTAAGAGGAGAGCCTTGTGGTATTGAGTTGTGTGGAGTGAAGTCAGGGGACATTTTGCCATTAAGAGTAATGTGTATTTTTCTATTGATGAGCAGGTTTGCTAGAACATACATTATAGGTATTGGAATTTTATGTTGACTAAGCACCGGTAGCAGTTTGTCCACAGGCACCGAATCGAATGCAGCCTGTATGTCTAATTGAATTGCAGTACGTGCTGATTTTCTAACTTGTCTTACATCCTCTATTAATATTTTACATAACATAAGTGCTTCAGAAGTAGAACATTTTTTTCTAGCAAACTGAAACTTAGACAACCCAGAAAGTATTAGGGGTTGAATTTTGTCTTTTAAAAGAGTCTCTATTAGTTTGATGATCAGAGGAGACATTGAAATAGGGCGTAGATTATCTAGAGGAGAAGGAAGTGTATTTTTTTTTAGAAAAGGGACCAGTGATACTGGATAAAGTTGGTCAATGTTATATATTTGTTTTGATAGATAATTTATCATATTGTGTCCTATTGGGATAGTAAAGTGGCTAAGATGTGATAATAAAAATTTTGGAATTGCATGTGTACCTGGGTGTGTATTGTTGGGAAAAGCGTTCAACTTGAGAGCAATTTCATACTTTGTAATGTTATGGTCTTCTGTGGTAAAACCAAAGTGAAATGAAGAAAATTTTGGAAAAGGAAATTTTTGGAGTCTAGATTTAAAGTGGTAATATATTTGCGGAGTCATGTTTTTTCCAGCAATCATTTTTGAATCATAAATAATAGATGAAGGAGTTAATTTTTTGGGAGTATAACCTAAAGCCCACCGAATATATCCTTTAGACCAGTTATAGGGATTAGCTAGAAAAATTTTTGCTTTTTTTATAGAGAGATAATCAACCAGTATGAATTGGGTTTGCTTGTATTCTTGTTTTAAAAACATTATTGATGTAACTGAAGAAGGGTCACATGAAGTATTTTTTAGTTTTAAGTGTATTGTATCTAACTTATTAACAAGATTAGTGGGAGAACTATTTTTGGAGGTATAATGTCGAATAGTAGAAGAGATTATGTTAATAAATGATAGCCAGGCCTCTACTGGGTTTAAAGATAGTATGTCTACCTTCTTAAAATAAATATAAATCTCAGAGAGAACAGCTTCAGGTGTAGTGGATTTTAAAAGAAGACTAGCAGTTTTATTTAGAGGAAGAATTGGTTGATGTTGCATGTGTATTGCAAGTTCCACATTAAGTGCTAAATGATCAGAGAAAGTTACAGGACATAGAGAGGGATTTATTATGAAATGTAGATCTGGTGAATAGAATACAAGGTCTATTAGAGAGGAGTGTTTTTTAATGAATGAAATGGAGTTAGTTGGAAAAAAACCTTCAGCACTCATGAGATTTTTATTAATCAAATGAAGGTATTTTAATGTAAAATTCTTATAAGACATGTTAAAATCACCCATGATTATAGTTGGGTAAGAATTTGTAGCTAATATTAAATTTATTTTATTTATTAATTGGTGAATTAACACTGGCTGATTATATAAATAGAATGTTATTAAATTCACTGTAAAAGAAGAATGATAAAGAATAATTACTTTTTATAAATCTCCACATATACACTTCACTGCAATTTTTTTAATATATAATTTCTTTAATTTTATGTCCTGCAATCTTTGTCAGAGCAGGGGAAGGTTATGCAAATGCTCTGATGAAGACTGCAGGATAGTCGGAACTGTTAGAAAATTAAAGGAATTATATATAAAAAAATTTGCTTTGGAGTGTATATATGAAGATTTATAAAAAGTAATATCAAGTGTTAATACTATTTTTCTTAGTAGTCTTCCTCTCAAGTTTGTATTAACACATTGTACATATCACTAAATAATTATCTTTTTCTGTGTTGAATCTGGTAAAATAATTACAATATTGAAATGCATAATTTCTGTTTGTCGAATTAAAGTCAATTCTGCTGTACTTTTATTTGAATGCTTTCATATCTCTTTTCATTTAGTATTTTTCTAAGCAAAAAAAAAAAAATATATAGTATATAGTTTTTCTGCAAATTTCTTAAATCTGTGTCCTCTCATTTCTGTACCTTAACGAAATTTATCTACAGCAATATCATCTTTTAATTATTTGCCAATTTTAGCATTAAAATCTACCATAAAAATTTAAAAATATTTTGTCTGATTAAAAGTGTTTGTATATCTATATAAAAATCATCTATTTCTTCACCACACTGAGAACTTGTTGGAGCATAAACCTGAATTATCTGCATTGGCAGCATTAATGCATTAGCTTGACATGATCACAATCTGCATTCAAATCTGCTGATTGGAGCATAGATTTGATTTATAAATAGCCAAACTAAACATTTTCCACTGATTGATAAATACATATCTGGTTATTCTTAGTTAGATACCAACAGATGAATGTCAGAATATAATTATAAATGAAAAACTGTAATATGGCATAGTCTTTATCACTGATAAAAGAGATATACATCTGTGGGTTCTGTAACCATGTATTATTTTTGAACAATTTTTCAAGGTTCATTATTTAATAAAGAAGTTAGTATTACTCTGACTGAACAAAATAAAGAAAAAAGGCAGATAGTTAACTGAAAAATTTGAATGTAAAGTGCTATCCCCAGGAAAAATATGCTATAAATTGGACATGGAATTGGAAAAAGAATAATAGTTCAAGATACATGATATTTATTGATTAAGTATTGGATGAAATTACCATTGTAAGTTGAATGAAATGTCTAAAAAGAAACATACTAGACACTGATTTTGTAAATTCATTCTATAATGAAAGGAACACTGATTTTGCAAACTCCATCTGCAATAAAAGAAATATTGCATAAGTTTAGTAAATTTAGTAGACAGCAAAAAATTAAGCAGTCAAGTGATTGTTTCAAAAATCATACTGTTTATCATTTAAAAAATCTGTCTGCCCAGGATATAAACAAAGTTATAGATTGATTATTTTTTGATCACGTTGATTAAAAAAACAAAGGATAATAAATGCTGGATTAATTGAAGAAAAAAACTAATTTTTAGAGAAGCTCAAAGATTGGAGAATGTTGAAATAAATTGAGCAAGACAATAGTGGGAACGCTATTTAATCTAAATGCTTTTATTATTTCAAGATTGAAAAGAACATGGTAGATAATAGAATGGGAAAGTTATTGATGCAATGAAAAAGATAGGGATAAAGATGAAATGGAAATATAACAATAGAATAAGATAAAATTAAAAGAAAAAAATATGATTAAAATAATGTTGTCATTGTTTTAGTGTGAGTTTTTTTTTATATGACTGATTGCTTTGAACAAAAGTAACAAGTGTAAAAAACTCATTGAAACTCAGTGAATTGCCGGCCACAGTTTTTGTTGTTTCTACGCCAAAATCTTTATAACTTGTAAAAAGTTGAGTTTATTTTTTATTCAATAAATATCCAAATTATTTCATGGAAAATTGTTGTTGTTATTTATAGAATTGAAAAGAAAACTAAACCTGCTCTCCATTGAAAAACAAACTGTAGGTTTATTAAAAACAAAGTGTTTAAGGATTTATTAAAAAGCATAACAATTAAGCAACAACTTCTCGGTAGCATAAATGTTAAAAAAAAAATAAATAAATAAAAGAAGTCGATAATTAAAAAGCAAACCAACCCCCTTCCATCATCTAAAAATAAAGAAGAACTTTTTGGTAGCATAAATGTTTTTAAAAAAAGTATATATATAAAAAAGTAAAAAGCCGATAATTAAAAAGCAAACCATATATATAAAAAAATAATGTATAGAAATTTTAAAAAAATTAAAAAAGATCATATATAAATGTCTAAAATTTACCTTATATTTTACTGTATTGTCGGCCCGTGAACATATATATTGATGTGCACTGGGCGAAAACCAGCACCATCAAGTGGTGGAGTGTATTATATGTATTAATACCAAATTGCTTCTATTATTAATATTCTTCACCAATGACTGCTTTAGTTTGATCCATACTAAATTTTTACATATTGTCACAATCAAAATAGTCCATACAAATTAATAAATTTCTATTTTTTTTTTCCGTAATCAGTTGAATTTTTTGCATATACTATAATTAAACAAGTTGTTAATTCTAACTCTGAATCCGAATCTTAAAGAATGCCACACCTGAGATAAATCAATAATATTCAGCATAAAAGATCATTGGATTTGAAGCAAGTTTCAATCCATGGAAATGACAGATATAAAATAGACATGGATTTAATTTCAAGTTTGAACAAATTTATATTAAAATGCTAGTTATTAATAAACATTAAGATATCTAAAGACAGTTTATTATTATTATCATCATTATCACAATAATAATAATTTCCAATTATAGGTCTAATTAAGTTTTATTATTATTATTACTGCTTCATCTTTATATGTATTGTTTGTTGGTAAAATCTATTACTATGAAACTAAAATTATTCATTTTAATAGGTGATACGATTAAACCAAATTTAGAAGTCAGCTCTCTTTGTAAAAGGATTGCCATGCTGGAAATGAAAGAACTTCATGAAAGACAGAGGGCAGAACATGCTTTGTTAATATACCAACAACAGAAGGACACATTACATAAATTAGAAGATAGAAATGTGGAGCTTGACCAAAAGTTTAGTGAAGTAAGCACATTTTTTACATCCTAAATATCATGATAAATTGGAAATTATCTATTACATAATAATTATAATAATGTTTATACTATTACTATTATTAATAAAAATAAATAATATTAATAAAAATTAATCTGATTTGAAATGCATTGAGTTGTTAAATTTAGCTTTTTTAAAAGTTTGAAAAATAATTTAAGCTACTAATTTATATAAGTGACTCAATATTTAGAGTTCTTGCAATTTATTGAATTTCAAATTTCAATTAATTGGATCTGTATTTGAGTAATTTATTGGGGATTTTAGACGTGTATATAATACATAAGCTATAGATTAAACAGAATAATGAGAAATATATCTATATATGGAATGAAAATTATATATACTGTAACAGAAACCTTCCTTTTAACAATTAGTAATAATAAAATTAACAATAAAATAAAAAACACAATATTCGCAATTTAATTTTAGTTTAGGGGGATTAAAGATATGCAGGCGGTGTGTATATGGTGGAATGGCTATACACATTTTAATTTTAATTGTCTAATTTATATAGTCACAGATAACAATCAGATTGAATACACATGAAAACAAATCTTTATGCAGATTTAATCATATTTCCTGATTGCTACCTCTCCCCCTTAATATTATTGTTAAATGACAAAATAAATAATCAGTTTGGACTTTAGATGAGAAATAAACAAGCAACAAATTATTAATAATAACTTTAATTAACAAATAGAATGATAACAATAATAAAAAGTTGTATTTATATTTAAGATTGTATGAATGGCATGCGTGAGAGAAAAAATCTTGTAAATTTGTAATTCATCAAGAAAAATCTTATAGTAAGTTCATTAAATTACCTTGATATCTTTATGAGATCACACTTTATTAGCATGTGAAAGTATATATATATGGCATAAAATACACCAAATCTTTTAAAAACTTGTTTTTTATTTTTTTGCCACTAAAATGAAATATATATTAAAATAGATTTCATTTTGGTGGCAAAAAAATAAAAAACAAGTTTTTAAAAGATTTGGTGTATTTTATAATTATTTTAATAGTATTTTGACCACTTTTAATAAAGAATATAAAGTGAAAGAGTTTATTTTTATTTATTTTGAATATATATATGGCCATTAGAGTCATTAAACAATATTCATATTTTCATTTCTTGTGATTTATTCCATCATAGTTTTTCCATTGAAGTTTTTCAGATAATTAACACCGAAATTAAATAGATTTACCAATTAATTCATAGAAGAATATTTCTTATTTATAATTCATTAGAGGCAAGTTTTTTTTATATTGGAAGTGTCGCATATTTTTAGCTTCAGCTTTAAATAGTAATTAATAGAGCAGCAGAATTGCAATTAATTTTAACAGTTAATTAATTTTTACAATTTCCTATTCAGTTACATTATTGGAAGGCATTTACATTATTGGAAGGCATTCTGAAGTTTTACCTTAGAGACTGCATAATATTTACTTAAATAATCATTACAATTTGTATTGATTTCTATCCAGTAAGTGACATAATGAAAAAGTAACAATAATTCCCACTTTTTATGTAAAGTAGACTGGAAGAGAGATTCATTTGATTCTCATAGCAATAATTCTTTTTTAAAATAATAATTCTTTATTTCAAAACAAAGGATGACAATAAAATTTTAATCTTTATAATTTATTTACACACATGGCTTATACATATTCTAGAATATATAATAAATGAAAAAATGTATATAAAAGTTATGCCTATAAACTCAGCCATGAAGGTTACATTTGCTTCTCCCCCATTTAGGAATAAAGTAGAGTTAGATTTAGCATAAATATTGATTGATTTTATTTCTACTCTAAAAAAGTTTTCTTTTACTCTTAAAATAATATTACTTACCTGTACTTCTTTGAAAAGGACTTACAATCTGATATGAACATAACACCTTTAGTGTAGATAACATTTACAAATCCATTACATTGGTATGCATATGAATTTTTTTTTTTTTCATTAATTCCATTAAAATTATTTATTGGACTTGATCATCCACCTGCAATGCTGAGATGCACAAAGAAATCTCCATCTAACAATGAGTGCACCATATAACATGAACATCAAGAGAGCTATCTCGAGCCCATATATAATATCTATCAAACTATATATAAATGAACAAATACATTTAACAAAGTCTTGCTCTATTACAAAACTGAGAGACTAATACACAATACATCATAAGAATTATGCCTGGTTCATTCTTAAGACTTGGAAACTGAAAAATATAAGACTCACTTTTGAGACTTAGAGGCTGACCGATATAAAAATATACCTGGCTCATTGTTGAGACTTAGAGGCTGATAGATATAAACTATGCCTAGCTCACTTTTGAGACTTAGCGGCTAACAAATATAAATATAAAATATGCTATGTATATTTATTTATTGCCATAAAGATATATATATATATTTAGAATGTAAAGAGATAGTGTAATTAGAAGTAAAATGTATGCTAAAGTCAAAAGAAATAAAGTATTACAAAGTTATGAATGTTAGAGATTAAAAAGTTGATAAGCAGTTCCAGATTAGATAATGAATACTTAAAAAAGATAAGGAACAATAAAAAATTATATTCTAGAATATTCCAGTATCAGCAAGAAGATATAAAAGCTCACAGCTAAGGGGAATAAAGATCTAATCTATACACTCACATCTTCAGAGCTAGTCGTATTTATATGAAGATACGGAATGGCTGAAGGTGCAAATGTAAACTTAGTGACTATACAGACCACACTGAAATTATTATATTTTAATTTATACCTTTATGGCTTTGCATTTATAAGTACTAATTGTAATACTGAATTGTAACAATATAAATTGTAATGTATACTAAACATTATTAGTTTGATTTTTACTATTGTTAATTTGTGGCAATAAAGTAGAAGTTTTAGTTATAAAAAGCAGTTTTGAATTAATTTTGTTTCTGCTTGGCTGTGACTAGCATTTGTGGTGGCAGTACATAGCAGAAAACTGTGCAGTCCATTACAGGATCAAAATCAAACTGTAGTTTTGTCTAGTAGCAGTTGGATTAGAAAGTTAAGAAGATAGCTATGCTGCAAGTGATAATAAATGAGTTTAATATTAATAGTCCAGTTGACTGACCAATATATCTCAAGAAGATGGAATTTTTTTTTTTTTGTTAATAGGACTGCCAGTGAGCCCATTAAAGGTTGCCACATTATTATGTTATGCAGGGCAAAAAGTGGTAGAAATCACAAATTGGCTATGCTATCATGAAGAACCAGAGAAATTGCTATACAAAGTAGTAGTTGAAAAACTAAATAAATATTTTAGCCCCAAGCCCTCTAAACATATAGCATAGCTACATTTTAGGAATAGATGGCAAAATAAAGGAGAATCCATACATGATTATGATCAAACATTGAAGGAACTTGTTAATGGTTGTGGTTATGGATGCTTTTGGGGGATGTCTAATGATAGGCTTAAACAGTAGTTACTAGCCTCAAGAGACTTGACATACGAGGAGGCAATCAAAATAGGAGTAGCCCATGAGATTGTCATTGATCAATCAAAGGAGTTTCGGAATTTTATTACTAATAATGAATGTAATGCTTTTATATGAAGAACTGAAAATAAATATCATGCTAAGAGTAAGATGAAGAAAATTATTTTGCTACTGTTGTGCAAAAAAAGGCCACATGGCATAGAGCAAAGTAAATCCTTTATAGCAGGGTTGGGATAATAGTGGCCCACGGGCCACATGCGGCCCGCCAAGACAATCAGAAAAATCCGCCTTGAACTGAGATTTCCTTCCCATGCGCAATTGAAGATTCGTCTAATTTTCCACCAGGATGGCCACGTCAATACACATACGCAGTGTAGATATATGTGCAATGCTTTCAATTGATCTGGTTAATTTCAATTTTGTCTTTGCATTAACAAATATGTACATTTCTAACTTGAGAAAAACCATGAACCCTCTGAAAAAATGTAAAATTGATGATGAAGGTCATGTGTTTAATGAAGAATGGACAAACAATTATTTCTTTGGTAATACAGGAAATAAAACAGTGTGTTTATTGTGTCATGAAAAAAAGGTGCAGCCCTCCTCTAATTTTCGTTTTCACAAAGTGGCTCCTGATGTGGCCCTCCACTAACTTCTGCGGCCCCGAGACAAAACAATTGCCCACCCCTGCTTTAGCAAAAGTATGTAGGGCAAATGGGAAAAAGATTGTAGCATCTTGCCAACTTTTCTAAAGTATAACAAGCAGAAATGCAAGATTTGTAATACCCAGATTACTCATGGCAATCAAATTTTGATGTCAGTGAAATTATTAAATATAATTTTTGAAAATGAAAATTGATCGCGGATCAGATGTGGTAATGATGGCAGTCAAAGATTGAGATAAGGTAACAAAAAATTGTATGACCCCCCACCTTCCGACTAGTTTGAGAGAAAAAGATGCTAGTGGTAATATTATGACGATATTAGGAATAATAGATGCAGGTGTAGAAATTAAAAAAAAGGTCTGCAGGTTACCATTATTTATAGTTCAAGGCAATTTTAACTCTATTGTAAGTAGGGAATGGTTCGATACTCTGGGAATAGAAATAGGTTATGATTTTGAGTTAAAATTTTAAAAAAGAAAATATCATTAAGCATGCAGATGCACTGTCAAGAGACTCAATTAAATCATCTCCACAGGAACTTGATCCAACCATTAACTACATAGACAATTGGAATAATGTCATAGACAGTAAAAAGATAGTGGGTTAGACAAAGGCTGAGCCTGGTTACAAGCTATTGTTCAAGTAGATCAGCAAAGGCTGGCCCAGAAGTCAGCCCGAAATACTTCATAAATCTGTATGGGACATAAGAGAAAAACTATATAAATAAGTGATCCATGTTAGAGTATCAATACCCAGTAGTAGTCACTCTTATTCATCAAGGTCATCTTGGTATTGTATAGGTTAAAACACTTGCTCGAAGTTATGTATGGTGGCCCAGAATTAATTCTGAGATAGAATAATTCTTGAAAACTTGTGAGAATTGTCAATTGGATGCAAATGTTCCAAAGAAAAATTATATTATCTGACCTGTAGTCGAAAATGCTTGGAGCCATATTCATATTGATCATGCTGGATCATTCTATGGCTACATTTTTTTAATAGCGATCAACTTGTATTCAAAGTGGACCGAGTATAGAATTGTAAAAAATATGAGCATCGAAGAAACAATCGGAAAACTTATGGAAATTTTTGCTTTTCATGGTTTTCCCGAAACTAGTATCTGACAATGGAACCAGTTTTACATCCACCAAATTTGAGGATTTTCTTAAGGAATGGGGAATTAGACATATAGCCATGGTCCCATATCTCTCTGAGTCCAATGGTATTGCAGAAATGGCAATAGAAATGCAAAACAAATGCTATGAAAGGAAGGTACTGCAAATACAAGAAACATTGCTAAATTTTTACTATTGTTAACTTGTGGAATAAAATCAAAATTTTAATTATAAAATACTATTTTGAATTAATTTTATTTATGCTTGTCTGACCATCTTTACCATTTTAATGGTTGAGAACAGTGCTGAGATAAGGACTCTGAAATATCAAAAAAAAAACATGACGATCTTAAAACAAATATTTAAATCACTTTATTTGTTGAACTATGTTATCATGGATTTCAATTTTACATATATATGGTTAATTTGCATAAATAATTAAAGCTCAGTCCATACGGATTTCTTATAAATTTTGCTAGAGTGAATAATTATGTAAGTGTTATACAGTAATTAGTTTCTGTCATAAAACTTTATTACATTTACAATAGCATATATACATATATATCCATTCATTTATTATTTATAACACTATACACATTTCAAGAAGATGTATTGAAAGTTGGAAGACATAAATTTTGCTAACTTTTGAGAATTAATAAACAACAAATTGGAAAATTTACCACATAAAACCTGAATTTTTATTCTTGAAGTACAAATGATAAATTGAAATTGTCCTATGTTAATCATTTCATGACCCACTTTAATTAATTGAAAAGTGTATAATGCTTGGAAAAATTGTTGGTTAAAAAAAACAACTGGAAATGATATGAATGAATTCTATTATCTCAATAATGAATATGCCTTTAAGAAATCTGATTAACCAAACAGATTATAGGTTGTTCTAAAGAAATACTATTCTTGTGATCACTAAGTGTTGAAGTAGTCTTGAATGATGCCTAACAGTAATATCTAATTAAAGGTATTCCTATTGTTATAAATATGTTTAATATCTATTCATAATTCAGTATTAATCAGTATACCATCATCAATTTTCAAATGACTAAGACATATATAAATATGTGCTTTATATCTTTTGTTTTCCATCAAAACATGAATAAATATTATTCTAGGAAATGACAAAAATAAAAATAATATATATTTTTTTATTTGCCATGTAACAGGATATCACTCTGAAATTCCAAAATTAGAAAAAAATATTCAGTTATTTTTGCTTGGTCACTTGTAATGGTATTGATAAAAATACAATAAAAAATGATCCTGAAAGATTATTCACTTTTAGATACTTAGCAGACTTCATAGTTACTGGTATCAGATTTTTATTAGGTTTATAGCTTTATAAACATGCATTTTTGTTGGCTCTGAACCAATAATCTTTAGAAGCAGTCAGTCTTCAAGAAATAGTGAAATTGTTATTGCTAATATTTAATTGCTTGCTATAAGCTGAACCTGAAAAATGGCAAGAGAAAAGAAAGAAAAAATATCTACTTTAAAAAAATAATTGCTAGGAAAGAAAACTTACTTATTTTTTATTAATTATAATATAATAGCAAAGATAAAGCATATTTTTCTTCTTTAAACATAATTTTTAATTTGTTTATTAATAAAATGCTAACTGATTATTTACTCTTTCAAGTTTTATTTCAAATATAGAAATGGAATAAATAATAAAAAAAATATTAAAAAAAAATTGATAATGTAGTTTGAACTATCTTTTTTTCTTCAAATAGTCTTACTTATGCTGGTGGGCATAAAATGTTTTATGCCTTAGTGAATCCATTTTTTATATTCATACCTATTTACACATTTTTCCTTTTTTTGTTTGATATCCTAAAAGTCTTAACTGATATTGTGGTGAGCAAAAGCCGGTTAATAAGTAGGCTTCATTCGCAGTTAGATAAATTGAATTTTAGATGATTTGTAGGCCAGTCTTTGCTTATTCACTTAATTTGATTTCTTATCATTCTTAGCCCTGTTTGATATCGTTTTGTTATTTTATTTATTTGATTTAAAAGTGTCAATGTAATTTATTCCAGCTTCTGACTCATTTATACCATGTTGTCAAGAATTTGAGGCATGTGTCTGCATGCTAATTAAGTTTCTCTTTCATATATTTCAGTTTGTAATCTTATGCTGATATAAAATTTAGCCAATGGAGTATACATTGGCTTAAATGATTGGGAGTAAGTTTCAAACTGATAAATATGCCTAACAGTGGCTTATGATCTTACTATTGAAAATTTCTGGTGAAATGATATTTTAGTCCAAATATTATAGCCAGAGCTTCTTTACCTAACTGATTATAATTTTTTTTCAGCATTAGATAGTGTTTTGGATACTTATGCTATATATCATTTTTTTAATTATATATAGGATTGCTTAGCATAACTCCTATCCCATATTCATAAATATCATCAAGTATTATCTCTAGGTTGCTATTATAATCAGCAATCACTTGTTTGAAATTAGCAAAGTCTTAGTTTGTTTAAATATATTCTCTAGGCTTTCAGTTTATACCCATTTCTGTTTTATTCTTTAGAAGGGGTTTGAAATAAGTAAGAAACTCTAAAAAAGCTCTTAGTTCTTTTAATTTTTGTTTGCTTTGAGACATTTTTCACTATTTGCTTCTTCTCAGAAGCAGATGATTTGTCTTCCTCACTAATTATGTATACAAAAACTTCAACTCTAAGGTATTTCATCTGCATTTCCTTTCGTTAAGTTGATCTCTGAATTTCTTTAATCTTTGACGTACCTTGTTAATCTTTTTAATTCAATGATGATTCTGAATTTGTAATAATGAGTATATTAATAAAGTAGGGAATAAGATCATATCTTCACTGAAGTAAGATATTCATTTTTGTGCTTGAAACATAATCAGAACCTTTGTTATATCAGAAGGTAGACAGTTGCAATGAAACAGTTGATATGCATAGATATTGTTAACAAAACTGTAATTAACACATTCATTCATTATACTGAATGTTTATTGTAGTAAATAGAGGGATTTGAACTTAGAATTTTCATTCTATATTCATCTTCCACCCCATCTCAAATGTGTATGGTCATGTGCATCAGTTATTTGAGCTGTAGTGGATGATGAATATAGACTGAAAATCCTACTGAAAATCCTAAGTTCAAGTCCATCCATTTATTACAGGAAATTGATGGAATCTGCATTTAAATCTAATTTTGCAAAATACAACGAATTCTGTAAAAGTGCAAAAATTTTCTTTGCGTTTGGCATTAGGTAAATTGATATATATATGTGTGTATGTTTTATGCACATACATATATAGATATTTGTAATTGTAAAACTTATGGAGAGAAAAATAATAAGTTAAAAAATATTACTGAACTTGAAAAGATTTATTCTTTTAAAGTAGAAATAAAGAATTATATTCTTTAGATTAGAAAAAGATTAATTTCTAAAAGGAACAATAGAATAATTAATAAGAGTAGAATAGGTCATTATTCAAATGAAACAAATTAAAGAATTTGATGTAATTTCTTTTGTAAGATAATGAAAATCTACAAATAACTGATTAATTAAAAATTAAAAAAATAATACTAAAATTCCAATGGAACATGGAAAGGAAGCTTCACCTGATAGGCTGGGCAGAGGACTAACCAATCATTTGCAGGGATTTAGAAACAATTAACTGCCTTTAGTACTAATCAGAAGAAGTAGAGACAGTTAATCCTTGGAGCTTCATCTGTGCACACAGATATATATGTTGAAACAGATTGTCTCCCTTGTTTCAGTGTCTTCAAGTGCAGAGAGCTGACCTCCGAATGTGAGAACAGTCAGGCTAGGACAGTTAAAGGTCATATTGATCTTAATTATTATTTGTGTATGCCTTCGGGATTATAATGTAAAAGATTATATATACGTAAATAATTAAATGTTATTAAGGATCGTAAGGAAAAAATTATTTAAATATTTACTGTTAGCATTGATTTATACTTGTGGGAAATACAGTCTTAAATCAGCTAGACATAGCAATTGGTACAGTTGCAGTTGCAATTCATACCATTAAGGAAATAATGGTTAAATTGAATAAAAGTATAAGCAATGCAAGTTTCAATCGGGGAATTTGATATCCGTAAGGCAAGTAGTTGATCCCTGTACGTTCAACACATAGAAAAATACTTATTTATCAATCAATAAAGGTAAAGATGATAAGTACAAGATTGCTTCATTATTGTGCTTTGCAGGTAAAGGAGTTATTGAGATAGCCAACAGGCTCACTCAACTGCTAACTATTGAAGAATCTACATACAATTACGTTAATGAACATTTGG
The DNA here is from genome assembly GCA_028023455.1 of Epiperipatus broadwayi. NCBI lineage: Eukaryota > Metazoa > Onychophora > Udeonychophora > Euonychophora > Peripatidae > Epiperipatus > Epiperipatus broadwayi. The sequence goes on from JAQFVV010006379.1 coordinate 23,890, forward strand.
CAAACCATTTTAATCCCCAACCCCTGAGGCATGTCAGTAGACTGTAATTTCAAGCCAGGAACCAAGGTTGGGATGAAAGTATAAAGGATTATGACAGTGCCCTATGTACTGTGTGTTATTATCCAATGAAGTAAATAATTTACCTATTATAAAAGAGAATGCTGTAATATATATAAGAAAAGGGGACATTTGGAAAAAATGTGTAAAGAGAAAAGTGATGCTGATATACGCACCCAGTAAGGCCAGGGAAGTCTGTATACAAAGGTGAAAAAAATGTCCACTACTGATGACGAGATTATGTTACAACTAAAGCTGTGACCAGCTCATATCTATGGAAGTGGACAGTGCTAGCGGCATATCTTTGATGTCACTCTGCGATTGGTATATTGTTATGTCCAAGAGTATTAAAACCCCCAAATTAGAGAAAATGGACCTCAGAGCACTGGACATAAATGGCAACATGGTCAAAATAATAAAGTTATCACTATACATAGTTTATGCTCCAATAACCCCCTAATCAGGCAACAATGGTTTAAAAAATTGGGGATTAAACTCACAGTTGTGAAAAAGGTTGAATTGGAAAATGAAATACGAATTAAATTTCCTAGCTTATTTAATGGGGAACCTGGTATTATTAAAATGCCCCCTATATCGATAGAGTTAAGCACTGATATGCTACCTATAATATGTAAATCATGGAAAGTTCTGTTCGCGCAAAAGGAGAAAGTTGAAAATGAAATTAACGACTCACTTAAGAAAAAGGAGTATTACAACCTACTGAGAATTTTCATTGGGCCATGTATTGATAATTATTACTAAACCCAATGGGCATATTTGTTTGTGTTGTGATTATAGGGTATCGGTAAACAAGGCAATCAATAAAAGTGCATACCTGGTCTCTAATGCCATGGAAATAATAGCGTTGCTTCAGAGATCAAAATTTTTTGCTAAATTGAATCTCAATGTTGCTTTCTGTCAAATACCAGTTAATGATCAGACAGCTGAAATATTAACACTGACTACTCAAGTAGGGTTATTTAAGTGCAGGAGGCTTCCGTTTGGAATAACATTGGCCCCTAGTATTTTTCAAGCAAAAATTGAAAACCTCCTTAATGGATTAGAGGGCATTATTTCTTATTTTGACAGCATTCTTATTACAGCGATGACTGAAAACAAACTTAGAGTTTGTCTACAAAAGTATGCAAAAAGCTGGATGAATTCGGGGCTAAACTTAACACCCAAAAATGCATATGGAATGCGAGCGAAATTAAATTCTTAGGTCACATTATATCTAAAAACGGTTCATCTCCGGTTTCCAAAAAGACTACAGCAGTTGCGGAAGCACAGCAATATGAAAAAACTTCAAGCCTTCCTGGGCCTAGTTAACTATTTCAAAAATTTATGAGAAGGAAATGTCCATGTAGCCAGATCATTATATGAACTTCTCAAAAAGAATCAGAAATGGGAAGAAGAGCAAGAAAGAATTTTTCTACACACAAAATAGCTGCTTACTACTTGTCTATTTCAACAGCGAATTGGAAGTAAGGCTGACCACGGATGCATCAGAATTTGGTGTTGGTGCTGTATTGTGTCAACCGGCTCAGGATGATCAATAACCCATTGCTTATCCATCGCATACATTGTCCAAGGTAGAGAAAAACTATAGTAGTTGGACAAGGGGACTCTTGCAATTTTATTTGCCATCAAAAAAATTACATCAATATCTATACAGCCACAGATTTACAACTTAACGGATCACAAACCCCTATTTGAAATATTGGGAACTAAAAAAATTTCCGAACATTTGAGTCATCACATGTTGCATTGGTAAACATGTTGGAGAGGTATAATTATACATTAGTATACATAAAGGGAAAACAAATAGGGCATGCTGATGCTTTATTATGCATATTTGATCAAACTGAAAGATATAAAAATGAAATAGCAATTAATTATATCAACTCCTGGCAGAGTCAAACCCTCAATAGTCGCTGCATGGACATCCGAAGACAATGGTTACCAGTGGATAGTAAAGCATATCAGTGAAGAATGGGCAAAAAGGACCTTTCTTCTTAAAGAATTATGGAATGCCCATAAGGAGTTACCCTTAGGCAAGGGATGCATTCTGAGGGATGATTGGGTTCTTATTCCACTAAAGGTGAGGAATCAAATCCTGAAGCTGTTGCACGAGGGCCATCCATGCATTGTTAGGACAAAAATATTAGCTCGTAGTTATATTTGGTGGCCCGGCATTAATAATGATATTGAAAATAATATTAAAAAATGCAAAAATTGCCAAACATGGGCTAAATCACCTCTGGCTAAGTTTGAACCGCGGCCTAAAGCAGAAAAGCCATGGCAACGTATAAACATCGACCATTGCAGCCCATTTGAAGGTCATCTGTTCTAATAGTGGTCAGTGCATTTTCAGGTTGGACAGAATATAAAATAATATATAACACCAGTACAGATGTGACTCTTAGCAAGCTGTATGAAATTTTTGTGCATTACAGTTTTCCAGAAACACTTGTATCTGATAATGGAACTGGTTTTACTTCTGAAAAATTCCAAGAAATCATCCAAAAATGGGGGATTAATCACACAGCTCCCCCTCCCCTACCATACTCAATCTAATGGTTTAGCTGAGAAGGCAGTACAAACCCTAAAGTTGTCCATCAATAAATTGAGGAAAGTTAAAATACATGAAGCAGTGCTGACTGCACTCCTCCATAATCACACGACCTCTAGTGCCAAATCTGGTAAATCATTGCATAAAATGTATCTAGGCAGAAAGTTGTGCACCAAATTAACAAACATTGTGCCAGTCATGGATAAAGATAATCAGAAAATCGGTACCTATAAAATTTACAAATTTAAACTGCAGGAAATGTGTGGGTAAAAAATAACACTAACAAGTTTTGGTCACAGGTGGAAGTCATACGTCATCTATCAAAACAAGTAATTACAGTTCGAATGAAGAATGGAGAAATACTTAGCAAGCATATCAAACAGCTGCATAAAGATGAGAGCAAGGAGATAATACCCAACCTAGTCAAAGAGATGGATACCAATGACCATTTAGAAAGAGAGAAAAATATCAGGTGAAGTTGAGAAGAAACAACAACCACATCTAAAAGGAAAATAATAAGATCCACATATCTTGATTAAGGACTACGTATGAAGTTCAGAAATTAAAACCCCATCTCTGAACTTGGGGGATGTAATGATATGTATGTGTATGTTTTATTCACGTACATATATAGATATTTATAATTGTAAAAAAGTTATGGAGAGAAAAGTAATAAGTTAAAAATATTACAGAATGTGAAAAGATTTATTCTTTCAGAGTAGAAATAAAGAATTATTATCTTTAGATTAGAAAAAGATTAATTTCTATAAGGAACATTAGACTTATTAATAAGAGTAGAATAGGCCATTATTCAAATGAAACAAATTAAGGAATTCAATTTAATTTCTTTTATAAGATAACGAAAAACTGATTAATTAGAAAGGCAAAAAGATAATTCTAAAATTCGAATGGAACATGGAAAGGAAGAATCACGTGATCGGCTGGGCAGAGGACTAAGCAAGCATTTGCAGGGATTCAGTGACAATTAACTGCTTTTAGTAGTAATCAGAAGAAAAAGTAGACTCACTTTAATCCTTGCAGTTTTTTCTATGCAGGGAATATATATGTTGGATCAGATCATCTCCCATTGCACAGTGTCTTTAAGTGCGGAGAGCTGACCTCCGAATGTGAGAATAATCAACTAGGACACTTAAAGGTTGTATTGATCTTAATTATTGTGTATGCCTTCGGGCATTATAATGTAAATGATTGTATATATGTAAGTAATTAAACGCTATTAAGGATCGTAAGGAAAGAATTACGTAAATATTAACTGTTAGTATTAATTTATATTTGTGGGAAGTACATTCTTAAATTCTCTAGACATACCAAAAATGATTTTGTTCAGATTTTTATTTATTATGTGACAATAATCACAAATTTTTAATTTCCATCTAACTTCATAATATAATAATATAGATATGGGCAATCGGACTCTTCTGTTGATGTTAGTACTACTTTCTTAATAATTTGTTAAAAGTTTCTTCGATCCTTTTTTTTTTTTTTTAGTAAATTCTACTATTCATGCATTATAAATAATAGATATTACTCTTTTTTTATAGTTAGTCTGTACAGATTTGATTTTTTATTACACTGTACTTTGCTGTGAATAGGCTTAGGAATCTAGTTTTGATTTTACTGTCAATGTTTACTTTATTAATTGTGTTGTTAATCCTGCAAAATTTTTCCTGCCTGTAATAGGATTAACATCGTTTTGAACCATACGTATTGATAAAATCCTCTTCTTTCTATTAGTCTTTACAATTGCTAATGTCTTCCTGAGTATTTTTAACACATTTCTGTTTATATTTTGAGGTTTTAGACATGGCTTTTTGAGGCATGGAACTTTTTTATTTTTACCTGTTAGGTAGTTCCACTCTTTTTTCAAGCGAAATGTCAGAGCTACTGCTAATCTCTAGATCTATATATTACCCAAGTTTGGACAGGTAACATTAATAGCTTAATAACACCTAATTTCATATCTTTAATAAAAATTTTTATCTTTACTTATTGACTATATGGCTGGCCATGTATATTCATTTTTTTCTCAGTTGTTTTTCTCAATTATGACATGCATCAGCAATATATCCCTTTATACCCCAATTAATACATTTCTCAATGTTGCATTTGTTATTCCATGCTATGTAATCACTTTTTCCACAGCAGACGTAGTATTTTTTCCTCTGTCCAAATTTACCTACTTTCTTTTTAATCTTCTGAATCATGAATCCGTGACCATCTATTACATTTTATTTCTAAAATTCTCTGGACTGCTGTAGAACAATTTGGGCTGAGATCTTGATTGCTTCTTTATGTGATAGATTTTTTCTGAATCATTCATCCATCATACCCCAAAGGAATAGTTCAAGAAGTTCTTGTTTGCTTTAAGAATAATTCCATATATGCAATCCTAGCTAGGTCTTGAATGTTATAATATTGTAGTCACAAAATTTCTTCTTATGGATTTCATTTCTCTATCCAAAATATAATCTATTTATATGCTTTGAGAATAAAGAATTGAAATAGTTATTCAATTTAGAGTTTATTTTTTTTTTGTAGGAGAAATTTTCTGCTTTAACCAATTCATACAAATTTTTGGTAATTTCACTTACTTTTTGTCCAGTAAAATACAATTATATTGCTATCTTGATTTTATTTTCCTTATTTTATTTAGAAGAAAGAATTTCTCAGCATGTTGTGTGAATAGAGTGTACAACTTGTTGAATTTTCCATGTTGAACATGTTAATTACACTTTGTGATATCTTCAGAGTTTATTCTATTCTTAGACAATTATTGAGCTGCAAATTTTATTTTTCTAGTTGCTCTGCATCAGTTTTATTATCCACTCTGTAGTGACCAAGACAAAATTAATTTACAGTAAAGACAAGCAAATAATTGATCAAATAAAACTTTTCCACTGATTTGGTTTAACTCACTGTTTAATGTGTAAGTCAGGGTGACTTCATATCTCCAAAACTTTTTACAGCAGTGCTGCAAGAAGTATTTTGTGGGTTAAAATGGGAAACTAAAGGAGTGAAAGTAAATGGAGATTATTTAAGTCATTTAGATTTTGCAGATGATGTAGTTGTTTTTGCAAATAATGCTTTAGAGTTACAGGAAATGTTGAAGGAGTTATCAGATGAAAGTAGGAAAGTAGGACTAAAGATAAATGTTAAAAAGACTAAAGTAATGTTTAATAGATTTTCTCAAAATATGAAAATAAAGATTGATTATGATGAGTTAGAAGTAGTTAACAGTTACAAATACCTTGGTCAGATTATTAATATGGATGGAAACATAATTGATGAAATTAATCATAGAATTAAACTTGGTTGAAGTGCTTTTGTAGAAATAACTTGATACTGAAAGGAAATATGCCTATATGTTTGAAAAAAAAAGGTTTTTAATAAATGTGTTTTGCCAGTTCTTACTTATGGATCTGAGACTTGTACACTTAATAAAAGAGCAATACAGAGACTTCAGACCACTCAAAGAAGTATGGAGATATGCATATTGGGAGTAACAAGAAGAGATCGAAAATGCAATGTATGGGTAAGAGTACAAACAGGTGTTACTGACCTCATTGAAAAAATTAAAAGACTGAAGTGGAGTTGGGCTGGACATATTTCTAGAAGAGATGATAGTAGATGGACAATTGAAATTTTAAACAGGATTCCAAGAGATTGTAAAAGACCCAGAAAGAGACCACATGTAAGATGGTTGGATGAAATAAGAAAGTGTGCAGGGGTGGGTGGAGAAGAGAAGCTAAAGATATGAAAAGATGGATTGAACTTGGAGAGACCTTCATCCTGCAGTGGATTGATAATGGTTGATGATGATGATGATTGTTTATTTATATATTTAAATAAGATTTGAAAATATTTTCTTTAATATGCAATGATGATGACCACTACACAAATCACTATTTGTAATACCTGACTAGATCATGTAGAACGTAAACTATTCCTGATGAAATGGTTATGGAATAAATAAATATGCAGACCAGGCAATATTACACATACCAAAGTTAACATAGTATTTAAACAAATAATAAAACAATAGTTAATTAAAAAGTATCATAATTGTCAGATAAGAAAAAATGTTTGTTTACCTAAGCATACTTAAATTACAGATTATATTATAATAATTTATGACATTTTTTTTATAATTGATTATTGGTTTAATAAGTCATTTCTCCCTTATCTTTTAACTTTTAGTTCACATGCATTGTGGAAAACAATAGTAGATATTTGTAAATTGTCCAAGGTTTATTTTGATTAATTTTAAACATTTAGCTTTCAATTACATATTGTAATACTAATATAGTTTTATAAATTGAGCATCTTTGCCATAGAGTCAATCTTGAACTTAAATAAATCCTGGATATAATCCTACGTATGGGTGATCCTTACAAATACAATACATTTATTCATATCATTAGCTCACACATATGAATTTAGTATGGGATTGTTATAACCAAAACAAATTTCTTGCAGTGATAATTCGAGAGAGTAGCCACTTTAGGGCTGAATCCTTATTTAATAATAATTCAACTTAATTATAGAGGTGTTTGTTTTGAAACTGATATCAAATTTAATAGTAATACTACTTAATTAATTGAAGTGGCCCAAATTTATAGATCAAAACCATGAATAAATCCACTATATTATAACGGTCAGAGAAGATAGAGTGACACTATATCTGCCGAACAAGGGCACCACCAGGTCATTTGAACCTGGAAAAAATTATATAGTAGGCAGATATGTATTGGTAAGATCCCACTTTTTTATAACCGTTAGCCCAAGGTGCTAGATCACGGAGTAGCTGAACTTTGCAATCTAAATTCTTAATATATACATTTAAGGATGAAAGGATAAAAATAAATAAATTACTGCCAGTAAGATTACGCAAAATATTTTTTATCACACGTATAAAATTGAATTGGAGGAATAAACATTATTACTTTAGTTTGTATATTTATCATATTTAAATTGAAGTTTAGTTCACACATATGGAGATTCTTGTTGATACATTTTAATCTTTTGATAGATTACGCACATAAAACTTACGAATCCATGCAGCTATTTACGTTTAAGTTTAAATTTTAAGCTTTAATATTTTTTTAAACCACCCACCCCAAATTATTCTAGTTCTATTATTATTAATTGAATGCATAAAAAGGGTTATACTCTTATTGAGTTCCTTAAGACACTTATCATGAGGTGTCATATTCACAAATATGAACTTATAGGGAAGGCTTAAGCAAATACATTAAGACACTCAAGATGAGGTGTTATATTTACCAGTAGATGCCAAGTGTGGAGGGGTGCGCATACATATATATTTAATACATAACAGCATTTAATTTAACAAATAATTATGCTTATTAATTAGAAGAAATAAATTAATAGAAATGACTGGTTTACGATTACAGTTACAATATTAATAATGCTTTAGATAAAAGCCTACACAAATGGATAGTAGATAGATGTTTGTTTTATAATGTTGAGTATAGACAAACTACATAAACTACTCAGTTAAAAGCTTAAATATAAAGTTATTAATTTAAAATTGCTGGGGGAAATTTACAATAAAGTAAACCCAATGACACTCATCATAAGGTGCCACATTCCCAACAACAACTTAAAAGATATACCAGTAAATACGTTTAGACACTCAGCATGAGGTGTCATATTCACCGATATATATATTTCACGTATAAAAATCTTAAGAAATAATCAACATAATGAATCTATACAGCTATCTACACCCAACTTAAAATGTAATACATTTTAATGATTTAATTAAATATTAATAAAGAAAATGGAAATGATTGAATTAGCAAACATATATAAAAATGAATATTAATAACTAATTTGGAGATCTATTCTTGGTCAGATAAGAATTCATGATTTAAACTTGAGTAGGCCTTAATTATTTAAAGAGTGATTCAAAGTTCATTTAGTAAAAGTTTATAATTAGAGTTCATAATTTATAGTTTATACGTTACATTAGAGGAGCTTCGGTTCCTTGTGTCAATTCCTGCCAAGTCTTTTACTATTCATACTTTCAGGGAAGACCGGTCTGTTCATGCCGTGGTTATCAATCTGGAGACAGCCTTCGATCCTGGAACTATGTTATTGCAGGACCCATATGATTCAAGTTCTACAATCCTCTTCATTTGAAAACAGCAAGAGGGTCAAAAGTGCATCTTTTCTCTCTCCTCAAAAATCAAGCTGGAACTGCTCTTCATTTGAATTTTTTCTTTTTATATAAATCCTTCGAATTCACTGACCATGGTTTCTTGTTCCGGTGGTTTTCATTAGGGTTTGGGGGTTGATTGACTTTCTCCAAGTGGGTCATGCAATCTTTTTTTAATTTTTTTTTTTCTCTTATCTGACCTGTAATTATAAATCTGCCTCAAGGGCTCATTTACTTTAGATTAATTAAAAACAACAATCATTTCCATTTTGAGTTTTAACACAATAGAAAGTAATTTAATTATTGTACATTCTTTATCTTTAAATCTTTAAGTTTTTGCTTAAAATTTAATTTTAAAATACTTTTTTTTTTAAAATAAAGTTTTCTTTTAATAATTTTCTATCTGTGTGATTTATATATATATTTTTGCAAGCTTTTAGTTTTCAATTTTTAATTCTGACCTTTATTTAATAACTTTATTTGCAAACATTTACACTTTAATTTTCTTTTTTAAAAATAATGTAACAGCATGTGTGCCCGTTACAATATAGATATAGTATACTTTAATCATTCAACAGTGACATAACAATTTCATTTATATTATAAATTCTACATACATAAAGTCTAACAGTAATCAAAAGGAGAGCTAAATTATATATAAATGAACTATCAAATTTCAAAATAAACTTTTAACTTAAAACTCTAATAATTATACTATTACTCATTATTTTAAAACTTGGACACTTCATTTTAAATATTTTATAAGCATGTACTTTTGTATGTTTAAAATGGATATAACGTCCTGATTATCTAAATTTACATATTGCTGACAATTTCACATTAAAGAAAACTTTTTTAAAAAAAAAAGATAAAAATTTTAACATATCAAATTGTACATATAATAAAGACAAGATAAAGCAATTTTTTTTTCTTTAAAAACATTTGCTTCCTCCTTTAATCAGTTAATAACTGAATCACACAGTCTTATTATATACCTGTGTTTATATACGTAATATATAGGGTATATGAGCACAGACTTTCACACGACCCACCACTCTCCACACCATCTCATAACACTGATACACTTGAACACATATATGTTGAAAAGATAATTACCAATATACGTATTTCATGCTAAACCAGCAATCATCAGTTTGTCCATATTACCATCTCCACACATATATGCTATAAGTGCTCAGATATATATTAAGATAGCCAATCCTCATACTTTGATGGACAAGCTTCAATCTACTCCACGCTTCAACTCTTCAACCATCCAACCAATTGAAAATCTGATAATGGAACACTCAAAGGCCACCCTGATGCCCAGATTCTTGTCTCACCCATGTTGACCTAAGGTCAATCTGACCCCTCATTACAGGACATAATCCATTTAATACATATACAAGGGATGGGCAGTCATCTCTACTATGTAATAACTGAAACACATGTTCTTATTATATACCTATGTTTATATATGTAATATATACGTTATATGAGCACAGACTTTCACACAACCCACCACTCTCCACACCATCTCATAACACTGATATACTTGACACATATATGTTGAAAAGATAAATAATCACCAATATATGTATTTCATGCTAAACCAGCAATCATCAGTTGGTCCAGATTACCATCTCCACCCTTATATGCTGTAAGTGCTCAGATATATATTAAGATAGCCAATCCTCATACTTTAATGGACAAGCAACTCTTCAACCGTCCATCCAATTAAAAATCTGATAATAGAATGCTCAATTAAATATTTTATATGAGCATTCTATACATAATAAAATATAGTTTGTTAGAATTAAATATAAGTAAGACATCATAAAATAAAACTTGAAATGGTTAATATGATTAGGATAGCAATCTAAACAATTTTTTAAACTTGTGCAGCAGAAGTTCTATAGCAGGGATTCTCTACAATTCATTGTGAATCTTGTCTCTTTCTTTACAAATTCCTATAATATATTTTATGAATTTCTTTGTGTTTGAAATTTGAGGTTTAAACATTTCCCCTCCATTTTGAGTAATGATTTTTTCTAATTAGTTTGATCAGATTCAGAAAGGGTCCAAGTTAGATTTCAGCCAGTTGACAAGAATCTTCACTGACCTATTTCAAGAATCATGTTTATAACACCTTTGATCTTGTTTTTAACACTTTTGGTAATTTCTTATTTTCAATATCATTATGACCTCATTTTAATTTAATTACATGAATTTTCAAAACATCACCATTATTTAATTGCTTGAATTTTCCCTTGTTTTTGAATCTCATGTCTTTTTTTACTAACTTATTTTTAGTCTAATTATTTAAAATTTATTTCTTTTAACACTAGTATATTTAACTGAATTGTTTTGCAATACATTCCATACATTCTTTTAATCTTTAATAAGAGCAACAATATTAATATAATTTATTTATTTCTCTTAATTTAAATACATTTAACAAACCTATTTTCTTATTTTAAAATATGACTTTTAATAATTTACTCTAACATTTAAACATTTCCTATTATAGTTATGTTTAATATTTTAAATTATTTGTTCTTTTTTATAGAATTTTATTTAAAACTTTTGAATGCTAAATTTATTAGTTATCCTCACAATAACAGAAAACCAGATTACTGTCATGTGTAAGACCACATGGCTGACAATGAAATGAATGACATTATTCATTTCAATGTATAAATTTATTGTGTTAAAAGTTGACATATAGTTGAGTGGATTAGATTTTCTTTTTTCAGATGCCATTTAACAGATATTCATTCCATACACACAAAGTTTGTGGAAATTATTATTAAATTTGTTTCATAAAATGTGGAAATTGATTTAATTTATTTTAAATATATAGCAAATTGGTAAATAATATTTTATACTAATATTTATTATTATTATTTTTTTTAATATAGTTAAGCAAAATTAATTTACAATTGCAAAATACTGAAAGCGAATTGAGAGATGAATTATCTAGTAAGTATTTAAGTTATTTATTATATAATCATATTATAAAAGCAATATATGACATTGAATTATGTGAATTGAATATTGGAAAATTGATAATATTGCTAAACTATATTACAAAATTTAATTACTTTCTTTTTGATTGCCTCCTCCCCTCTTACCTCTTTTTTGTTAAAAATAAAACTTCAAATTAATGTTCAATCTATTTTCAATTATTTATGTTTTATAGAAATTTTTTAAAATTATTATAAAAGTTGCACCATGAAAAGCATAACATGAGTTTTTCTCCTTATATTCAAAACATAATATGATTTTAGAATTTACTTCAGAATTGTCTATTATAGTTTTGAATAATCAGTGGTTATAATAATAGTGCTGTATGTATAAAATTAGTTTTTGATTTATGTTGATTATAATCCAAAAACTAAGAATATGATTGTAACATTGTCATCTAATAGCCATTAATTATTTAAATAATTATGAGATATAGATTAAATACAATTATTTATTATTTTTCTTCCTTTTTTTTTTTTTTTAATTTTTTTTATTGATCGGCATTTATTCATCCATAGTAATTAGTACTAATAAAACTTTTAATGAATTAAAACTGTTATTGAATAAATTAGGGGGATCTCTGTACTATATAAAAAATGATTACAGGCAGATGTTTTAAGGATTATTCTGCTTTAACATTGAAAATTTAAGACTTTCTGATATTTCATTTCCATGTTAAAATAAACTTGGCATAATAAATGGAAATAAAACTTCATAATAATAAAATAATAATTATTTAGTCATTTTTCAAAATGAATTTTGCCTATCTATTTTTTTTTTCTTTACTGGCATTTATTCTTGTTCTAAAAACTGAGATACAATCTTTTTAAAATATAAATGATAAAAAAAAAAAAAATTGAATCAAATTTTTAAATGAAAATGGATGAAATATGATTATCAAATTAATTACAAAAATACATATTACATCATTATTGAAGCACTAATTGTACATTTTATCTTGCTTAGCACTAATAATCGGTAATAATTTCAAATTAATATACAGTATTTCTTATATCCATAAATTCCACATCAGTGAATTAAAAAATATTTAATAAAAAAATTAGAAATTAATAAAAATTAAACTTTAAATTATTTTACAACAAATGACGTAGAGACATAATATTTCTTTTTTTAAGAATCTAAAAGCAACAATTTTTATATTTTTTCTTTTTTTACTTTATTATTTAAAATGCTGACCAGTTTTATTTACTGCATTTTTTTTTTTTGATTCTTTATTAGCAAGTCAACATTATTCTGCTTTTAAAAAAATTTTAAAAAAGTATTTTTTGTTTTTAAATGATTTTGTTCTTCTCTCCATTTAAAGAAGTGTCTAGACTACAGTAGAAAAATAAAACAGGTATTTCACTGTTATTTGGTTTTCTAAATTACAGATGTTTGCTGAATTTTTTAAAAATCTTATTTATAAATATATTTATTTCAGTAATACATTATTTATTAGTAAATTTTATTATTGGTGTGAAGATACTATATATGCATGTTAAGAATACATACGTTGATAAAAGAGCATATTCTATATGTTTCACTAATATCTATGAATTTTAGTAGTTTTTGCGCATATAGTACATATAATTTTATGAAAGCAAGATTATTTTAAGAACGAGTTTATTTAAAGGCTATGGCTTATTTAGTAACATTAAGTTCATATGCAATAGATTTCAATTAAATTACCATTAGATTCATGTTCAAACTTTAACAATCATATTGGATGGAGTGAATGTACTTAAATAGAAATTGTGTTGCTATGCTTGATTAAAATCAATTGGTTTACCATGCTGCCAACAGTAGGTTCAAAATCTAAATCTGATTTGAATTTTATGTTTCAGATGGATAAATAAAATAAAGTTAAAAGTGGTTACATATATGCATTCCTTTCAACTTTGAATTCTAGGCCCATTAGGATGGAATTCAAATTTTAAAAGTAGGAATTTTATATGCATCTGGAAATCATGATTATTCTTACTTTCACTAAATAGTAGTAAAATAGAGAGATGCTTTTGTCTTATTGGTTAAACTGAATGTTTAATAGTTTAATATTAAAATAATGTTAGCATTATTATATATTTTGGATAATATTTAATTAATTATTTAATTTTTTTATGGAAAGCGTAATTATTTAAAAAATGAGTTTGTTCAAAGCCTTTCTCTTTTTAATTATATTAAACTGATACAAAGAAGGCTTTTTGTTAAATTATCCTTAGATTTGCACTTTAAGATTATATTGAACATTGCAATCATACTTAAATTGAAATTATATTGTATTGTTCATAGATGTCTCAACTGGTTTTCTATATTACTGATGATTTCACATTTATTTTTTCAGTAAAGAAATTAGATGATTTTTTAAAATCAAAAGTTGTAGTTTGAAATATGACGACCTAAGTACAATAATATTGGTATTATTGCATATTGGTATAGTGTTTAATTAATTTATTAAAATGTAATTATTTGTATAATACCCATAAGTTCTGACATCTATGCTGTCAATAGTGAAGGAGCTATTGTATTACAATCATTTTTGTTTTTACAATCAATGCATTGTTATTTATACCGCTAAACATCACATGATCACCATCTCTTATGCTAGCACATAACTGTTATTGAACAGGCAAAACTCCCCATACAGTAGTGCCACCCTACAGTAGTGGCATCCATTGATTACTCTGGTTGGCACAGGGTGGCACTACTGTATGAGAGTTTTGCCTGTTTAATAACATTTGCTATTTATCTGATCAATTTAAATCTTTAATCAGTAAAAGCCTGAAATCCGGGCACGGCCGCTTGGGGCATTGTTTACGTGTCAAAACACATAAAAATGCCGTTTCGGCAGCCGAGGCCTTACAGGTTAATACAACATTTATGTATTGTATTAACCCATTGAGCTAGGCCGCTTTACATGACATCGCACAAAAATATTACGGCCTGTTTTGTGCTTCGAAGCTATTTACGCATATTCGTTCTTTTCATAGCTGATTACCGTATCGCTTGAGGGTGTTTAAATTTCAAGGCGGTACGACTTTTTCAAATCTCCATAATAGAGTAATGTCATTTCGATTTAAAAAATGTTGTTAATTATTAAGAATTGTCATATGGTCCCCACCCTTCCCGAAAAAAAGGTTAATATGTAAAAAAATTGGCAAAGTGTATGTTCGAACAGGCTTCAACAAAGCTCATGCGCTAAGTCACGTTTCAGCGTGGTGGGGAAAATATTCGAGACCACTAAAAGATCTGAGACGAATGTGCAATTTTGAAACTTTTCTTCAGATAAATTGCCGAGTACAGAAAGTGTGTGAGATTGTGTTTTTTTATTTTATTTTGTCAGGCACACGTAATGTCCACTTTTTATTACAGCAATAAAATCGAATAAATAATTTTAAAAAGTCCAAAGTTTGTGTCCTTTTTTTTTTTGTTTTTTATTTCATTCGAAATTGACAAGTATTTGGATTCAATTTTTTGCAGCGGGGTTAAAATAAATGACGACTTTGGTTGACTTTTTGTTAAGAATAACAAATTACGAAATACACCCCACCCCCAAAAGCAGTTTATTGTAGAAGGCTAAAAAAAAAAAAAAGGTAATTCGAACGAAATAGAAATCAAAGTAAAAAGTGAGAAAAAGTTGTTTCAAAAAAAGAAAAAAAAGGTTAAATTCTTGACTTTTTGGTTACAATTCTTTTTCCGAGTGTGGGTGGGGGTGGGTGTTTGAAAACAATTTTTGAATCGGCAAAAACACAAAAGTAAATTTGGATTTAATATTAAGAAAAACAATTACGTCAACCCAAAAAGAAATCAAAATTCGAAACAAGTCCCAAAGTTGATTCTTCTCTTTTTTCAGCGCTGTTAAAATAATTGACTATTTTTGTTGCCTTTTTGTTAATAATAAACAGTACGAATTCCTCCCCCCCTCCCCCGCTCAAAAAGCTGTTTCTTGTAGTAGCCAAAAAAAAAAAAAAGGCTAATTCAAACATAATCTAAATCAAAGTGATAACAAGTTGTGTTTAAAAAAAAAAAGTAAAATTAATAATAATAATAAGAAAAACCATTTAGTCAAGACAAAAAAAAATAAAATAAAAGAAAGGTAGAATTAAGTTCTAAACAAGTCGCAAATAATTGTATTCTATTTTTTCGGCGGTGGGATTCAAACAAATTTTTTTGACGTCGTGAAACGGTCCGAAGTTTTCAAATGATAAAAAGAAAAAAAATACAATTAGCAAAATTTGTTGAAAAAAATATCAGGTTCCAACAAAAAACCCACAAAAAGTAACGAAAATGAATATCAAAATTTGTTTAATAATAAAGAAATCATGTTCTAAATGAAATAAAAATTATTCGTTTAATCAATATTAGAAAAAAAAAAACCTTGTTGTATAAAAAAAGAAAAAAGTTGCGGCGGCCCGGTAACGTTATATTTCATTGATTTTGTCTAGCATCAACGCTCCAAGCGGCTTTGCTCGGATTTCAGGCTTTTACCCTTTAATCTTACTAATTATTGCTAGATAACCCATTTTTTAACCAATAATTAAATGGTTACTTAGGTTGACTATGGGCTGATTACTTGAGAGAAAAATCATGAGTTTGCTTGTAAACTGAAAAAAAATTCAAGTTTTACTTATCCTAAATTTGAGCCTAAAGGTTAGGGACATTGAGATCAGATGTAAAAGTTAATTGAAGCAAATTTATTATTAAAAAAAAAAGTTTTAAAATGAATATAATACAGTTCTAAAAATTTGAAAAATATATGCTTCAATTATCAATAGAAAATGGAAATTTTAAGTGTCTTGAAGAATTAAGACAATACTTCAGTTTAAATTTCTGAACACAACTTGATATCTAAATTTTATTTGAAAATATATTTTATAATTAAGGTTTATACAACTTAATTTTAAACTTTGCATGTTTGGTTAATATTCTATAATTCAGTGCTAGCGCTATGTAACCTAAATGTTGGAGTATTTATTATTAAGAGTTTAGTCAAAAATAATCTAGAATTTTTAACATATGCCATAATATTGAAATCATTATGCCTCATCTTTGCTTTGACAATCATTTAACCTTGAATTTTGTATTTTAGGAATTAACATGAAAGGTGATTGTTTATCTTATAGTCATTATTTGTAAATTGTTGCCAATTGAAATGTTACCAATTGAAAAATGACATTCGTTTTATTGTTATATATTTTAGAATTTATTTTAGGTGGGATATGACTTTGAGTTTGTTATCAGTGACATTTAATGTTGTTGTTTTTTTTTTTTTCTAAATCAAAACTATATTTAATCCTGTCTTTTTTATCAAAATTAAACTTTAATTCATTTCACTTCTAAATCTCTTGTTTGTATTTTAAACAATATATTACAGTAAAAGAAATATTATTATATAATCAGGGTAGACTACAGTCATTGATTATTCCAACAAGACAGACTGTCCTCATGTATATTCTCAGTAATCAAATTTTTTATTTGTGAAGATGTTTTGCTCAATGATGAATGAAATATATTCTGTTTTTAAAGTGATAATGGAATGAGTAAAATCCATAAGAAAATATCTTCTGCATTTAAGTTATATAATGATAGTTTTAGACTTTGTTATTATTACCATTTTTAATTAGAATTATCATACTGGAATATCAATTTTAGAATATTAATTTTAGATATGTTCTAATTTATTTTTTTTTCAATTCTTCTCTTAGAAACAAGAATAAATTGTTGAACATTGGAATTTATAGTAAGGTAATTCTAAATGTTTTTAAGTCATATACCAACCAAGTTTACGTATGCCTTTAGCTATGACTTTTGTTAGAAATGTACTACTAAAGAACTACCTTCAAAAAGTATGGTATAAATGTAAATGAAGTATAATTTTGGATTGCAGAAAAGCTTTTGATCTTCATCAAACATGGGTGAAATATAATATTTATTTTATGTTGATAAATAGAATGTGTAATGGATAGTATATATGATGTTTAGTATTGGTTGAAAACATGTAAATGATAAAAGTGTTGTTGAATAGAATGAGAAAGTAACATCATTAGTCACTCATAAATGAAAAATAGTTATTACAATTTCAAGAAAGAAGAAAAATGATATACAAAATAATAATAATGATGATGATACTATTGCTACTGCTGCTGCTATATTAAGTTTTATGATAGCTATACAAATGAATGTGTGAACTACAAATAGATTTGCAAATTGTGCCAGACCGTGTATAACAGCCATGCACAAAATGGCTGTTGCTGAAGAGTTAGCACAGCTAAATTTTATCATATTAAAATTATATTTATAAAATCGTAATCTTGAGATGTATTGGAAGTATTTATATGTGGTACATAAACAAATGGGTTTGGTCTATACTATATCCCTATTTACACCCACAGTACAGGTGTATGTATTATAGATATAAATAAAATTTATTCGCATATTAAAAAAAGGGGAAAAGCTATATAAAAAAAAAAAGGGAAGAACAATTATTAAGCTTGTAATATTTGTTTACGTGTGGAATATTTTTTTAGATTTAAGTTGTAATATTACTTGTAATGTTCTGATAAATGTATATATAAATGTATTTTTTGTTTTTTCGTTATTTCCAAAAAAATTGTTCAAATAGAACTTAAATTTTGTATCTATTAGAATGAGGTTTTCATTAATTAATATTAATTTATAAAAGGGAAAACTTTTTGTAAATTGTAATCTGCTTTTAATCAAAAAAGTGTTTTGTATTGAAAGTAATTTGTTCTTTGTGATTGTTTGTAAAGGTAAAATCAAAAATTTGATTTTATCTAAAGAATGTAAGCATAATGGGGATTCAATCAACCAAGATGGAAATCATAAGATTTCCTAGATTAGAAAAGTTATACCTTAAGACATAAAAAAAGTAAAAGAATGTAGAAAAGTATATGAAAGTATAATTAAATTATTGGCTGATGCAGTAGCTCGTAGGGGGGTATTGCAATCAGACTGATAAGATCATATATGCTACTTATTGGGGGCATTGAGGCCATTTGTTCCTAGCTCGTCCAAGTGAAGAGATGATAGATATTAAAAAAAAAGGGAGAGAAGAAAAATATAATTTCTTTTCTTCCTTCGTGGTTCCAGGAATCAGATCGGATTGAACTCGTTTGCTGAGAAAAGAAAAGTTTGTCTCCAGCCTATCCAAATAAGAGAACGATATATCTGTTTACTGAAATGATAGTTGTCTCCAGATTGTCTACGTAATTGGACGGTATATGCTTGATGAAAACAAGAAAGCAGAGAGAAAGAAAAAAATGAGATTCGAAATTAACCATTCGGATATGGCAGGACTGTTAAATAGATTTTAGAAAAGCTACTGACAGCATGAATCATCTCTCAGTTAAAAAAAAGTCACATTTGAAACTTTGAGTCGTATTTGACGGACTTGCCTAGCGTAACCTCCAGTCATAAGCAATTATAAGTAAAGCCGAATTTATAAGAAAGTTTGACGTGAAAAAAATATATGTAGCGACGTGGAAATTATACTCACAGACCCCAGAACTAATGGAGATGGCCTTAATATTGGTGCTAATTGGCCAGAATAGACTTATAGCAGCAGTACACTAACCGTTCATCCCTGAAGCCCGAAAATGCCGTAGAAGAAGCAGCAGACCCTGATAGAAGAAAGACTCTCATACGTGTATTGGCGAAAGGAAGCCCTATCCACCCTAATTGAGTAGCTGTATGGTCCGCCTGGAAGTTTAACTTAATGGAAATTAAAAGTTCAGATGAGGGTATATAATTTTGTTTTATATAAAATTAATTTTTTTTTATAATTAATTTGTTTTTACTTGCCCGTATTTTAGCAATATTGATCTTTTATTTAATGGTTGTAATATATAAGGTTTGCTAGCAATTACGTGCAGGTAAAACGTTGGATTATTATTATTATTTTAATGTATTGGCAGCATACACTAGATTTACGAATTGATTACTTTAAAATGGGGAAGGGGTATAGACCGTGCCCAATATGGGATCATTTTAAATATATTTGTTTTTATATATATATGCATTTGTTTTCTCCAAATGACTATTCCATTTAATCAAGGACTTCTTATTAATATTATATTTTTCATTATTTGAAATACTAACTCGATTAAATAATTTTTTTTATATATAATTGGTGGAGGGAGATGTAAAAACAAATGGGTATAATAAATAATAGATGTCACATTCAAATCGTTTATCATTTTTTTACTTACTTGGTTTTGATAAATTATTTATTTGTTAACATATAGAATTATAAATATTTAATCAAAGTGCTGACTCACTTCATAACCTGAGATATAAAGAAATTATATAATGAGCTAGACAAGGGTAACTTACCGGGGAGTTGGATTATTTCATAGTTTATGTCCGAGCTTATTAATTTATTAATATATACGATAATGATCATTCATATTTATACACTTTCTCGGGAAAGAAAAAGGAGAATAAACAATAAAGTTCTTGAGCGAGGGTGGCGCAAGAGGCTGAATTAAAACATATCAGTGCTCTTAAAGGTGTGCAAAATCTAAAAAAATGATCAATGTTTAGTTAATTGCTCGATTATGGAATAATTTAGCAGGGAAGGCTTCGATTGACCCAATTTTGAGTTGAATCTACTTCCTCTAATAATTCTTATGAGATATTTTTTTTATATTTAACCAACAATATTTACAGAGAATTATTATCGATTTTCCATTTTGCAACATACGTCACTTCATGCTCAGGGCGTATGTGGGTTAAAGGTATAAAAGACCCATAAGTGGAGATACAAACCGGTACAATATATAGTATGCTATATTATTCTGTTTATTAGATATTTTATAATGCTGTTTTTTAACTTATTCTGTAATCGATTTTTTGTCTAAAAAACTTAAAATACCATGCTTAATTGTGCCACTCCATTGTATTCTATCTTTGGCCACTTCTTCCCAATGAAGTAATCATTATTATACTGCTTTTGAAATAATCTTTATACTATAAACAGGATTTACCTCTTCTGTAAAAACCATGTTTAAAATCACTGTAAACATTTTTATAAAGTCTTACATTATTCATATATTTCACATGTTCAACCTAATAAAGATTCTATAGTAACTCATCCAGCAGATTGAAGAACATATTAATTGATCTTATTATCTTACCACTCATAATTCACAAATTTTACCCAGCATTTTTAAATGATTTTTTTTCCAAAGCTTTTATGTTGTATATTAATGGACTATCAAGTCTGATTTCCATACAATAAAATAGGTAAAATGACTGCTCTTTATCAACTGATTTACTTGTAGTTTTTATCATTGTAATGAAATACTGTTTTTCTTTTTAACTTAATTAAAAGCAACAGCAGCAGTACATTTGAGTCTTAATAGAAATTAATTTTTCTATTTAAAAAGCTATCAAAATATATACATTTGCTACATTGTCAAAATGATATCAATTCAAGCTAAAAGTTGCTGAAGATTTTTTTTTCATAATATGATATTAAAGAACGTAAGATTTTTTGAAGATTAATAATTAAATTTAAGTTTTTATGTGTTAACATTCAAAATATATGCATTCTATAGTTAGTCTTTGGAATAGAAAAAAATAGTAAATTGTGAATCCAAAAGCCAAGCAGATGAAATTTTTGATTTTATTTTTAAACAATTCAAATGAAAAATTTTATCTTCAAGTGTATATGATTGTGATTTATGAAGTGGTTTAATTTCATAGATCTCTGTCATAAAAATCATCAGCAAAATTGGAGCTAGCACACATTCTTTATTGACACCAATTTAATTTTAAATGCTTTGGATTTTTCATCTATAACAATCATTCTCATTCCATCATGTAAAAGCTGTAAAATATAATTAAACTTTGGATCTATGTGCTGTGCTTTCAGATCCAAGGCTCCTCACTGATGAAGGCCACAAGACAGAAATTAGTCTGGGGATATTGGATGAGTAGGCACTAGATAGGGATTTTATGCACAAGCCTTCTGGCATCCACTGATTACTCTGGTTGGCACAAGATGGCACTACTGTATGGAGAGTTTTGCCTTGTTCAATTAAGTCCTTAAGAGTGAGATAATCCAAGTTATTAATTGAATTAAATAGCACATAGAGAAGCTATTTTTTTTTGTATTGATCATTAAATGAACTTTTAAAACTTTAAAAAAATGTAATGGTTTGCAGTAGTTTATTATAAATTTATATTTTAAATGAAGAATTTATTGGATTGCACTTTGTGAACATTTGTAATATATTTTGCTTTTAAATTAAAAGGAATAGGATTCAATTGGTTATATATATATATATGTTTTTTTTTCTTTTTTATCAGCTGCATCCCCTATCTCAATTCCTTCATATCATAATCATTCCCTAATTCATAAAGTCAGATTCCCCCCCCCCCATTATGTATGTATTTTGCAAACAATCTTCATTTTTTAAATGGAGATGGTAAACCTCAATTTCTATATCCATGTTAACAGCTTGATAACTCCACCACTCATTCACAAAGTAAGATTTGCTTCTATCCATTTTAAACTTCTTATATATATATATTGAAATAATAATTTTTTGGGCCATATAGAAGGCATGCATAAATTAATAGTTATGTAGTGGTGCGGTATTAGACAAATTAAATAAAGCAAAATAGAGAAGTTTTGTTTTAGCCGGTAAAATTTCAATTGACTAAGTAAATATAAATTAATTTTATTAAAGTCAAATAGTTGTTTAGAAAACTGCACAAAATTCATTGTATATGTGAATTAGTTATGTTCTCTTATTCTTCTCTTTCACTTTCTTTGCATATCTTCATATATTCATTTATATATTGCTTATAATACTTCTCTCATATATGCTTCAATGCAAACAAATTTTCTTAAAAAACTTCTTTATTTTCCTTACAGTTTCGACTGTCCAGCAGTCATCATTAGAGCTACAATATTTGAATAATATAAATACTTAACCATCATTTCACATATATATAAAATACACATATATATCAAAATATACACATATATTTCCTACATACCTATATATTGTGCCAGACTATAAATCGTCCATGCACAAGATGGCTGTAGCCAACAATTTGGCACAGCTAACTTTATTGAATTCAGTGAATAAACAATGAGAGGTGGTCTATACTAGATTCCCATCTCCTTACATACACAATAAACACTTATATATTAGTTATTTTGAAATAATAACACACTATAAATGTATCATATTTAATATACAGAGCAAAACTCTCCATACAGTATTGCCACCTGTGCTAAACAGAGTAATCAATGGATGCCAGAAGGCTTGTGCATAAAATTCCTATCTAATGTTTACTCATCCAATATCCCCAGACTAGTTTCTGGCTTGTGGCCTTCATCAGTGAGGAGCTTTGGATCTGCCTAATAGGATAGTGATGGCTATGGTTGTAAAAGAGCCAAAGACACCAAAATGTATGGGTGCTGAACTGAGTTCAGACCCATATGACTATATAAGCTTTTGAGCTTAGATTGAAAATATTTTTTGTGTTTTCAATTTCATTCTCATAGTTTTGTAGTTAAGTAGAGATAAAAGGTGGTTGCTAGAGGGTTGCATTAGATCCTAAGATCTAGATGCAGTGCTCTCAGATCCAAAGCTCCTCACTGATGAAGGCCACAAGCCAGAAACTAGTCTGGGGATATTGGATGAGTAGGAATTTTATGCACAAGCCTTCTGGCATCCATTGATTACTCTGTTTAGCACAGGTGGTAATATTGTATGGAGAGTTTTGCTCTGTTTATCAACAATTAATGTGCTAGTATAGAAAATGTGATCATGTAATGTATCATATTTATTGTAAATGTTCTAATACATATATAATAACACACACTATAAATGTATCATATTTATTGTAAACATATATGTAATACGTATAGATATAAAGATTTCTGTATATATATATTTTAATAATTTAAAAACAAAAAAAAAATTTTTTGTGGGTGTGAAAGGAATCTTCCATTTAAAAGGTGGATTTAATTAATCTTTGTCTTTCAATTTTTACTTTTTTTGTATGTAATCAAGTAAGGTTTTTTTAAAAATTAATTTGAAAATCAAATTACAAGTATGTTATCTAAAGAATGTGGGTGGACTATTACTCCAATATGGATTCTTGAAATTCCTAAAAAGAGATTTTTGAAACATAATTTATAAAAAAGTGTAAAAACAATAAAATTTATCTGACGCAATAGTTCGAAGGGGGATGTAAGCAATTGAAACTTGTGGGCAGACTGGGATATATATAACCTACCTGTGAAATGTAGGGAGATAGTTTTTATGATTATTGGACTGTCAGAGCTACAAGAACCTATTTGTGAGGTGTAAAAATTATTTATTGGACTGAGAGAGCTACAAGAACCTACCTGTAAGGTGTGGGGTGATTATTAGATGTTTATTCTTTTGGCTCAATATGCTGCCGGATTGCAGAGTATATCTTTTTTAATTCAAGAAGGAGTTTGATGCATATAATTTTTTTTTGTTTATGGGACTTGCCGGTTATGAATGAACATAAATTTCTGTTGAATGTCTTTCCCGGTGGTTTGCGCAGATATTAACCAAAGCCACCAACACCCATATGATGTGGGAAATCATTTAATCATACGCTGTTCAGTGATCAATCAAAAAGAAGGAAGGAAGATTTCAATCCATTTTAAGAAGAATAAGCTTACCATGAAAGTCACTCGTATTGGCAATCTGTTTTAAATGACCCAGTAAAAAATATCCTTACCAATGACCAAATTTCATCTAATTGCCCGCAAAACCATGTAGTAGAAGAACCATAGCAGTGCATCCGCCCGTTCAGATATGTAATCGCCAAGATGTATGTTTTAGAGACCCAGTATATCCTGATTGAAGGACTCTACAAGGATGGCAAGGAGTTAACGTGAACATCACCATCCCTCTGGTAGCTTAGTTGGTCCACCCAGAAGTTTGAACCTGGAGAGCAAGCAGATAGAGATGAGTACAACAACAACAAAAAGAAGAAATGTGTTTATAATTTTTTTTGGTTTATTGTTTGTATTATTAGAGTGGATATAACAAGTATAATTGTATTATATTTACTAACACCTTATAAGATATAATAATTTTTTTTTTGTATTATATAAAATATTGTAAAATAATATTGCTTATACATAGATCTCACTCAAATCCACTAAATATAGGATTATTATTTTCTTGTTCTTTTCCCTCATTTTACCTTGACATCTTATTTAATTTTAATCATGGTGGCATCCCCTCATGTGGAGTGACCTATAGCCAGCCTATACATTTTTTTATTTTTTAGATAAAAAAATAATACATACGTAAAATATAACTTTACGTATCTAAATGGAAATGTGTGTATAATCTTAAAAGTTTATATAAGCAAATGGGGAAAGTTCAAGGGGTTAGATCTGTGTATAACTTATTTCATAATTTTGGGGGATTTATAAAATGAAACATTCGTTGTTTGTGCAGGGAGATGGGAGTTTAGACCACACCCATTGGCATTCATCTTTGACCATTTTGTATTTTATGGCAAATAAGTTAACCTACGTATAACTTAAAAAAAATGGGATTTTTTTTTTGTTCTTTGTTCGTTTTAATCTAAATGTAGATCTTGAATATAAGGATTTAAATATTCTTGTGTGATTATATGTAGAATTGTAAAATTGAAATAGAAAGCTGTATAATTAATTTATGACTTAATGTTATAATGTTTGAATCTATATGTGGTAGAGGGAGGTTTAGTTAAATAAATGGTATTATCTCATATTTTATTTGTTTATCGTTATTTATTGTAGAATCAAAAGAAAAATAATAATAAAATGCATTCACCTATTTGCAATATCTGCTTACCACTACTATAAAAGGTTATAGTAATACGTACCTAAAGTACCTGAGATAGGGAACTATATTTGAGGTAGTCATTGGGATATTATATTGGGAGTTGAATTATAATATACTTTTCACCCAGTTTTCGTTCAAATAAAACGTATGTCCAAGAACAGAAAAGAAATTTCTCTTTGCATACTCTCTCGACAGATAGGGAAGGGAAAATTATTTAACATTTTGCTTTCTTTTATTATGTTGGGGGTGGCGCTAAAGTTTATCAAATAGATACAATACTTTTAAAGGTATGTGAAGAGTGAGGGAAAATGGCTACAGGCAAATAGATATTGGGGTGAAAGTATAAATAGTTTAATATGGGAAGATTTTGATTTTACTTGAAATCAAATTTCTTTCCTCTAATAATTAGTAAAGTAATACTCATTTGTATTTAACCCCGGGTATTATCGAAGATTATTATCGATCTCCCATTTTAAAATGTACATGTCATTTCATGCTCGTGATGTACACAGAATATATAGTATCATTTTTTTAAATGGATAAGGCGTATGGGATTTCAAACTGATACAATATATAGATCCAACGTTACCCCTAGACATATATATAAATTCCATACCTATTTCTATATTGCACCGGGTTCGAATATGTAATCCTCGAAACACCGGCCTCTTAGGCAGAGAAGAACATACTCAGAGAGTATGTATGCTGAAACGATAGCTATAAAATATGTAACTAGCATTAAATTTTCAGGACATAACTTCTTCTCGACTGTTGAGTTCAACACCACGTTTAAAGCACTTTTTTTTGTTTGTGTATAAACATGGGCGCCAGCTATCTATTCAACAATGAAGAAATAATGCACTTTGAGCAATGGCCACTAACTCAACGCCTAAATATCCACGACTAGCTCAGCTATTTGTAATCACTAACAGATTATACATAACTAATGGTGAAAGAATTAATAAAAGAATTGGTAGAAGGAATTGATAAAAAGAATTGACCGACAAAGTTTAATTTTAAAGACAAGTTATTAACTAACATTTACTAATTTTAAACATTTTATAATTCTAATAAAACACGCATATTTTTAAATTAACATTGCTAAACTAGTTTAAATATTCTTGTAGATTTTAATAATAGAACACTGGTATTTACCTAATTTAACTAATAACACTGATATAATGATCACACACATATTAACTCATACTCACATATATAATAATAAAGTATTACATAGCATTTGAAACTTAAACACACATATCAATAGTTCATTTTATGTATGATATAGAATTCATATAATTAGACTCTTGGAGGATTCGCACGAATTAATGCAATACAATGGCTATTACAGTATAAACGAAATAAGCAAATGTTTTACCTAGGATTTTGAATGTAGACATAGAATTTTGTTCTCTTTGGTGGCTGTGTTCGGTGAGAATATTTGTATTACGAATACTTCCAGCCATCTGGGACATTTTCTTGATGAGTTTCATTATTCTTCATGATTATTATTAGTGGAGACAATTATTGACAGAGATTTCCAAGTTGTTACACTGACATTATTTCATGGGCAGATCTTGCTGTTTTCATCGGACTTCAGGCTGTGGAGAAAACGTGTGTTCCCAAAAGATACTCAACACTGCATTTTGTTTCTGGATACAATTAACTCAACTGATTGTCCTCTCTTGACTTAACTGACTCAATTAATTTTTGAACTGAACTCATTATCCGATAAAATTTTACTATTTATACCTGCAAAGTGTTTTTCTTTTCGATATCCTCCGGCAATATCTGTTGTCGAAATTTCATTGATAATCCTTTGACAACGTGTTTTGGAAGATTGTTTAATTAGTAATAGCCATGCAAAACATATTGTTTTATATTTAAATTAATAGCCATTGCCGTGGTTTTTAATGATAATCTTCTTTTATTTCATTTTAATATTTATTATGCATACCTTTATTCTATTATTGACAATCGCACATATATACGCACATATATAACTAGTTTTAAGAGTACCTTTTCTTTAATTCAAATGAAAAGAGATTTGTATTTTTAAAACTTTAAATTATTTATATTTTACGAATGCTAATAAGAAAAACTCTTTACTTCCCTTTATAAAACTTTTAGTTTGACTTTTTTCTAAGAAACACTCCTCTCCCCTTCGGATTAATTAATTGCAGCTTTTATTTCAAAAACTAACGATAAAAAACTATTTGATTCTTATTTTTTTCGAAAACAAACTGTAATAAACTCTTCAACATTTGATTTTACGTTTTTTTTTATGAAAGATTATTTTAATAATTTTTTTAGATAAAATTATATGTGCCAATATCAATATTGGTACAATATATACATATGCTTATCCAAATATATGCACATACATTTTTTAAACATGCATATATATACAGAGATATACATACAACCATAGACATATATATACAAATCCACATATACATTTATAAATACACATCCATATATATACTGAACTTACATATACATTACATATATATAAAAAATATACAAAATATATCCAATACACCATTTTTTTAAATTACAATTTTAAAACCTATTTTATTTTTACTTTTTTAAAATTTATTAAAAAATCTTTTTTAAATATTACTTTGTTATTAATATTATTTTATAATTTTCCTTTCATCATTTCTTATTATCTATCTTGTTTAATTATTATCTAATATATAATATCTCTTTTACTTTAATATCTATAATTTTAATTTTTAAAATTTTTATCTTTATATCACTAATTTGTATTTTTCTCTTTAATCCTACTACCTTTATGCTTCTCCTCTGCTTTAATTAAAGTGACTTTTTTTTCAAATTCTCTATCTTTTTATTCATTTAAAACAACTTCCTCTGTTATCAATTTTATAAAACTTATATTTCTATTTTAAACTTACAAACTTTTATATTTATTAACAATACTCGAATAATATAAATACAAATATATGACCATCATTTCACATATAAATATACATATGTATATCAAAATATACACATATATCCCCTACATACATATATAGATATATAGATCCACGTCACCTCTAGACTTATATATATAAAAATTCCATGCCTACGTCTATATATACATATGCATATCAAAATATATACACATATATCCTTTAAACATACACAAATATACAGATACACATATAACCATAGACATATGTATATACAAATTCCCATATACATTTATAATACACACCCATATTGTAACAGGAACTGGGTTCAAAGCCTGTTACAAGTGAGAGAGTAAATCAGGCTATATATATATGTGTGTTTTGTTTCATGAGTTGTGTATTTGGAAAGGCCCACACAGCCTACACATATATAGTTACGTAAATAATAATAATAATAGCGGTGATGGGTTACTAATATTAATATACATATTTTACTTTCTTTCTCTCACTTATTTTATTCTTAATTTGTGACATACCTGTATATTGATGAATATTGTGTTGAAAGGGGTAAGAAAAATGAATAAAATCAAGAGATTTTCAAATATTTTAAAATATGAAGAAAAAAGAAAGGAATTTCGTTTGTCTTCCACGAATCAATTAGTTGAACTGACTATTGTTATTGAAACGGATATAGTTAATAGCTGGATGTTTCATTTAAATTAATAAGATAATATATCATCAAATTTCGAAACTTTATGGAAATGATTTTTATATTTAACTAAAAGAAAAGAACAGGCAGAATGTCCATTAAAAAAATTAAATTCTTGAGGATTCCATTGTCTGATTATCAAGGTAAACAACAAAGCGTAGGTAGAGGGAATTTCCAAAAATAGCAAAAGGTAAGACCAAGTTGCTAAGTGGTTTTTCTTTTGTTTGCGTATTAAAAGATTTTTGTTAGAGAGATATAAAAAAAGGGAAACTTGATTGAGAGGGACGACATTTTGTTTTTGGCAGTTGGCTATTGATTATTGCAGACAAAAGACAGAAGGCAATTTGTGGCAAAAAGAAGAGATTTATAAAAATCATTTTTTACCAGAAAAAGAAAAGATATAAAGGAGACTCCATGAAACACATGGGGTAAAGTTCTCATCGTGCTGGGGGTCTGTGTTAGATGCCAGCTCCTTCTGTACCTTTGAAGCCACGCAAGATATTAAGAGACAGATTGCCCTAAATATATAAAAAAAGAGAGAAAAACATGATAAATGAATCCTGCGCCTGAACTCCTCCATTCCACAGATCTGTCATGGAATGATGAACTTCTTAATTAGAACACTGAATTAGAAGACAAAATGGAGTCGCGATTTTATCCACATTCACCCAAGGAATTAGAATAGAAGTAAAAGAATTAATAATCACAGAGAGTGCACTAAGAGATATTTAATTTAATTACAAAGACTCGTCAAAACAGCAGTAAATATATTTGCTATTATTTCCAATCTTTAAATACACAAAAATCAAATAGTGTAATAACTTTATACGTATTTTGCTTCATAGATTTTATTTTTTAACTATAATATCCTGTAAACAGAATATTAGGTCATATAAATGTGTGTGTCACTTTATAATTTTTTCAAATAAATATAAATAGATTTTAAATTTAACAAAACAAACTTTATATTTTTTTGTTCGTTTATTTGTCTCTTACATTTTATTATATATATATATTGTAACCGGACCCCCATACAACCCTTTTATTACGTCAGTTGTAACAATTTTCTGATGAGCATGCTGTAGGAAGGAACTATCAATTGACATTCCTAATGCAGATGTTAATGCCTCCTACAACAATATTTCCTGCTCATCAGAGGATGTAGTACCATAGAGACTGGAAACATCTAAATATTTCTATGTTGGGTTTCCCAAAAAGCGCCATTAGAGTTCCGTCTCACTACAACCTGACTGGCCTAGGTCTAGTTATGTCAGACGTAGCTCAGAAAGCATGAGATTCTCATGAACAAGTGCTATAACTGATGAGTGATGCAATAAAACAAAACAGAATTGGACAACTGGATAACCAATTTAATTTTTAGTAACAAAAAAAAAATTTATTAAATAATAATTAACTTGCAATTTCTAACGGAGTTCATATCTATCCACATGATAACTCATTTTCATTTTACTTATGAAAGAGCTAGAAGCAGTTTTTTTTTTTTATCAATAGTTCATTTACAAGTTCATTTATGAGAAGACGTTTGGAAACAATCTAATTCAACAATAGTTCATTTTTGAATTCCTTTATGAGAAGAAGCTTGGAAATATTCTAATTCAACAATAGTTCATTTTGAATTCATTTATGAGAAGATATTTGGAAACAGTCTAATTCAACAATAGTTCATTTTTGAATTCCTTTATGAGAAGAAGCTTGGAAATATTCTAATTCAACAATAGTTCATTTTGAATTCATTTATGAGAAGAAGCTTGGAAACATTCTAATTCAACAATAGTTCATTTTGAATTCATTTATGAGAAGAAGCTTGGAAACATTCTAATTCAACAATAGTTCATTTTTGAATTCCTTTATGAAAAGAAGCTTTTAAATATTCTAATTCAACAATAGTTCATTTTGAATTCATTTATGAGAAGAAGCTTGGAAGCAGTCAAGCATTTATGATTTATACAACATTTCATTATTTTATGAATTATTACTGATTGGTAAACATTTAAACTCAGCAATTCTTAATTTGTGGAGCATTCATCATTTGGTAATTAAAGCATTTATAATTTAGTCAAATATAAAAGTATATTCATATACATAAGCTCTGTTTGGCTTGTGGAGCATTTATCATTTAGTAATTGAAGCATTTCTAATTTAGTTAAATATAAAAGTATATTCATACCCATAAACTCTGTTTGGCTTGTGGAGCATTTATCATTTAGTAATTGAAGCATTTCTAATTTAGTCAAATATAAAAGTATATTCATACACATAAGCTCTGTTTGGCTTGTGGAGCATTTATCATTTAGTAATTGAAACATTTCTAATTTAGTCAAATATAAAAGTATATTCATACACATAAACTCTGTTTGGCTTGTGGAGCATTTATCATTTAGTAATTGAAGCATTTCTAATTTAATCAAATATAAAAGTATATTCATACACATAAGCTCTGTTTGGCTTGTGGAGCATTTATCATTTAGTAATTGGAGCATTTCTAATTTAGTCAAATATAAAAGTATATTCATACACATAAGCTCTGTTACATTACCCAGATAGAAGTAATATGCAATTAAAGCATTTCTAATCCATATAGTAAATACGTTCAAATATTTTTATAAATAAATTTGCGTACAACTATTTCATAACTTCATTTTATAACGTATGATAAACATGTTCTAATATTTTACAAAATAAATTCTACGTAATTATTTCATAACTTCACTTTATAACGTATGATAAAGATGTTTTAATATTTTATAAAACAAATTCTATGTAATTATTTCATAACTTCACTTTATAACGTATGATAAAGATGTCTTAATATTTTATTGAACAAAATGTATGCAACCGTTTCATAACTTCACTTTATAACACATGATAAAAATGTTTTAATATTTTATAAAAATAATTTTTATGTAGATATTTCATGATGTCAATTTATAATTTATGGTAAAGATGTCTAAACATTCTTATAACATAATTACCTTCCAGTTTTGCAGTCCAGTTTACTCAAAAAGAAGGCGGGTTATTTCATCTATGGAAAGTCATGGCACAGCGTGGAGAGAGTGAAGCCGCTAAATTACCCCATTGTCATTATAATTCCTCTAGCAAAGCTTTCTTTTTCCATTTTCACGTTTTGTTAAAGCTATATTTCAATATGTCAAAAGAATTAAGTAATACATTATTTTTTTTTAAAAAAAAAATTTAATATGTTCTGCTTCTCTGTGTAAGACGAGAGAAAAAAAAAGTTCTTTTCTTCCGACGAAGTGCCTAATTTGAATACTGCTTCAGTTTAACCCAAGTATCTTTTTTTTCTTTTTAATGATTGGATAATTAATTTCTTTTTTTTTATTGAGACAGATAAAAAAAAAAAATAAGATGACATAACATTTTGTTCAAATCCATCAATCACAAAATTAAAAATATGATATTTTTTAACAAATCACAGCTTTATTGCGTTCCCAATTAGACTGAATCACGCTAGACATTTTTGAATGGGGGGGGATCTTTTGAATATTTATGTGAGAAACAATATATCTGTTTCAATATATATATATATTGTTTGGAATACGTATCATATGTTTTGAAATAGATTCCATTATTACTTTCCTAAGAGTGCGTGTTTATATATGTTTAGTAATTCTAAGAAACAAATAGTAGATCAAGGTAAAAGAAAGGGAAAGAGAGATTTTAATTCACCTGCCATTTCTTTTCCAGCGGGTTACGCCACCACCATTGAGCGTAAGCTAGTATAAACCGGGCAATGCCAAATTGGCACATGTATATAAAATAATTTTGTATAAAAATTATTATCAAAATCTTTCGGAAAAAAGAATTTGAAAGTTACAATTAATTACTTTAAAGAGGGGAGAGGGAGTTTTCCTATAAAAAACAAAAAAACAAACTAAGAGTTTCATAAAAGTTAAAGAGTATTATTATTAAAAATTAAAAGTTTAAAAAAAATATAAAAAGCTCTTTTCATTCCAGTTTATTATAATAGATTATATTAGTGTGTGCGAATGTAAACAAAAGTATGCATGCTAAAATAATATAAAAAAGAAAAATATATATAAATGGAAGTTAAAAAAGAAATTATATTTGGAAAACACAGCGATGGCTATTAAGTTAAATAAAGACAACACATTTATGAAAATAAATATTGAAATGCAATGTATTTAAAAACACAGTGGTGAGCTACTAATTAAGGATATAAAAACTACGTTTTGGGATAGCTAATTAATCAATCATCAAAAACACGTCATAGGATTAATCTAAAGGAATTTCGACAATACCTATTGCACATTTGCCGGAGGATATTAAAACAAAAACACTTCGCAGGTATAAATAGACTTTTTTTTTTATCGGACAATCAGTTTGAGTTTGCAGTTTCAGTCTAGTTTTGCAATGTCAGTTTACAGAAATGCAGTGCTGAAAAGCTTTTGGAAATATACGCTTGTGCTCCAGCCTTTTTAGTCCAACAAGATCATCAAAACCTGCCTGAGAAATAATGTCTGCATAACAACATAGAAATCCTCCGTCAAGCATTCAACTGTCTCCAAAATAAAACAAATGGATTCGCATAAAAATCTCTTCAAGAAATGTCCAAATCTAACCGGTTAGATATAATCTATCAGAAGCAGCAGAAGTAGCCAACGACAAGAAAAAAATCCTAGGTATATGTTTTATTATTATCATTTACACATAGTAGTCACGACTGTAATCCGTAAATATTCATGATTCAAATTATATGAACTCTATCATATATAAATGCTATAAACGCTTTATTATTATGTTTGCGAATGTGAGATAATTTAAAATATCAAAGATTATTTTTGCTTTTTTCATAAAATATACTATCATGTGTTAATTTAAAAATGTGCGTGTGTTAAAATTGGATTTATAAATTGTTTATAATGCGTTTATGTTAGTTAGTAAATTATCTTTAAACTTAAGTAATGTTGATTAAAATAAATTGTCTTTAAATTTAAACTTTATCTGTCGGTCAATTCTTTTTATCAATCTCTTCTTACCAATATTGTATTACTGATTAAAATTAAACTGGGCTAGTTAAGGGAATTGTTTCGAGCACTGGATTATGAGCCTACTGCCTGAATATGTTAGTCTTCAGACTAGCTGGTGCCCCGGGGTTTACCCTGAAACAAATAAAGTATTTGGATAGTAGGGGTTTGAATCTAGCAGCCGAGATGGGCCATTGTTGATAGTTAAAGCTATCAATAAGATCTCCCATTTTGCTCGAACATGCCGGTTCATTCATGTAACCTTTATAAGATTATAAATGTATTATGAAGGAGTTTGAAACCGGCCAAAACTTATATATGCGTATAAGTAGGTGGTTTCTGCGGTTTGACGCGGTACATAAATGGCTTTACTCAATGTTTGGGGCTGAACCTAAGAAATAACAGGAAATAAATGCTTTGTTTCTTGTTTAAAAATAAAAACCTTAAAGAAATCCAAATTACGTAGGTAAAAGTGTATTAAATTAAAAATAAAAAAAGAATTGGCCAAAATTTTTTTTCTTACTTCTTTAAATGAAAAGAGATTTTGTGCTATTTACGTTCTGTTAAATAAATGACAGTTGGGTGTTTGGGCGGAATTAAAGCATTAAGATCGGGTAGGATAAACGGACAAAGGAGAGCAGAGTCAGCGTGTATTTCCAGTTTAGAAAGAAATAAATAACATAGAAATTAGTAAACTTATTAAAATAAAATGGTATCAAAAATAATGATAAAAAAGTGTTTAAAATTATAAATGATAAGAAATAAGGCCGAAATGGAGGCTCAAGGTAAAAATATAGAAAATATTCTCGACAAGGGAAAAAGGGAAATCATAGCTTTATTAACTTGCATGTTCGAAAAACAAAAAGAAACAGCAGAAGAATATAAAAAAATAGCCGAAGAGCTTAAAAACCAAAATAATGAAATGAAGAGTAAATTGGAAGGGCAAGCTGAAATGCTTGAAAAGTTAAAGGACCTGATCGAAATGGGCCAGAATAAAATAAAAGAAGAAATTAGGGAAGAAATAGAAGAAATTAAAACACAAGTAGAGAATAAAATAGAGACTGCTTACCAAGGAATAGAAAAAGATAAGATAGAAGATAGAAAAATAATTGAAGGAATAAAAGTTGAAGTTACAAATTTAACTGTGAAAGTAAATCAAATAAATCGTAGTCAAAATATCCCACAAACTGAAATAAAAAAGCCAGACTAGCTGAGTGCGAACATGCACATTACATATAACTCCATGAGTCGTCCTTAGAAATACATTTATAAAAAAATTCAGATGATTTACAAAAGCCCATATAGTATAGTCCATCAAACTGACTTCAATGCCTTTGTGCTAGACAAAGATAATATAGAAAAAGGAATGTTTAATGCTAGGTCACTGAAGTTATTTGGAGGGCTGAAGAATAAAGAACCGCCAGACAAAAATTAAAAATATTAATCTGACCGATTCGCCGGCTTGACCTAGTTATTAACGACCATGGACTCGGAAAAATGGAATATGTTTACTAAAATTTAATGAAATAAACGAAAAAACGAGTATCAAGTTAGGTGAATAATTAAAAATGATTAAAGGTAGTCTCAGTAAATAAATAATAATCTTAGAGTTTTTAAAATGTTAAAGCAACGATAAAACGATTTATGTCAAAACCCTCGATTATGTCTTATCGATGATATTGATATCCCAGCTCATAAGTCTAGAACATAGCGGAGTGTGACATACATAAATAAATGTGTAAAAGCAAATTAGACAAGCAAAATGATTATGTCAAAAACCCTCGATTATGTCTTATCGATTCTATTGATATCCCAGCTCATAAGTCTAGAACATAGCGGAGCGTGACCTAAAAAAAAAATGTGTAAAATCAAAATAGACCAGCAAAATGAAAATGATTGTAGAATTAAATAAATGAAAAAGATAACGGGATTTCTAGAATAAAATCAAGTTAGATATTTGCATAACAAATGAAATGCAATAAAATAAAACAGTTTTTTTTTTTTTCTGAGTACGTGCACATTAAAATAAAATAGTTTTGAATATATGCAAGTTAATAAAAGTTGAATAAATAATGGATCGTAATATAATAAAAATAGTTTGTCTGAATACACACACATAGGTAAAGAAGTTAAAATAATGGTTTAAAATTAGTATCATAAAACTAATATTTAAAGTAATGTTTGTAATGATTAAAAATCTTATTTAAATAATGTTTCTTAAGGGTTATAAATAATAGTGGAATATAAATGAATAGTGTAAAATGTTGTTCATGTAAATTTAAAAATAAAGTTGGAAGATTATTAATAAAAAAAATAAAAGTCAATCTAATGTGTATTAAGAGTGTGTCAGTATGCATGGGTATATACGCGCACATACACTGGTAATATTCGGTAAATACGATACCTCATGATGCGTATCTTAAATGTATTTATCCAGATACCCTTTTAGGTTATTTTCTTGGCACTGCGGCACCTTATGATGCGTGCAAAAAGGGATTTATTTATTATAGATTCCCTGTAAGCAAGTCCAGTAATAACTTGATATCTAGAATATTAGTAGGTGTAGAATTATGCTGCACGTATACACATGTGTAGGAATTATCTAAAATAAAAAATTAATAAATCTTTATAGTCAACAATTAAAATTG
The DNA here is from genome assembly GCA_028023455.1 of Epiperipatus broadwayi. Classification (NCBI taxonomy): domain Eukaryota; kingdom Metazoa; phylum Onychophora; class Udeonychophora; order Euonychophora; family Peripatidae; genus Epiperipatus; species Epiperipatus broadwayi. The sequence continues at coordinate 60,906 of JAQFVV010006379.1, forward strand.
CAAGAGATAAAATGGTCAAAAATGACGCATTTTACTCTAAAACGGAGGGAGGTGTAATGTGCCAATGCCAAATTGGCACATGTATATAAAATAATTTTGTATAAAAATTATTATCAAAATCTTTCGGAAAAAAGAATTTGAAAGTTACAATTAATTACTTTAAAGAGGGGAGAGGGAGTTTTCCTATAAAAAACAAAAAAACAAACTAAGAGTTTCATAAAAGTTAAAGAGTATTATTATTATAAATTAAAAGTTTAAAAAAAATATAAAAATCTCTTTTCATTCCAGTTTATTATAATAGATTATATTAGTGCGTGCGAATGTAAACAAAAGTATGCATGTTAAAATAATATAAAAAAGAAAAATATATATAAATGGAAGTTAAAAAAGAAATTATATTTGGAAAACACAGCGATGGCTATTAAGTTAAATAAAGACAACACGTTTATGAAAATAAATATTGAAATGAAATGTATTTAAAAACACAGCGGTGAGCTACTAATTAAGGATATAAAGACAACACGTTTTGGGATAGCTAATTAATCAATCGTCAAAAACACGTTGTCATAGGATTAATCTAAAGGAATTTTGACAACACCTATTGCACATTTGCCGGAGGATATTAAAACAAAAACACTTCGCAGGTATAAATAGACTTTTTTTTTATCGGACAATCAGTTTGAGTTTGCAGTTTCAGTCTAGTTTTGCAGTGTCAGTTTACAGAAATGCAGTGCTGAAAAGCTTTTGGAAATATACGCTTGTGCTCCAGCCTTTTTAGTCCAACAAGATCATCAAAACCTGCCTGAGAAATAATGTCTGCATAACAACACAGAAATCCTCCGTCAAGCGTTCAACTGTCTCCAAAATAAAACAAATGGATTCGCATAAAAATCTCTTCAAGAAACGTCCAAATCTAACCGGTTAGATATAATCTATCAGAAGCAGCAGAAGTAGCCAACGACAAGAAAAAAAATCCTAGGTATATGTTTTATTATTATCATTTACACGTAGTAGTCACCACTGTAATCCGTAAATATTCAAGATTCAAATTATATGAACTCTATCATACATAAATGCTATAAATGCTTTATTATTATGTTTGCGAATGTGAGATAATTTAAAATATCAAAGATTATTTTTGCTTTTTTCATAAAATATACTATCATGTGTTAATTTAAAAATGTGCGTGTGTTAAAATTGGATTTATAAAATGTTTATAATGCGTTTATGTTAGTTAGTAAATTATCTTTAAACTTAAGTAATGTTGATTAAAATAAATTGTCTTTAAATTTAAACTTTATCTGTCGGTCAATTCTTTTTATCAATCTCTTCATACCAATATTTTATTACTGATTAAAATTAGACTGGGCTAGTTAAGGGAATTGTTTCGAGCGCTGGATTATGAGCCTACTGCCCGAATATGTTAGTCTTCAGACTAGCTGGTGCCCTGGGGTTTACCCCGAAACAAATAAAGTATTTGGATAGTAGGGGTTTGAATCTAGCAGCCGAGATGGGCCATTGTTGATAGTTAAAGCTATCAATAAGATCTCCCATTTTGCTCGAACGTGCCGGTTCGTTCACGTAACCTTTATAAGATTATAAATGTATTATGAAGGAGTTTGAAACCGGCCAAAACTTATATATATGTATAAGTAGGTGGTTTCAGCGGTTTGACCCAGTACAATATGTTTAGTAATTCTAAGAAACAAATAGTAGATCAAGGTAAAAGAAAGGGAAAGAGAGATTTTAATTCACCTGCCATTTTTCCAGCGGGTTACGCCACCACCCTTGAGCGTAAGCTAGTATAAACCGGGCAAAAGCTTAAAATTTATACAGTTAATTTATTGTTAGTGAATTCTTCGTTTCTTGTTAAATAGCAATATTGGCGCTTGGGCCGTAGCCCATAAACATGGACATTTGCGCAGTAAGAGAGTTGGTTAAGTTTGGGAGGGACCGAATTGGATTTATTTACGTATGTCCATGTTTGTATTTGGCAGCCGAATCCCTTTTCCTCACTCTTTGAATGACCGAATATTAGGGAAACTTCACAAAAAAGGGAAGAATGACTCAGAACATAGGAAAATCTTGTATGGGATGGGATGGTCGGAGCTATAAATACGATGAGTGCATAGGCATGTCAATTCACCCTCTGGAAAGAAATGCATGATCACAAGAAGTCAAATCTCAATAACTAGCTGATAATTAATAAACGTAAAGTGAAGTAAACGAGGGAAGTGCAATTTAGTTACAATATGTATTCTCAATTTACATATAAATTATATATATATAAAATATACAAAACATATCCATTACACCATTTTTTAATATTATCTTTTAAAACCTATTTTATTTTACTTTTAGTTTTTTTAAAAATTTAAAAAAAATTGTTTTAAGCTTTACCCTTTAATTATTTTTTATTAGTATTATTTTAAAATCTTTCTTTCATCATTTCTTACTATCTATCCTGTTTAATTATTATCTAATACATAATATCTTTTTTACTTTAATATCTATAATTTTAATTTTTTTAAAACTTTTATCTTTTTATCACTAATTTATATTTTTCTCTTTAATAATACTATCTTTATTCATCCTCTTTTGCTCTAAAGTAATCCTCTTTGATTTTAAATTAACGTTTTTTTTTCAAATTTTCTATCTTTTTATTCCTTTAAAACACCTCCCTCTGTTATCAATTTTATAAAACTTATAATTTTATTTTTTTAGAAACTTTTATATTTATTAACAATATTTACAAGTCTTTATCTATATCCACATATTATAACTTTTAACATACTTATTCTTTTATTACTATTATTATTATTAATTAATAACAATAATGCTATAAAACTAATATTATTTTCGGTGCTTGTCTTATAGCTAAAGATGCTGTTGGATGGCACCATTTTCATGCTAAAACTATAAAATATGAACATTCACGGGCCGTTGATTTTAATAATTTTTCTGTGATTTTTTGTAATGCAAAAATAAAAACAAAACAAAATCGTGTTTTTTAAATATTATTTTTTATTAACGTATACAATTTAAATGATAATAATAAATGTAAAATAAAATCAACAAATTACAATTTGATTCGTGTTTTTTATATTGTATACTTTTTAAATTGTGTTACGACTTTTTTTTATCAATTTTCTATCGGATATTTTTTTACTTGTGTTACGGCTTTTTTTTTTTTATCAATTTTCTATCGGATATTTTTTTACTTATGTTACAACTTTTTTGTTGTTTAACTAAAAAATAATAATCGTAATAAAAGTAAAAGTTTTTACAGTTAGATTTAGGGTTAGTTTTAGGGTTAGTTTAGGGTTAGGTTTAGGGTTAGTTTTAGGTTTAGTTTAGGGTTAGGTTTAGGGTTAGTTTTAAGGTTAGGGTTAGTTTTAGGGTTAGTGTTCTGTTGTTTGTAATGCTAAAATAAAAAAATTCAAAATTGTAACTGTACTCGGACAAAAGAAAGAAACTCAAACTTTTTTAAACAACAACAAACACATACAAATGTCTTCTTTACTTAAAACATGTTTATAATATTTGCTTTTTATGAAATTTACAAAAAAAACTGTATGTTTGGACTTTGTTTACTGGATATTTTTTTCGTACCACTTTTTTACTTCAAAAATATACAGATGGTAGAATCTTCTTTGTCTCGTGGAATGTTACTAACAGTATGCTACTTGACATGTTATCTAATTGCAACTTAGTAAAAACATAGAGATTTAACATTTACACAAATAAAAGTTCAATACAGTACGTTGTAAAAAGTCTTATAATTATTGCTTTAAAAAATCTGAACATTTCAATAGTTTAAAATAAAAAAAAATCCAATGATAACAACATTTCAATACAATTCAAATACAAACTCTCTCATCAAGCTGTAATTATTTTATAAATTGTGCAAATTCGGAAAATGTATTTGCTGCTATGTGACATACATGCTGTACTGCGATGTGACATAGTAGCCTGCATTCTGTAGCACAACAAAAAAGTTGTATTATAGAAAACTTAGGTTCGAATGTGTCGGCCGCGGAAACAGCATTTTTATGTGTTTTGGCGCGAAAACCGCGCTTTAGAGTGGCATCTTTAGCTAAAAGATGAGTATCTTATTTTCAAAACTTATTTTCATTTTTATTTTCAAAATATTTTCCTATACACATATATAGAGAAGAATATATAGAGAAAATGGAAAAAAATTTGTCAGAAGAATTTTTTTAAAAATAAAGCAGGATTATACTGGAATAAAAAATAAAATGTATAAACTAATAAAAGGGTTATTTAATAATAAATTAATAGATAGGAGAACTTTGGAAGAATTAGAAAAAAAAAGATTGTGAATTAGTGAGAATAGATCGAGCACCAAAAATATGTAAAGAACAAGTGCCATTAAGACCAGTGATAAATGGAAAGGGTTCATATTTTGATAAGGTATCTAAATGGTTAGCACGTATTATTTTTAAAAAATACATTGATAAGAAAAACTGCTTTTATAAAAACAATAAGGAAATTAAAGAAAAAGTTAATAAGTATGATAAATATCGATTGACAATGATTAAGATAGATATAGTGTCGATGTACACGAATTTGGATGTAGATAAAGTAATAGATTTAGCAATTAATAAATATATGGAAGATGAAGAAAGGGGAATAGAAATACCAATAATTAAGGTAAAACAGATAATATTTGAATTTAATGGAGAATATTTTAAGCACAAAAAAGGTTATTGGTAGGATAGGTCTTGAGTGAAATATTAAGTAGTATATATATATATGGAAGAAATAGAAAAAAAGATGATAGATGAGGAAATTGGACCAGTAATGTTAAAAAGATATGTAGATGATTATTTATTAATTTTTAATATAAGTGAAAGACAAATAAGTATGTAGATAAAATTGATAAATTCGATAGGAATATTAAATTTACAGTGGAAAGAGAGAAAGATAAGTTTTCATATTTAGACATATTGTTGACAAAAACATGTTAAAAATAGATGTAGAATAGAAACATCAGTGTATAAAAAAAATGAATGGGAATAGTAATATAATGAATTGGAATTCTAATACAGATAATAAATATAAAATAATTAGTATAAGTTCAAGAATATGTAGGGCTATTAATTATTGTTCAAGTGATGAGGAATATAAAAAAGAAGTAGAATTAATAGTCAAGGAATTTAAAGAAAATGAATATCCTGAGAAAGTAATAGTGTAGAATATAAAATTAACAAGAAAAATATAAAGACGGTAATAAGGAAGAAGAGAGGGATAAATATAGGAAGAATAGTATAAAGAAGGAGTATATAGGTGTTAAAAGATATAGTAATAATTTAGTTAAGAGGGTTAAAATATGTAATTAAATATAAGGTAAATAAAAAGAAAAAAATGATTATATTAGATAATAAATATATTAAAAGTATAGGAAATGTATAAATGGCATATATCAGAGAGATTGTAGATGTTGCAGGAATATGATAAAGACTAAATATGTAGGTGAGACAAAGAATTCTATTTTTACAAGGTTAACTCAACATAAATATTTCAAAAATTCACCAATTTATTTGCGTACTATGGAAACAGGGCATCTATTTGAGAAAGAGAATATTAAAATGATAGGATACACTAATAAAGGAAGAAATAGAAAAATAAAAGAAGCAATATTAATTAAGAGGATAAAGCCTAGTTTAAATAGGGATGGGGAACCAAGAACCTTGTGTTGGTAGTTAGTATTGGGTTGATAGGGTTATTAGTAATAAAAAATAAGCGTATATATATGTATTATGTGTAGGTATGCATATATGTGTAGGGAAATATATTGAATACGAAAATAAAAATAAGTTTTGAAAATAGTATTAATTTTATGGCATTATTGTTATTAATTAGTAGTAATAATAATAAGTATGTTAAAAGTTATAATATGTGGATATAGATAAAAACTTGTAAATATTGTTAATAAATCAAAGTTTTTTAAAAAAATAAAATTATAAGTTTTATAAAATTGATAACAGAGGGAGTTGTTTTAAAGGAATAAAAAGATAGAAAATTTGAAAAAAAAACATTACTTTAAAACAGAAGAGGATTACTTTAAAGCAAAAGAGGATGAATAAAGGTATTATTAAAGAGAAAAATATAAATTAGTGATAAAAAGATAATAGTTTTAAAAAAATTTAAAAATTAAAATTATAGATATTAAAGTTAAAGAGATATTATGTTTTAGATAATAATTAAAGAAGGTAGATAGTAAGAAACGATGAAAGGATGATTATAAAATAATATTAATAAAAAATAATAAAAGGGTAATGCTTAAAACAATTATTTAAAATTGAAAAAAAAACTAAAAGTAAAATAAAATAGGTTTTAAAAGGTAATATTAAAAAATGGGGTATCGGATATGTTTTGTATATTTTATATATATATGTAATTTATATGTAAGTTGAGTATATATGTGGATGTGTATTATAAATGTATATGTGAATTTGTATTTATATGTCTCTGTGGATGTATATCTGTATATATATGTATGTTTAAAAGATATATGTGTATATAGTTGGATATGCATATGTATATATAGACGTAGGTATGGAATTTTTATATATAAGTCTAGAGGTGATGTGGATCTATATATCTATAGATGTATGTAGGGGATATATGTGTATATTTTGATATACATATGTATATTTATATGTGAAATGATGGTTATGTATTTGTATTTATATTATTCGAGTATTGTTAATAAATATAAAAGTTTGTAAGTTTAAAATAGAAATATAAGTTTTATAAAATTGATAACAGAGGAAGTTGTTTTAAAGGAATAAAAAGATAGAAAATTTGAAAAAAAAGTCACTTTAATTAAAGCAGAGAAGAAGCATAAAGGTAGTAGTATTAAAGAGAAAAATACAAATTAGTGATATAAAGATAAAAATTTTAAAAATTAAAATTATAGATATTAAAGTAAAAGAGATATTATATATTAGATAATAATTAAACAAGATAGATAATAAGAAATGATGAAAGGAAAATTATAAAATAATATTAATAACAAAGTAATATTTAAAAAAGATTTTTTAATAAATTTAAAAAAAATAAAAATAAAATAGGTTTTAAAAGGTAATTAAAAAAAATGGTGTATTGGATATATTTTGTATATTTTTTATATATATGTAATGTATATGAAAGTTCAGTATATATATGGATGTGTATTTATAAATGTATATGTGGATTTGTATATATATGTCTATGGGTGTATGTGTTTCTGTGTATATATATGTATATTTAAAAGATATATATGTATATATTTGGATATGCATATATATATATAGAAGTACGTATGGAATTTATATATGTCTAGGGGTAATGTGGATTTATATATTTATATATATATATATGTAGGGAATATAGTGTATATATGTGAAATGATGGTTATGTATTTATATTTTTCAAATATTGTAGCTCTGATGAAGACTGCTGGACAGTCAAAACTGTAAGGAAAATAAAGAAGTTTTTTAAGAAAATTTGTTTGCATTGAAGTGTATATGAGAGAAGTATTATAAGCAATATATATATCAATTAGTATGTGTGAATGAATGCATATGACAAAATTTATATTTAAATTCAATTAAAAATTTATGTAATTAAATTTACATTTCTAATTGCAAATAACTAAGAAAAATAAATTTAATTTAAAATTTTAACAAGTGTTGTAATATATAATTTTATAATGTTTTTCATAAAAGTTTTTCTAAAATAATACATCAGCATTGAGATTTAAGTAAAAAAAAAAAAATTGTCTGGAATAAATTTTTAATTAAAAATTTAAAAATCCAAACAAAATATTGATACTGTGCCAGGCATGATTGATATGGCAAAGCACAAGATAATGTTAAATAAATTAATGGTCTAAAATATGTAAAAAGCCATTAAATGGGAGTGCGGGGTAGATATACGATTTATATAATCGAACTTATAAATTAAGAGAGAACTGTGGCTATATCATAAACTCACCCACATATATGAGTAAAGCCAATATTTAAAGGCTTAGAAATATGTATTTGTAATTTTGATTTTTTTTTTAAAAAGGAAAAAGAAACGTCAAGATGTATTTATAATTTTAAAATTTTTTGTTTGTTAAAGAAACGCTAAGACTTTTATTTACAATTTGTCATTCTGTATTTTTTTTTTTTTGAAAGTTTATGAAGTAAATGTAAAAAAGAAAAATTCGAAATGTTACCATTTAAAAATAATTTTGAGATCGAAGTTTTAATGGTTATTTTTCTCTTCGGTCGCATTTGAGCAAGAGGAGGGGGTATTGTCTTAAATTTAAGAAAAGCCTAAAGGCATTTTTATTTCCTGTTTATTTTAAAATAATTTCAACTGGACAAAAGAACTTTTTTAAACTTATGATGATGCGACGAGAGAGGAATGTCCAAGTTAAGTGAAATGTTTTTTTTAATTTCACTTGTGTATAATGTAATTACTAAAAAGGAAAAAGATGTTATCATACATTAAAATTTCCATTAGTCATATTGTGGTCTGAATGGAGATAGAAAACTAATTGGAAATAAAATTCTTGAGAGCACTTAGGCGATTGCATTGGAATGTTTTGTGAATTGTCTAAACCAATTAGTAAAAACAAAAAAAGATTAAATTAATTAATTTTTCTTTCTTGGAGGGGTACCTGAATTGAGGCATATTGAATGGACATGTATATCTGTTCTGAAGTTGTGAGAGGGAGTTCATTTTTTTACATTAAGGTAAAAAAAACACAGGTGACTGATCACCCGCTACATGATATTACAGTGTTCAATGTTACAAAGTAAAAACAAAGTACATACGCTCGATAAAAAAACATATCCACAAAAGGGTTGTATAACCTTACTCAATGTGTATCTATATATGGATGAGCACAGATCTGCACTGCCCAAAAACAATCAATCAAGGGAGTGCAACAGCCCATCAGAGTGGGAAAGGCGCTGAAAACTTTGACCCTGTACCCTCCCGGCAGGTTTCCCGGAAACGGCAATAATCGTCAACAGCCCGCACCCACAAACCAGACTCCTAACGACCATCATCAACATCAACCCCTGTGAAAAAAATGAGGAGTGCAGACCTGTTCCCTCAAATATAACAAAACTCTATCACTGTTATAAATATATTTTTAGCTGGAGTGTCAAGTATGCAGTTTGTCAAATGAATTTATTTGTGGTTATGATCTTAATAAAAGAATTGTTCACTTTTATTCCTTAAATTTCTCAATCATTATTAAAAGTTATTCATTAAGTGACTTCGTTAAAACAGTTGATTTTTCATGTTCCTCATCCGTTAAATCCAATATATTATCATAGGCCTCTTGCATAACATTATTTACCCCATACTTTGATTGTAATGCCTCTTCATACTTAAAGTCTTGGTTATTAACATTAAATAATTTGTTTGACTTCTCTCATTAGTTTCAAATTTAGATTTTATAGATTTGTTCTTATTAATCTGATTCGCTTTTAGATAATGTTTTCAATTTTAAACTTTTATTAATCGGTTTCACTTTTTAGATAACGTTGTTTTCAATTTTAAACTTTTCGAAGCTTTCAACGACATTCGCTTTCTCTTTCCCTTGTGATATTTTGGGTGACATATAGTCCAAATCACCAAAGATGTTCTCTTTGTTAACTGGATTCTCTTTTTCTATCAGTTGTTTATCCATATTGTTGTCTTCTTGACTCACATTTCCCCCTCTATTCTGCACTTGATTTGATATGTTCTCTGCCATTTTTGTTTTCACAACGATGTCAGTTATGCCCTTGTTGCTGTTAGAAAACTAAAAGTTTTCATTTTGATAATAACACTTAAAGGTAATGAGTTTAGCCTCAGTTTAGCTTCAAAATATTACAGTGAAGCTTTGTTATCCTTTTTTAGTTCCACCTAATATAGGGGACCTGAAACTAACATTGTATTCCTAGAGCCACTAGGTGGCGTATATATATAGAGGGAGTTCATTTTTGTTTTTTGAATGCTAATCTTATTGGGAGCCTAATTCTAATTTTAATGTTAATCTAATGCTGTTTTTGGAACCATTCAAAGTCTTTCAACCTTTTGATTAATCATGCTTATTCTGATTCATTCTAATCCATGGGATTTATTCTAATTCAAATTTATTTAGTCATTCTGAACCAATGTATTCTAATTCTTGCAGTCACTCAAATAACCATTGAGCGATTCACCAATTTAAACATCGGACAATTAAGTGGTGTAGAGTAAATGTCAAATAGTTATATAGCTAACTGTTGGAAAGCTAAACGATGAACAGATTATTATTCCATCAGTTACCCAGTTAATGTCTTTAGAAGTTCAAATTGCAACACGCCAGTAAGGCCAGTAATTAACCTGGAGTTCGTAAGACAAGAAAATACTGTTTATAGTGCATAACCATTGTTCAGCAGAAAGGAAACCCAAAATCCTACCTAAAGATGCAAACCAAGTACTATACCATCTGTAGAATGATTATGGGGTAGAAGCCCACTTCAGCGCCTCCGTTCAGCTCCTTTCCTGCCGTCCAAAAAGAATGTAAACACCGAGATTCAAACACCAAGCGATGATGATGAATTTCATGAACTTGTGCCACATTCAAGTCCAGCCCTTGCCACAGTAGATGAATAGATGTATTGCCCACTCAAAACTCATAGAAGGGTGAAGCTTATAGACTTTATCGGGTATACTATTTTTTTTTGTTTGTTTATTTTGTTTTAAATGTAATACACATAAAATTTCATAAATATATATCTCATGTACTTATACACCTCAATACACATTTTATGTAACTCATTAATTTTTTTTGTTTGCTTAATGCACATGTGTGTGAGTTTATAATCCACAGACCACTACCTCTCACATATTAGTTATTCAATCCATTTTTTTTATTAAGAAAGAAATTTTCCTTTATTTATTCTAATGCTTGTTTTGTTAAGTATTTCTTTTATAATTGTAATTTTTCTTTTATCAAAATGATTTATGTAGTGAGTAATATTCGTTTTGTATATTTATTCAATCTCGGAATGTTTATTTTATTATTATCATATTATAAATGGTATGGTATAATGGGCTAATAAAATACTTATCTTATGATTCTGAAAATGACTACAGCTATATAATTTTGTTCTCTTTGTCATTTACTTTCTCTAATCAAATTATTAATTAATTGTGCGAGTTTTTCGATCCCCATTCGTTTAACTGAGAATAGAGTACGCTGAGCTAGCAAATGGGACATCATCTTACCGGATATTAAATCTTTATTTATCATGAGGATACTTGTTTATTAGTTTTGTTTGAATAATTATTTAACTTCATATATGCCCAATAATAATTGAACTTGCATATCCTTTCAGGATGTGAATTAATTTTTCTTCTGGGAGTGGTGCGAGGAGCTGGTTTAGAGTCATCCCCCAAAGATATGTAAGAATCAGTCTTTTTGTAAGTATCTTTTGTGTCCATAATAATATTATGGTAAAGCATTTAAATTTCTCCTTATTCCAGCATGTCGCCATATTTCCTTTCATGTTCGATTTGTGCGTATCTTATATTAACGGAACAAGTGGGTTGACCGGTACAATATAAACAAAAAATTCTAGTTTTAGATCTCAGAAAAACAATTTAATTCTGTTTTGTAAAAATATTTATAACATTGTTATATTTTTAAAAGCTCATTGTCAAATACTGAGTTTTTTATATAAGCCTCAAGAATCTATTTCAAGTATTAATGCTGTGTCAAACTCTAAACATGTTTCCAAATGCATATTTTTGTCTGAAGCTATTCTATCAACTGCAAATGAAAGATCATCTAGAACTATTTTGAGCCCACTGTATGTACTAGAATGAATGACTGAATAAATCAATCATACAAATCTCTAAAAATTGCAAATGTTCCTGATAAATAATTTCCATGCAGCTGATGAAGTCTTGCCGGAACCCCGTGATCAAATTCTTATGTCCAAAAACTGACAGAAATGATCAAAATCTAGAATTTAATCTGATATAATATTGTTGAAAATTATTAGTAAAACCAAAATTTAAAAGGCAGCGGTAATGTTTTTGATGGGCTTAATATTTTCCTGAAATCAGAAATAATCTGAGACAGCAACCAAAGCATTAAATCAAAAACTGTGACTTATTTTAAGGGCATGGCAAACTGTTCCTCTCATGTAATTTAGAATTAGAAAATATTTTGTTACATTGTATGTTATTATTTTAAACATTTGTATTATAAAAAGAATTATATTTTGCTTGCAAGTGAATTTTAAATTTAATTCGTTTAATATTACATCTAGATATAAAAAATAATATATCTTAACCAAATGTTTTTTTGTTTTATTTTGTAAAAAAAAAAAAAATCATAAAGCTCAATTTCTCATCTTTTTTTTTGTTCATTGAAGAATAAACAAAGTACAGGTTTTAAATATAGTTAGTTTAGTAAATTAGCTATCAAAATTAAGAAAGAATTAAAGAATAAAAATATGCATTATTAAATTTTAAATATATAAGGAGAATTATAATCATTAGCTTCATTATTCGATAAAATTAAATGAAAATATCAGATCAGTTTCTTTTAAACCAATTGGAAATTTGAAACATAATTTACAAAGTAAAAGATATTTTAAAATATTTTACCAATTTATAAGAATGTATGTGTGTTTATATGAATAAAGCAAAAGGGGATAACTCAGATAAATTGAATTATTTTTAATATAGTTAAGCAAGTTATTTTTTACTACTAGTATATAAGAATAAGTGTGCATTTATATGACTAAAGAAAAAGAGAGAGAATTCAGTTGAATTATTTTTAAGTTAATAATTATGCAAACTAATAAAGCAATTGCTACTACAAGTTATAATTTTGTTTATGCAGAATATAACAAAATATTTGAACAGACACAAGAAAGTTGTATGGAGTAATAATTGTATGATGATACTATAAATAAAATGTATCTAATATATTGAAAACAGCTTTTTATTTAAATTTTTTTATATATTATGATGAAGGGAAATTTATACACCTTCCTTAATCACTTTTTAAAATACAATGGGATAAAATTTATCCTTTGATATTTTATGGGTTTGACTGACCAGGAATCTTTGTCAGAGATCCGTTTGCATTGTTTTAGAGTTGACGAGAGCTGTGATGAAGATTGCTGACCAGTTGAAATTGTAAAAAATATCAAGGAATAAGTTTTATGATTGTATTGTAAAAAGTAATTAAAGAAAGCATAGAAACAGTACTATATACTGTTCCAAGGCCAAATTGGCACATGTATATAAAATAATTTTGTCTAAAAAAAAATACTAAAATAAAAATCTTTCGTAAAAGGGTTTGAAATAAAAGTTGGAAAATAATTGATTAAAAGTGGTAAGGGCGTTTTCTTTAGAAAGTTAAACTAAAAGTTTTATAAAAGAAAGTAAAGTTTTCCTTAATTAGTATTCGTAAAAATAAATAATTTAAAGTTTAAAAAATATAAATCTCTTTTCATTCGAGCTTATTATAATAAATTATATGTGTGTGTGCGAGTGTAAATAAATGTATGCGTGTTAGAATAATATTAAAAAAAATATAAATGAAAGTTAAAAAGAAATTATATTTGGAAAACACAGCGATGGCTATTAAGTTAAATAAAGATTTAAAAAAACCACACCAGCGGTGGGCTACTAATTAAAGATATAAAAACAACATGTTTATGAAAGCTACTACTAATTAAACAATCTTCAAAAACACGTTGTCGGGGGATTAATTACTAAAGGAATTTCGACAGCACATATTGCCGGAGGATATTAAAACAAAAACACTTTGCATATATAAATAGCCGGATTTTTATCAGACGTCAATTGTCAGCCTAGTTTTCAGTGTCAGTCTTCAGTTCAGATAATAGTGCAGTTTATATTATGTATCCAGAAACATAAATGCATTGCTGAGCGGCTTTTCAGAATATACGCTCTTGCTTCAGCCTTTTGGTCCAACAAGATCATCAAAACCTGCCCATGAAATAAGGTCTGCATAACAGCTCAGAAATCCTCCGTCAATGTTCAACTGTCTCCAAGAATAAAACCAACGGATTAGCATCAAATCTCCTCAAGAAACGTCAAATCTAACCGGTTAGATATACTCCGCCAGAAGCAGCCAACAACAAGCAATATCCACGTTCCAAAAATCCTAGTAAAACATTTTATTATTCTCATTTATACATAGTAGCCACCACTGTAATTCGTAAATCCTACAGAGACAAGTAATTTGAACTCTTAAGCATGTATAAAATGAACTATTGATGTGCGTGTTTGCGAATGTTAGATAATTTATCAATGTCAAATATTATTTTGCTTTCTCATAAGACATATTATATTGTGTTAAATTAAAATGTGCATGTGTTATATTAGATTTAGAAAATATTTAAACTTAGTTAATGTTAATTAAAATAAATGGTCTTTAAACTTATACTTTATTTGTTGGTCAATTCTTTTTATCAATTTCTTTTTATCCATCTCTTTTGACCAATTCTTTTTTCTATATTTTATTATTGATTAAAATTAGACTGGACTAGTTTTGGGATCGTTTCAAGCACTGGATTATGAGCCTACTGACCAAATACGTTAGTCTGAGACTAGCTGGCATCCCGGGGTTTACTTTGAAACAAATAAAGTGTTTGGATAGTCGGGGTTTGAATCTAGCAGCCGAAGTGGGCCATTGTTGATAGTTAAAGCTATCAATAATATCTCCCATTTTGCTTGAACGTGCTGGTTCATTCATGTAACATTTATAATTAAATAAGGTTATAAATGTATTATGAAGAAGTTTGAAACCAGCCAAAACTTATACGTGTAAGTAAGTCGTTTTTGCAGAGCGATCCGGTACAATACATATATGCAAATCAATGCATAAAGAAATAAGTGCAGAGAAATTAAGAGAAATTGAGCTTAATGTAGTCATTGTTATATTTAAATAAGAAGATAATTTAGTTTGTAGTTGAAATTAGAAAAAGAATTTTTGCAATATAAATTGTAATCTCCGCAAAGGTAAAAGTTGGAAATCATAAAAGCACATTAATTTCAAAGAAAAAATGAAGTACTCCAGAAGAAAAGATAAGAAATAATTAATTATAAAGAAAGATTGCTTAAATAAATAAAAAGAAAAATATAGTTGTTTGTTTAATAAGACATAATGAATTATGGAATTTTGAAATGCAAAAGTTTTGTTTGTTTAATTAATGAAATAATAATAGTAAGAAAAAAATGAGAATTTAAAAACAGGAAAGATTTTGTATGTGATTAAATTAAAATACACTAATTAAATCTGATAAGGCAAGATTTAATTAGTGCAAAGATAAGATAAGAAAATATGCAGTTATATAAATAGGGAGAAATTTTGGCTACAAGAGTTCTGTGTTTTCATTGTCCTTCATGGGAGATGTTCTTTATCGACGAGCAGTTAGATGAACAAGCTCGCCATGAGTGTTTCATATCCCAGGCACCAGTTATCTGAAGGTCAATGAGCTGGTTAGGATTCCATACAGATTGCCTGGATTTTATTATTTTTATATGCTTGAGAAGGTTTGCAAAGGAATTACCATCAGAGAGTAAGATGACTTTATTTTGTCAGTTAAACTTTTAATTAATATTCTGGACTGAGAAAATTAGAATGGTCTCTATAGTGAAATACATCTATATGTGTAGACGTGCAGAATAGTATTGAAATTGAATTCTAAATATTTCAGTTAATGTGGATTTCATAGTGGTGTTCTATATTTTGTCTGCTTATTTAATAAATTATTAATTTTCATTATATAGACCATTTGAATTTATTTAAGTCTTAGTTATATTTTGCTGTGATCTGTCACATTTTTTTTGTTAGCAGATACATAGCAAAAAAGTTGACACAGTCAAAAACCTGAACCTAGCTAAAGGGAACAATGTGATAAGTTAGGAAGGAACATAGATGATGTAAGAGAGCTTTGTTTTGTAGGATCAAAAATATGTTTGGGGCAATTGAATATATCAGAGTTTGATATAGATAATGCAGTGGAATAGCCACTGTATATTATGCAAATTGAAATTTTTTTTGTACTTAATGATATTAAAGAAAATAAACAGAAAATAGCAGCTCTGTTATGTTTGGCAGGATGTAAGATTATTGATAGTTGGCCTGTTTAAATATAACAGATTAATATTTGGTGTAACTATTCCCCCCCCCCCCTTATATTTTTCAAATCAAAATAAATATTTGGAAGGAGTGGTACCATAATATTATGATGACATACTGATTTCTGCAGTCACTTGATTCATTGCACAAAAGATTAATAAAAGTTTGCAAAAGGCTGAATAGAGCGGGGATAGATTAAATGCCAAAAAATCAATGTGGCAAACTGATGAATTGTTTTTTTTTTTTTGGGTATATCATTTCAGGAAAAGGCTTTTTCCGAAAAAGTGAGGGCTGTTAAAAATGCGGATAAGCCGAAAATGTAAAGCAATTACAGGTTTTTTGGGGCTTGATTAATTTTTTTTTACCCATTTCTTAAAAATAAGACAATAATTGCCCAACCTTTATATGAGTTATTAAAAAAGAACCAAAAATGGGAGTGGATCAAGAAACAAGAGGTAGCTTTTGAAAAAACAAAGGTGCTGTTGGTGTCTGATAAGTTGTTTGTGCATTTTAACAATAAACCAATTCAAATTATAGCTGATGCTTCAGATTGGGGTGTTGATGCAGTTCTATTGCATAGGATAACAAATGGGTAGCGGTCTATAGGGTATGTTTCATTGATGTTGTCAAAAGCAGAAAGGAACTATAGGCAAATTGATAAAGAGGCATTGGCTATAGTTTTTTCATTGAAAATGTTTCACCAGAATATTTTTGGAAGAGTGTTTAAAATAGTGTTAGATCACAAGTCTCTGCTAGATATTTTTGCTCTTAATCATATAGCTTCTGAAGATTTAAGCCTGAGAATATTACTGTGGCATAATATTTTTGTAGGGTATAATTACAAATTAATTTTTAAAAAAGGAATAGAAATAACTCATGCAGATGTATCATCCAGTTTTCCAGATAGTTATGAATCTGAAGCAAATGAAATAGAAATAAATCACATAAATGTGATGAAATCATAATCATTAAACAGTGGGATTGTAAGTAGATAATCTAAAGAAGGTAATGGATATAAAATTTTAGAAAAATGAATTAAGTCAGGTTGGCTGAACAAAAAGAAAGCCTTTGTAGTTTTTTTGGCATAATAGAGATAAGCTGTAAAATGTGTAATGATTTTATAGTTTTTGGGCATAGAATAGTGATAACTACTGCTAGGAGGCAAATAGTTTTAAACTTATTGCATGAAGGTCATCCAGGTGTGGTATGAGCTAAAGCAATGACATGTAGTTATATCTGGTGGCCTAGAATTAATGTGGACATTGAAAAGCTTGTAAAAAAAATGTTTGTTATATCAGGAGAAACAAGCCAAAAAATTTAGATTATGTGTAAAACTCATAAAGGATGTTCTTCTGGAGTTGGGGTGTGTGTGTGTGTGTTATATTTATGTAAGAAGATAAGTTTGTAGTTGAAATTAGAAAAAGAATTGTGCAATATAAATTGTAATCATCGGAAACATAAAAGTTGGAAATCATTAAAGCACATTGTTTTCAAATAAAAAGTAAAGTACTCCAGAAAAAAAGATAAGAAATAATTATAGAAAAAGATTGCTTAAAAAAATAAAAACAAACGGATTGTCATTTGTTTAATAAGAAATAATTAATTGTGGAATTTTGAAATGCTAAAGCCACGTTCGTTTAATTAATGAAATAATAATGGTAAGAAAAAATGAGAATTTTAAAACAGGAAAGGTTTTATATATGATTAAATTAAAATACACTAATTAAATCTGTTAAGGCAAGATTTAATTAGTACAAAGATGAGATAAGAAAATATGCAGTGATATAAATAGGGAAAAATTGTGGCTACAACAATTCTGTGTTTTTGTTGTCCTTTATGGGAGATATTTTCTGTTGCCGAGCAATTAGCTGAACAAACTCACCTTGAGTGTTAATTGTAGTGATCAAGGAGTTTCCTATCCCAGGCACCAGTTATCTGAAGGTTAATGAGTTGGTTAGGTTTCCATACAGCTCATTATAATATTATTTTTTATATGCCTGAAAAGGCTTTCAGAGAATTACTACCAGAGGGCAACATGACTTTATTTTGTCCGTTAGACTCTTAATTAATATTGTGGACTGAAAAAATTAGATAGGTCTAATAAAATACATCTATATGTGTAGATGTGCAGAACATTATTGAGATTGAATTCTAAAAGTTTCAGTTAATGTGGATTGCGTAATGGTGTTATATATTTTATCAGTTTATTCATTGAATAAGTAATTTTCATTATATTGGGTATTTGAGTTTATTTAATTCCCAGTTATCATATTTTGCTGTGATCTGTTACATTTTTTTATTAGTAGATACATGGCAGTTGGGTATACAGATCATTCTGTCGACTATAGTTCCTAGAGAGTAAATAAAGCCAAGTCTGTAAAATAGGAGCATAAAGTGCCATCATTTGCCCAACCTTATATTTAAGTAAAAGTATATTTTAAAAAAATTAATGATTTTATTCACATAAATACACCAAAAAGTAAATTTTCTTCTGCTTTTACAAATAAAAGCATGGAGTATTTATATTTAGGAATAGTCACAGTTCTACTTTTTATCAACTTTTGTGGGCCATGCAAGAAATACAATATGACATTTTAACTTAATATTCTTCATCTTTCACTACTACATATATGAAAAAATATATTTAATTTTTATTTATGTAAGGTATGCCCCAAACTTTTATTTGTGAAAACTGAAGAAAATTTAATTTTAATCATTTAGCACATGTATTTTTTTTTTTTTTTTAAAATATATATTATTTTTTACATTTTGGTTTTATATATGTAATAGTGAAATGACACAAATTTATTTAAATTAGATTTTATTTAATTTGAAAGATTAAAAAATAGTAAGTTAATACAATAGACATAAAAAGAAAATAATATTATACATACTTTAAATGATCAAATGTCAGTGTTAAAATTTGTCTGTAGTGTTGCTTTTTATATATAAAATTAAAAAGAATCAATTTAAAACAAAACTGAAACAGACAACTTACTATAAATAAAAGAATTATTTAATATATTGTGATGATCGCACATACTGCGATCACACATATAGATATTTAACATTTAAATAATATTAAATATTGTGTTTTGGAATACTAACAAATGAATTTAAAAATTATGAAGAAAGAAAGGTTTTAATTAATAAAAGAGGGAATTAAAATCGAAAAGATTCTTATCTTTTTACCCTCCAAAGTCAAGATTTTGTGAAATATAAAATAATTAAAGTTAGAAATATTGAAATTGTGCAATGTGATGATCGCACATACTGCAACCACACATATAGATATTTAACATTTAAATAATATTAAATATTGTGTTTTGAAATACTAGCAAAAGAATTTAAAACTTATGAAGAAAGAAATGTTTTAATTAATAAAAGAGAGGGAAATAGAATCGAAAATATTCTTATCTTTTACCCTCCAAAGTCAAGATTTTGAGAAATTAAAAAAATAATTAAAGTGAGAAATATTGAAATTGTATATTAGTAAATTAATAGTGATAAAGAAATAGAAATGAAATTCAAACTAAAATATGATTTAGAAGGAAAGGTAAAGTTTGAAGGGTTTAAGTCAGAGTAAAATAGAAATTTAAAACATGACTGAAAGATAAGGATCTGGGTCATAAAAGTACACATTTGACAATAAAACGAAATGCCTGTATGGAGTATGTATGAAGTATGACAAAGACAGCAACAATTAATGCTTGTAAAAAATAAAAAAAAACATTTTATTAAAAATCTGTTTAATTAAAAGAGAAATAAGAAATAAATATACAGAGTGCTACGAGATTGTGTAAAAGTAAAACTAGATAAATGGCCGAAGGCGCATTAAGAAAAAAGGTGTGAATAAAAGCTAAAAACAAAGGATTGAAAGAATAAAGGACTGTGGAATTTTTTAATTAAAAATTATTAGTAGAGTTGGAGACTTCTTGTCGAGACATTGGCGGAAGCACTGCTCTTGAAAATAAGTAGATATAACTGGGAAAAATGCAAACCTAAGAATCTTTTAAAGTTTACGAAAAAAACAAACAAGAAAAACCCAGATACATAGTGGAAGGACTCCAACGTAAGAAGGAATAAATTAAATGAACAAGATATGAGTTATAACATTGGTGACGCATCAAGAATGGAGGGCCGTTGCGATTGCTGGCCGATTCAGACTCACCGTGCTCTAATGGTTCCCATCTACATGTAACAACTGTTGACATAGCGCCTGCCAGAGGGTTCGTTTTGCCATGTCCTAATACAGAGGAGTTCCCACAACCCAAATCCAACCTAAGAGCGACTGTTTACTGCTAAAGAAGTGGAGGAAGTCCATGTGGCGGTCAGCAAGACCTCAACTTAATTCAGTGACTCAATAAACCTAGGTAAAATACGTATACTATACCTTTACCTTCATATGTGCACATGTCTTTAATTTAGACAATTGCCAAATTCTTAATTTGAATGATACAGACATCATTTAACCTTTTTTTAATTATACACGGAGTGATGACTATAAATGTACAATCATTTAGAGGATTTTTTAAAATTTTAATTGTAGCATTATAGCATATAATCTGTTTTTTATTGTGTGTAAATGATGTAAAGTGTTTTTTTTTGTGTTGGTTAATTTATTGTATTAAATATTTCTTATTGATTTAAATCTGTTTCATCTCGTTCTTCACCACTCCAAACAGTAATAATTAAGGGGGGATAATTATTACTCATTTGAGTACTGAATGAACATGTGAGGCTGGTGGTGCAGTATTTTGATCCCATTAAAATTTATAAATATCCCAGTGCTGTAACTCTTTAAATCTTACAGCAGTCGAGAGACAGTTGACCGGGAAAAATAACCTGGAGCTATACCCATATAGCTACAGGTTTGGTCAAGTATGGATATAGTCTTGTTTATGTCTGTATGTTCTCTCTGTTTGCGGTAGCGGGAGGTGGGCGATTTTGAATTTTAAGAATTCCGTATTATACATAAATAAAAAGGAAGTTAAGCTTTCGATCGTCGGTGATTTCCGTTACAATATCAGCCCAGCTTTCATTCTTTAATGGAACATTTTCAAGTTGTTTTATTTTTTTTTTTAGTTGGTCATGTCATTGTGTAAAAAGAAACATTTTGAAAAGATTCCATTAACTGTTTTGCAATGTTAAGTGCCATATTGAATTTTTAAAAAATTGATTTGAGACTAATTTTCACAACTTTAGTTTTAATCATGGTGGAGTAAAATGCTATATATTGATAGAAAATAGAAAAACTACGGGAATAAAATTAGACTATCATTAAAAAAGTAAGGAAAAAAAATTTCAATATCAGTAAAAATTATTATTTTATTGTTTGTTCATAATTTTTAATTTATCATTAACTAAGTTTAAAATTACATCTTCATTGATAATTTTTTTGTATTCCTCACAAAATTTTTATTCAAACCATATATAATTCTTCTTACCTGAGATAATCCGTAGCCTCAGAACTTATAAATAAAAGAACCATAAGAATTAATCATATTTACTTGTACTGCAGAATTTAAAACATGTCAAGGCATCTATAAGAAAAAAGATTCTTCCTAATAAAAGATACAAAATAAATCATTTCCATTAGGTAGATTTGCCTTTGTAAGCATAGCAGTTGACTTATCTATCCAAAACTAGAAATTGAGGGCCACTGTCTTTATCAATGATAAAATGAGTCTTTTCATTTTATATTTTTTGTGCACACCAGTGATGTTATCTTGTTATATTTATTGTTTCACACAAATTAATTTATTTGCATATAGCTCATTTGCTAGCTATAGACTTGAAAATAATATGCTGCAAAATGTGGCAAAACTATTGACTTCTCAGCACAAGAATCTAGATTTGATTCTTTGCCATTTCAGGTGATATACATAACCATTGTGGCTATCACCTCACACCCTCCACTTGAAACCTCTATTGGTTTTAAGTTTATATTATCACATGGTTACTATGCCCAGTAAATTTTTCCCTATTTATATATTTATTTTGCATCTCATAATCAACCTTAAAATTTGCATTGCACTGCTCTATAATAGTCTAATTTTATAGATGCAGATCATTACTTGTTATACAAACAGACTTACAAATACAAACACACTAATACAAATACAGACATGCTAATAAATTATTAAACCTTTTGAGAGTCATTATGTCTATAATATAAGGTTGCATCAAATTTGAATTAGAGGCCCAAAATTACATTGTACTTAATCACCTAATTTACAAATATAATTTATATATTACACAGATACATTAGTAGAAAGACAAACACATAATAAAAAAAA
The DNA here is from genome assembly GCA_028023455.1 of Epiperipatus broadwayi. NCBI lineage: Eukaryota > Metazoa > Onychophora > Udeonychophora > Euonychophora > Peripatidae > Epiperipatus > Epiperipatus broadwayi. The sequence goes on from JAQFVV010006379.1 coordinate 83,376, forward strand.
TCTAAAATAATAATCAAATAATATAAAAAATCTAAAATTGAATACTTACATATAATATACACTTTTATTTTCGAGATGAAGGCCTTGAAATTGCAAAATATTTAAAGCATATTGCATCCGTTTTCTAATTACATTTTGCCGTTAAGACATTTATGCCTTTGTTTTGTCCATACAGTCTAATAAATTGAGCAGAAAAATAATTAAATGGACTTATGAAAAAAATTAATAAAAAATTGAATTTTTAACCCATTTTAATATGCCATATACCATATTTAAAATGAAATGTAACCACAGAGATTGATCATATTGGCACATGCATAATGCATTTGGTTTCCCACAATTTTAAAATAAAAACAAATTTTAATTTCAAAAGAATGAGTGGCAACTATGATAACTTTTGCAAAATAGTTAAGTGATGAAAGCCAGGTTGATATATTAAATAATTTTTTTATTTATATTGATTTGTTTCAATTTTGTTTTAGGTTGATTATTTTTAAAGAATACTGTATAATCAACACTTGTATTTAATTTGCAGTAAACGAAAAATATAATTTTTTTCAACCACAATTGTGGGTAAAATAATTGTTTTTTTCAACCAGAATTGGGTGTTTAAGTTAAATATTAACCTCAATTGTGGTTGAAGAAACAATTATATTCTTTTTAGTGCAAAGTAAATAAAAGTGTTCATTATAAGCTTATTTAGTTTTTAGCATTAAGATTGTAATTAAAGATTTATCTTTATTTCAATTTTAAATGATGCTAAAATTTTTTTAAGATTGAAAGTAAAATCATAAGTATTAAATCAATATTATTTACAATATAGTTTAATTCACCTGACCACTACTCTGTATTTGAGAAACTAAGTTATCTACCTAAAATATTTTAGTGTCATATTGCATTGACAGTCATTTATAAGAAATATATTAAACTTAAAAAATTTATATTGAAGATTAATATATTAAACCTCAATATTTTATTCTAACTGCAATAAAAGCATTTAATTGAAACAAACCACCTAACAAAATATTGTAAACATCTGGATTTCAGGGCACATAGTAAATAGTTGTATGAGTGCATATATATATTATAATGGTCAGATAAATATCGAGGAGTTTCAGTCTTACTGTATCTGCACTACAGGGTGCCATCCAGGCCATTTGAACCTAGAAAATTTATAGAGTAGGCAGATATGTAAGTTAAGATTCTACTTTATTTTATATTTAGCCCGTTGGCCCCATTCACTAGCTCAGTGAGACGCAGAGATTTATAAAACAAATTCTTGAAATATTTTTCAATATAAAAAAATAAATAAAAGAAGCCACTGCCAGTAATAACACACACAAACATTTATTTAAACATATATAAGATTTTGAATCATTTTAGTATCACTTTTACTTTAAAACTTAACTTACATTTTAACTTTTAGTTTAGAATTTAATTTACGTTTTAACTTTTATAAGTTCGCACAGATGAGTTTAATATTTTATTAGAGTGTTGAATATGAATAGACTACATAGATTGTATTTGAAAAGAAAATATTCTATCTCTGATTTAACCTTAGGCCAAAAATTCGCAATCAAACCAATGTCAATCTCTCTGATATATTGATGTATCCAGTGCAGCATGAATATGACTGTACAGTACCATACTGTCAGGAATGCGCATCTGAACAGCATGGTTAAGAGATAAATTTGTCTCTCATCCAGTACAGGAATGTTTCATCTGTCTGGCGAGAAGAACAATAAAAAAAAACTCCATAGGAAGGGATTGCGGTCCTTTTTGCCAGCTTACGATCCCATTTCATAGACAAAAAGGGGGTGTGCGGCATATAATGCGATCCTGATGTAGCGGATCTCATGCTACATTTATCTAATTACACCAATATATCCAATCGACTAACCCAGTTTAACTACGAAACAAATAACCTAAGATGTACCCTCCCTTAAACTAACATAACTTTACAAATCTATGCAGCCATTCACGCCTGACTTAAATTTAACATTTATTAAAAGTTGTTTAACAAAAAAAAAATCATAATAAAACTTAAAAGAACAAAAAAAATAAATGGAAATGATTTAACAAAAAATACATTCAATAAAATAATTAATAAATAATTTAGTCAGATAGGAAATTCTACTTCTATTTAAATATTGACAAGTTTAGAATTTAGAGTTGTTATTGTTTTCAAATTAATGTTTATTAGAATTCATAAAGTTCTTACGGTTTAAACATACTGGAAAAGTTTCCTTTTTAGAAGTTTGCAATCTGGAATCCAGCGTTAATTCCCCCAATGTCCTGTGGTCTGCAGTATAAGAAAACAATTGGTCATTTCTTTTTCTTTTTTTTATAGCAAAACTGAAGGGATTGAAGAGTGCATCTTTCCAATCCCTTCTTCAACTCTAGCACACCTATGTTTTCACATCTCTGTCCTTTTCCCAGCTCTTTCTTCACTCACTAAAATTTATTTCCAAACTTTTTCTTTTATATTAGAATTTTGGATTCAGTGGACATTACATCATGATGAGGGTGATGGTCTTTTCATTGAGGTCCGTTTCCTGAGGGATTTCTTTTATTGGCTATTAGTTTCTATTGTTTTTTCTCTCCTATCTGAACTTTACCTATACATTTTGAAATGCCCAAGGGCTAGCTTACTTTTAACTAATTAAAATAATCATTTCCATTTTACAATAGCATTAATTAATTTATTGTTTAAACTTTAATATATTTTATCTCTAAATCTTTTTAAGTTTTTGTTGAAAATTTAGTTTTAAAACTTTTTCTTTTTTTTAAATAAAGGTTTCTTCTAATAATTTTTCATCTGTGCGATTTTATATATATAAAGTTTAGATGACTTTTAATTTTCAAATTTTATTTCTTAAAGTTTTTATATGCAAACTTTTCTTTTTAATGTCTAATTTTTAGAAAAAAAATTAATGTAACAGCCTATGTGTCTGTTACAATATATATATATATATATAAAGTAAAGGTTACAATATATATATATATATATAAAGTAAAGGAAAAGTAGAAATAAATATAGACAAAAATTTTAGTAGATATATTCTACTTTACTGGAATAAAAATAATAAAGGGTTAAAATAACTCTGGATTTAAAACAGAATTTTATTATAAATTAATACATTTAAAAAGGTCTAAATAATTTAATATTGTATTCTGATTTTGACTTTAAAAACAAGCATGTTTCTCATAATTGTAAAAATTTATATTATTTATTTTTTATGTTTTTTAATTAATGCTCTATCTAAGTAAAAACATAGATCACACCTTTGGTAAAATTTCAAAGTTGCTTTCAAAAATAGCTTGTAATTATAAGTGATTTGAAAAGATTAAGATTGATTTTAATTAATCAAGATAAAGATTAGACAGAAAAACTTTTCAATTAAGGTGTTTTTATCACTTCAGATGACTCATAAAAAGTGCTGATAAAAATATCAGTTCAGTCTGGTTTTAATATTTTTGAGAAGCTGTTGGAAAAAGTTGGCAACATTTAGCTGACCAAATTGGCCAGCTCAATATTTTGTGGCAGCTTGTTGAAGTTTGCAGCAATTGGGTTAGCTGACCAAAGAGATGGCTGCTAGAATTATACAATGAACTGCCATGAGGATGTAATAATGCAAGGAAGCAGCTGCTTTACAGTTCAATGGTGGAGTTTGAATTCACATGGAGGAAATGACCCACTTTGTGTTAAAATTCATAGTTACAAAGCTATCCTGGAAAGCAGCTTGCTCACCTGAAGCTCATCAAGCCCTAAACAGAAGGAGCTCATGACATGCCAACGAATTATCTGAATTATATCTATCTTGATGATGACAATCACCAAAACCCAGCTCACCAAGAGAAACAATGAAGAAATTGGTATATGTATGCTACTGTTTATCTATACATGCTGGAAAACACGGATAAATGTGTCCCATGTATATACAGTAAGTTATTTCATTTTAATATTCTTTGGTCTAAAATGACATTTTAAAAATTAGAGATATATAAAGCAATTTTATTTTTTATTTATTACAAAAAAAAAGAGAGAAATATTTTAAAAGTGAGATATATAATATAGAGCAGTATTATCTTCAATTATTTAACCCATAGCATGATTGATTCATTTAAAAACGAAGTGACTTGACATCACTCTAAATCGGTCACTTTTCGTACTACGATTACGATTTTGTGCTTTTTTGAAAGAGTAAAAAAAGTTTTGTAAGATGCTGCCCTCTCTTGAATTATTTTACAAGTAAAAAATAAAAATGTCACTATACATCTAACAAAGAAAAAATAACCCTCTTTTTAAATCTTATTGGCTGTTACATTTTGACAACAAAGAAAATGGCTGTCAAAAAGTAGAGTTATAATTTTTTTTTGTTTCATTTAGAAAATGATAAATGAATGTTTTTGACTGTTTTAAACAAATTGTAAATTATTTTGATAAAATATGCTAAAATAAAATTATTTTAGAAAAATAGTTAAGACTTTAGCAAAAATTATTTATTTATCACAACGTAAAAGTGGGAAGAAATCACGACGTCAGCAAATCTTTTTGATTGGGGCATGTCGTTCCTTTTAATTTCCACCGCTATCGAATATTTTCTAAATTATAAATCAAAATTTATTTTTGAAAAAACTTTCGTTCACTTTCATAATCTGACAAATTATTAATATACTTTTTACAAACAAAACTAAAGTGAATATAATATTAAAAAGAGAATATATTTTGACTGACATTAAGTTTGTGAATTGACCAATTAAAAATTTAGACTTTTACTCACTCGAGCCATAAAAAAACAGTCGTTAACGGTTAAACTCTATAGTTTTTAAAAAAAGAGTACACAAATAAATAGTTGCTTCGATTAAAAAAAATCTAAGAGTCAGAATTAACATTTAGAAGATATTTTAAAATCTTTTAGAGAAGCAACCCGTGATCATGAAACATATAGAGAAGAATAGTATTTTAATATTTGTTTTTTAAAAAATAACACAAGTAAAATTTTGACTGAATGAAATAATTGAATTCATTGACTTAAAACAAATATTTTTAGATTAATTTAAAGATGATTCTAGAAGTATAACCTGGTACAAAAAAGAACTTTTCTAATTGACTATTTTTTTTTTAAAAGAAAAAAAAAAGTGGTGGTAGAGTTTGATAAACTGATTTTTTTTATATATTCGTATTGTGCCCTTTTGTATGGGTCTTCATAAATTGTTATATCCATTTATTTAAAAAATTTTAAATTTAAGATATATTTAGCTATATGATGTTAATTTATTTATGATAATCTTTTAAAAAAGTGTAATTAAAGTAATTCATGAGTATTTGATATGTGAAAATTGTGCTGATGTTGAGAGAGACGTTTCAATGGGAATGATAATAGTATATGGTTGGGAAAACTGGCCATGATCAATACTGCATTAATAAATTTAATAAATAAATGTTTAAAGTTAAAGTTTTAAAAGACAAGTTAAAATTAAATGCATATATTTATTGTTGATAAAAATTAATATTTAATAAATGAATATAAATATTTTAATTATTAGTAGTACATGATAGAAGATTAATATTTGATTTTAATAATATCGAATTATTATTTTAAAAATTGTTGTAGTATATTATTTATTTTAAAAATATTTATTTTTAAAAAATGAATTGTTAGTTTATTTTTAGATTATTACAAGCGTCTGTAGCTCTGTTGTAAAAACAGATGTTAATTAGACACACACACACATGCTTGGGAGTTTTTTTTAGTAAAGTTGCAAAGCTATTTTAAAAATTCTGTTATAAAATTTATAAATATTATATTGGTTATCATGAGATAAAAGTAAAAATAATTAATGTGAAATATGAAATTTGATTTTTAAAATACTGCTTAAAAAACTTAACGAATAAAAATAGACTTAGTTGTTTATAAAAATAATCTTATAAAAGTTAAAAGTGAAATAAAATAAGAAAGTATATTTTAAAAAAATGTTTAATGGATTTAAATAAATGATAAAGATTGATTTAAGAATTTGATAATGTGATAAATAATAAATATTAAATAAGTCATTATTTATTTTTAATTCTGTCTTGTTGGTAAAATATGTAAATAAGTTAGCAAGTCGATTGTTTAATTCATCAATCAAGTGGGAGTTTTCTTCCGGTATAAAACCAAGGTTCAATTGTTCGGAGGGGACTTGTGATTGAAATTCTTAAAGTAAAGTGTGCTATTAAAAATAGCTAAGTAATTATAGACGCTCTAAAAATCGTTTTAAAATTATTAGAGAGTAGTTTTTTTAAAAATAATTTATAAAAGTTTATCGATAAATATGCAGTGTTAATTTTAATTATAATTTCCTATCGTCTTGATCAAAGCTCAATTTACTATCAAATAGTCATGGAAACATCGTTTAAGGATAAAATGTGTTGGAGATTTTATACTGAAAATTTAACAAACGCTGGATTAACTAGGAGAGTTGTTAGATGCATAAAAGTAATACATTGGACCTTGTATAAGTTTAACAGCTGATCGTAGTTAATTTGTATAAAAGAGATATTTAAAAGAATGAGAAATACTTCTTTATGAAGCAAGTATTTGTAAATTATAAATTTAAATATATATCTTGGTAAAGATATAATATGTAACAGTAATTATATAAATATTTGCCTTGTTAAGTCTTTATGGTTTAAAAGACTACATTTTAATAGTTTTAAAAGGCAAATAAATTGAAAATTTAATAGGTCAAGAAATACTTATAAGTCAAATTATGATATTATTAAAGTCTGAACGCTGGTCGTATAGAAGACTCTAAAAATAATCTTACCTAAATATCTGTTACGGAATGCGCAAATATACGTGGATATCCCAAATCAATTAAAATAATTAAACAAGAACTTTATAAATTATAGACTAATACTAAAAAATAATAACTTTAAAATTTTTCCTTAAAGAAATGAATACGGATCCTATAAACTATTTAATTTTATTCTTATGGTGCAATTGACTTTGACTTTTATTTTTTTTTTTATTTTAAAAAAAAAGAACGTTTTCATTTTTTTCATAAAAACTTTTAAAAACACGTGATGTACCGGAAAAGGAAGTAATGTTTGGTGAAAATTGTACCTAGGAAAAAGAACAATTATAGCTGGAAGAATACACCGTTGGATGTTATGTAATATATTTTTATTTATTGACTAACATAAATATTTAATTAATTATTAATTTATTGAAAGATAGGAAAGGTACATTTACATTTTTTTAAAAGTAATAACTAAATATTAATATAATTTTATTGCATAAAGTTTATTTTATAATTATACAACACGTAATATTTTAAAGAATAATTGTTGAGTGTAAATGTGAAATTATTTTGTAAAACTGGAATCGTGGAGGACATCGTGTGACGGACTGTACATTGAAGGATTATTTATGGTAAAAATTATGTAATAATAATAATTTGATGTATTTACTATGTTTTCTTTAGATCAACCAAATGTTATATGATTATTGAATGAATGTATTAATGTTTAAATAATATACACGCATAAGATTAATAATAGCAGTTTTATTTTAATATGCATATTTTAAAATTGATGACGTAAATTTAGTACAACGTAATATGAGAACCTAGAAGTAATTATATGATTCTTTCTTGAATAAATTTTAATGTTTTTGTTACAATATTAGGAATTAGATTTTATTAGCGTAAGTTATTTATTTTTTTTTTCTTTTAAAGTTAGTAAGAAGTATATAAAGTCTATTTTTTTTATTTTTTATTTTTATTAGATAAGAAAGTTAATTTTACATAGAAATTTATATCTTAATTGAAGGCTTATTGTATATAGAGGATAAGGTATAAGAGAGTTTGGATCGTTATTATTTTTTTTTTTTTTTTTAAAATTGGTCATTTGTTTTTCTGAAATTAAATAAGGTTAAAATGATATTTGTAGATAGAAGTTTTTTAAGAAGGAATAAGAATAGCAAGGAAAGAAGAGTAATAATTTAAATAGAAAAGAATCATAGAATTTTATTTAACATAATACTTTATAAAATTTGAAATTGTTGAATAATTTAAAATGTTATTTTTAAATGAACATATACCTATTGCATATTTTGATAAGACATGTGGTATGACATTATATCGGAATGAAATAAACAGTGATAATCAATAATTGTTATTATATTATAAAGTTCTATCAGTTTATACATTAATTGATCTTTGAGTAATATTAATGGTACATTTAATACATACTAGTACATTATAATATAAATAGCAGTAAGACTTAAGTGAAATAGCATTTTTTTTTAATTATTAAAGTTTGTTTATTTACATACATGCTACATGAATGATATCTTACATAAAACCTTTTCTTATATTAATTGATAACAAATGATTTTTATTAAAATTAAAGTCATAAACTTAATTAAATGTTATTGATAGAACATTTAATAAATGTATAAATTATCTACTTATGATTATGGAAATAATGACAGTGTAAAAATCTTGTATTATTATTTTTCTTATTTTTGTTTATTTTCTTTAGTTCCATTTAAATGTAAATAGTGTAAATAAATTATTTGTTAAAGTTGATGTAAATAAATTTGTTAAGTTGTTTTAAAAGTGTGTCGAATTCATTATTTTACACCACAGCATTTGACAACAGATAATTTGAATAAACATAATATTTGCACAATATGAATTTATTATTTTATTATTTGAGAAAGAAACACAATATTTTATTAATATAATTTATAGAAATTGATTGACATTAACATATAATATTACAATGGTCACAAAGTAATTATAATGCACAATATAAGAATATAAGATTATTTATTGCCACAAATTGTTAAATTATAAGATTTTTGGTCTATTTTAAAATTATGATACTATATGGAAATGAAAGACATGCATATGATTTACTTATTTTCTTAATGATTGATGATATAATCAAATAGATAAGATTAAACTATACCCTAAAGATTATTATTATTGTTAGTTATTGTTATTAGAATAAGTTAGGTGTATTTAGGTTTGATATTAAATCCCTTATCATTCCTATCTACATGAATTATTATTACTTTAAGATAATTAGAAGAACCTGAGATCGTTTAATTATATTTCCTTAACAAAAGATTGAGATTTATTTATCTATTATTATTAAAGATAATTCATTTATAAAAGTCATAAGAATGCTGTAGAGTTAGTAATGAGGTAATAAAGAGGTAATAGTATTCTTATGCCATTGAGATAGTGTCTTGGAGAGACATTGACTCAATGTAAATCTGATTACCAATTGTAACTTCACTTCACAGTCTCATGATTTTAGTAAATATTTATTTAATTAGTACATAATATTGAACTATATTAATTTTTGATAAGTTTGTAATAAATCTGATAAGTTATAATATTATAAAATACATTAAAGATTGCTATACATATTTTAGCCGAGCATAATGATTTAGTTGAGCTAGTCTTATTTTAAATTATATCATATACCGAGAAGTGAGGATACAGTATATATGTAAATTTTATGTATATTCAAAATGGAGTTAGTAATTATAAAAATTAATGTCATTTATTGTTTTGACAAAATTAAATTTATGTTAATAATCTGCAATTCTATATACATGTTTAAGATAAAAAGTTTAATTATTTATTATTGTAGGATAATTTAAATATGTTCAGAAATTACATGTGAACACATTTATATATGCATATATAGATTGATGCTTGTCAAGTATAAGACATAAGTAAATTTTAATCATTTATTTTATTATTAGATATCAATTTAAACATGTTCATTTTATGTCAAACCATATGCCTGTGTGCTGAATGCGTTTTTGATAAACATCGTGGAACATATATGTAAACCATCATATAGTAATTTGAACTTTGTGTATTACTCATGTAAACCACAATGTAATATTTTTTATTATATATTAATCAAAATCCGAAGGCTTAAGTGTATAGTCATATTCTACAGACCTTAATATCATTTTTTATTGTTAATAAACTTGTATTCAAGTTATTCAAATTGTATTGCATCATTAATTCTTGGTCACTGTAACAGTTATACATTTCATGTTCATTGAGCTAGATTTGTGCATAGTAGTCTGATATATAAATGGGGATATATATTAATGCTTAGGGGCATCTAGTTGATTCTAGATTAGTGCTAAGAATATTCTTTAAAGCCCCTGCTCTACATTTTATTTAGTTATCTATTAGAAATTAACCTTCTAGTTGGCCAGTACATTAATGGTATTATGTGGCCAGAGTATTGATGATGATTAGCATGTTTTAATGTTCCAGCATTAATTTGTGCATCCAAATTAATGTTGAAATAATTGGCCCAAGCTGGCAGTCATTTAGTTGGCCGGTCTACAGAAGACCCATATCCAGTCCAATCACAAGATTGACTTTTGATGTAGTTTGATTGATTTAATGATGAATGATTATTATGAGTATTACTTTTATTTATTTTAATGCTGGTGTATGGCTAATGATGCTTATAGTTGCTCTAGGAGTTCGCTGACTGATCTCTGTGAGATCATTTGATCTCATGCTCTCTTTGAATATATAAAATTTTTCTACATTTTTTTGGTTATTAACATTACTTAATATCTACTTATTTTAATATCTTACTTAAATATTATATTACTATCTTACTTCATTATTGAATTACTTTAATTTAATTGGCATTTTGAACTGTGGTTCATGAAGATTTTCCATCACCCTAATAACTCTATCCTGTTATAATATATATTGCTTTCTTCACACATTTCTGAAAACATTTAAAATTTTTTAACAACTTATTTTAAATTTGATTTTTAAAAATATTTCAAATTTTATTCACCCACTGTCTCTGTGTTTAAAAAACTAATTAATCTACCTAAAATATATTAGGGTCATATTTTATTGCCAGTGATGTATATCAAATATAGCAAATTTAAACAAATTCTATTGCATATTAATATATTAAACCTCAATTTTAAAATTTTATTCTAACTTAAATTAAAGTGTTTACAAACAAACAGATATTGTAACTTAAATAAAAGCTTTAATAAAGCACACAATAAAAATAAATTAAAAATGTCAGTTGATTCTGTTTTCAATAAATAATTCAATTTTTAATTAAAGGAATATTGCTAGATACTGCTAATATTAATATTACATATTGTAAGAGATGTCTTACAACCAACCTTCACACCTGTCCAAGTTTTTTAACAATGTTTGAATTCAGACCAAGTGGTAGGCAAATAATTTATTCTACATACTTATACACATGTGGTGTATACATATATAGATATACATATAAACTAATGAGAAATTAATTCTTATTTTTTTTGTCTATTGTGAGAAAGCAAGCAAATTCATTATATACATGAAGTATATATGCATATGAACATACATATAAACTAATATGTTTGTCTATTGGTAGAAATTAATTGTTTTTCTTTTATTCATTTAATATCATTAACTAAAATTAATTGACTTATAAGACAGACATGACAAAGGTCAAAATTTACATGAGGTTAAAATTGTTGCTAAGTGATCGAATTTGGAATAATGAAGATTAAATAAAAATAATTATAATAATAGTGTTTTATAATTTGTTCTTTTTTATTAAGTTGTAAACAATAAGTTGGAAAACAAGATAGTGTTCTTCACTTGAAAACTAACAATTGAACTGATAGCACATAAGTAAAGCTTTTCTTTCTTTTTTAAAAAAAGAAAAAGTAAAACTGTGCAGTGTATTAAAACAGTAAAATTTTAATATCTGTATTTTCAAGTTAATATAAAGTCTTTATTTTGGATAGTAGGAAAATGGAAATTTAAACTTCAATTTATAATTACCAGGAATGAATTAATGACAAAATTTATTCTGCAAGCTGCAATTTATTATTATAGAAATAATAAAAAAGAAACGTGAAAATACTAGAAATTAATTGTTTCTTCAAGCCATTTTCATATGTATATAGATACGTTAAAGTAGAATTATGAAGAATAGATTATTGTTACTAGTGCAAATATTAAATGTAAGTTAGTGTTTTATAATACTTTTGACATTTTTAATACCATCTATAAAAATGTTCTGGCTATAATTAATTTAAAATATATTCTATTTTAAATGAGTAAATACTAGAGATGATTATAAAATTAAATGTACTTAGGTAGAGAATGAAAAATATTAAATTAGATGTAATGCATTTTATAACATTAAAATACAAATTACTTAATGTATAATGGATCTATTAAGATACCTTTTTCCCAAATGAAATAAAATAATCATATATCTATTTTATTTTTATATTATCTTGATGTATTTATATGTATATATTTTTTATTATTAAGACTGTATAACCAGAGAAACTAATGATAATAATAAAAAAAGAATTGGAGATTTAGAGAAGGCAGAAGTATATTTAAAAAATGAAGTGTCAAAACTTAAGGTAAAGTTTTATTTGTTGTTGTATTATATGTATTACAAACTATTATTATTTTTTATTTAATATCTACATTTTTTATCTTTACTTAGGATATGACTGAAATCTCTCAGAATCAAGTTGAAGCTTTAGAGAATATGAGAATCTCTCAAGACAAAGAACTTTCTAGTTTAAGACAGCAGCTTGTGGACATTCAGGCCCAAAGTGATGATCAGGCTATGATTGGTATGCTAATTCTAATTTAAGTTTAATTTATGTATTTATTCATACATATTCATCAGTAAATTAATAATCTATTTAGGTAAATTGCATCGTCAAATAGTTACTTTACAGGCTAGTGAAAGAATTGCTGCAAGAAAGCATGAAAGAAGTCAGGCCAGAATTAAGGTGCTAGAAACCCAGCTTTTACGCTTGGAGGAAAAATGGAATGAAAAAGAACAATTTATATTTCATATTCGTAATGAATCTATAAATAAAAATAAATATTTGAAGGATACAATTCAGGTAATTGTATATTATAATAGTAAGTGTTAATAAAGATTTTTTTTGGACGTTTTATATATCTTACATAAATTTATTTTACAAGTTCCTTATTATTCAAAATAATAGCATCTTAATAAATATATAAATGATGTGTAATCCCATTTGATTAGATCAATAATTATTTTACTTTTTAATTTCAAATGTAACTTTAAATTTTCTAAAGATTAAGTATAACTTTAACTTTTTGCATAACTGCATGACAATTTTTTTTTTGTCAATAATTTACTTTTTTCTACTCATGTACCATTGTCTTACATTTCTAAAAACTATTAACAATTTTAACTTTTAAATGTATGGTAGTATGTTTGAATTATTAAAATGATAATTAATACAATAAATAATCATAACTTTAACTTCAATTACATATATATATATATATATATATATATATATATATATATATATATATGAAGATATATTAAATAATATATATATATATATATATATTATTTAATATGCGTATCCATGTGTGAATATTGAAAGTATAATGGGAATTTTTTGTATAATAACCTGAATTAACTTTAGTTATAGTGTAACCTGGAAAATCATGCCATCTAGTGCTAGTATTTATTTTTGATTCACCTTTTAAACTAATTATACTATTGATAAACAGAGCAAAACTCTCATACAGTATTGCCACCTGTGCTAAACAGAGTGATCAATGGATGCCAGAAGGCTTGTGCATAAAATCCCTATCTAATGCCTACTCATCCAATATCCCCAGACTAGTTTCTGGCTTGTGGCCTTCGTCAGTGAGGAGCTTTGGATCTGAGAGCACTGCATCTAGATCTTAGGATCTAATGCAACTCTCTAGTAACCACCTTTTATCTCTCCTTAACTACAAAACTATGAGAATGAAATTGAAAACACAAAAAATATTTTCAATCTAAGCTCAATAGTCTATATAGTCATATGGGTCTGAACTCAGTTCAGCACCCATACATTTTGGTGTCTTTGGCTCTTTTACAACCATAGCCACCACTATCCTATTAGGCAGGATTGGTGTTAAACCATTAAGCATCACATGATCACATTTCCTATACTAGCACATTAATTGTTGATAAACAGAGCAAAACTCTCCATACAGTATTGCCACCTATGCTAAACAGAGTAATCAATGGATGCCAGAAGGCTTGTGCATAAAATCCTATCTAATGCCTACTCATCCAATATCCCCAGACTAGTTTCTGACTTGTGGCCTCTAGTCAGTGAAGAGCTTTGGATCTGAGAGCACTGCATCTAGATCTTAGGATCTAATGCAACCCTTAGTAACATCTTTTATCTCTCTAACTACAAAACTATGAGAATGAAATTGAAAACACAAAAATATTTTCAATCTAGCCTCAATAGCCTATATAGTCATATGGTCTGAACTCCAGTTCAGCACCCATAGATTTTGGTGTCTTTGGCCTTTTACAACCATAGCCACCACTATCCTATTAGGCAGGATTGGTGTTAAACCATTAAGCTCCTCACTGACGAAGGCCACAAGCCAGAAACTAGTCTGGGGATATTGGATGAGTAGGCATTAGATAGGGATTTTATGCACAAGACTTCTGGCATCCATTGATTACTCTGTTTAGCACAGGTGGCAATACTGTATGGAGAGTTTTGCTCTGTTTATCAACAATTAATGTGCTAGTATAGGAAATGTGATCATGTGATGCTTAATGGTTTAACACCAATCCTGCCTAATAGGATAGTGGTGGCTATGGTTGTAAAAGAGCCAAAGACATCAAATGTATGGGTGCTGAACTGAGTTCAGACCCATATGATTATATAGGCTATTGAGCTTAGATTGAAAATATTTTTTGTGTTTTCAATTTCATTCTCATAGTTTTGTAGTTAAGGAGAGATAAAAGGTCGTTGCTAGAGGGTTGCATTAGATCCTAAGATCTAGATGCAGTGCTCTCAGATCCAAAACTCCTCACTGATAAAGGCCACAAGCCAGAAACTAGTCTGGGGATATTGGATGAGTAGGCATTAGATAGGGATTTTATGCACAAGCCTTCTGGCATCCATTGATTACTCTGTTTAGCACAGGTGGCAATACTGTATGGAGAATTTTGCTCTGTTTATCAACAATTAATGTGCTAGTATAGGAAATGTGATCATGTGATGCTTAATGGTTTAACACCATCCTGCCTAATAGGATAGTGGTGGCTATGGTTGTAAAAGAGCCAAAGACACCAAAATGTATGGGTGCTGAACTGAGTTCAGACCCATATGACTATATAGACTACTGAGCTTAGATTGAAAATATTTTTTGTGTTTTCAATTTCATTCTCATAGTTTTGTAGTTAAGGAGAGATAAAAGGTGGTTGCTAGAGGGTTGCATTAGATCCTAAGATCTAGATGCAGTGCTCTCAGATCCAAATCTCCTCACTGACGAAGGCCACAAGCCAGAAACTAGTCTGGGGATATTGGATGAGTAGGCATTAGATAGGGATTTTATGCACAAGCCTTCTGGCATCCATTGATTACTCTGTTTAGCACAGGTGGCAATACTGTATGGAGAGTTTTGCTCTGTTTATCAACAATTAATGTGCTAGTATAGGAAATGTGATTATGTGATAATTATACTATTACTAAAAATTTCCAGTTTTGATTGATTATTTATCTGATTACATCATAGGGGAAATTTTTGTAGATAAATATTTGGAAATTCCTATTATATTTTCAATATTTACATTATTTTTAGATTATTTGTTAAATTCAGAAAGTGATTAATATGTTAATAATAGATTAAATGCATGTTCTGGTATAAGTTATAAATTATTTACTTATAAATTTGAAAATTATCTTACTCTATTAATTTTGAACATTTTATGCATGTACAAATATATATATACACGGTGTGTCTTAGTGAAAAGATGACTGGTTCTCTTTTCAAGATGCATACAGTGCCATTTCTAAATCAATGCATGTTTTGTGTAGTGACATAGTTTAGTTATTCAATACAAATACATGAACTACAATATGAAATTTTTGATAGTTGCCATCACAATAATTTGCAAACCATTTGTAAACATATTTGTGACTCATTATTTAACTGTTATATATAGTCTGAATCATTTCAATTTTGCCAATTTAAAACAAAATTTATTGTTGGCTCATTGTTCAATCAAATGGATGGAGATATGAAACACACTGTCACATTTCATGTTGTAATTTTTGTTCCAGATACATCACTGCCTTAAAATTTTTATGGTAAATGTTATATTTTGTAAAAAATATATATATTGTTTGAATAATCGTATTGATATAAGCTATAAAGCTAGTTTGTACTCCAGAGAAAAACAGTAAGGGAAACTTAAAAATAGATATAGTAATTTATAAGCAATAATAAAGATTCCAAATAGTTAAAAGGAAACTTAGATTAAAACAATTTTAAAAAAAGATTGCTGAAAAGTAAAGGAAACTTTACTTTAGATAGATTAGTTTAAGTTTAAAAGCAAAAAAAAAAGTTTGCATGTAGATAAAATAAACTAAAAATTAGATAGCGATTGCAGGTTAAAAGAAAGGCATAAAAGATTGCTGAAAAATAACTGAGTTGTGAATTATAATGCCAGATATTGCTAATGGATTTTTAAATACAGAAAAAACTGTTAGTGTTTAAATTTAAACAAACTATTTTTAACGAATCAAACAAAGGAATAAATATCTAAAGCACTAATTACAAGGGAAAGGAATGTGAACGTACACAAATTAAACACCAGATAATAATCGTTGTAAAGATGCATTAGTTCTAATGGATTGCTACTACCCTATTGAAATAATTAATCTCATGGATTGCTGCTATACTATTGTTTTTGTCTAATGGATTGTCCCGATACCCATTGGAATGTTAATAATAATATTAATGGATTTGAAGCAGGATAAGAAAAAAGTATAAATAGTGTGTGCCGAAAAGAGCAAGTGTCTGTTGTGTCAGCTTTATTTACTCCTCATAATGCTGTTGTGGTTGCTATTTCGGGAATTAACCTAGAGAAAAAAGCTGAGGGAAAAGTGTACCTATTTTTCTGCATCGAGGTATGTGTTCCCAAAGTCCATGCCTCTGTAGGTGAAAGACAGCCAGATAGGAAAACTTAACAGACCACAACAGTCTTATAATATTTGCATACACCTGATAAAGCTCAAATAGGATTGTGCATAAAGGAACTGTGAGTATAAACTTTAGTTATTCACTTAGGTCCACCACTAGTAGAGTAGTAGTGCAGCATTGTCTATACTTATATTAACATTGAAGGTTTAGAGCTTAAAATCAAAGACTCAACTGATTATGTTTGTAAATTAAGTAGTGCTGGAACCATTACTGAGTTAAACAGGTTAACTATGTATATATAATAATGTGTATATAAGTGTGAATAAATATTGTGTAATTTTTTTTAATATTATTTTCTTGTAGTTAATAAGTTTATAATAATTGTTGGTATTCAGCTTCGTAATTAAATACAGAACAGTAAATAACTAAACTAAGTTATTATGTAACACATAGGTTGATTCTGAGATACCAGTTACATTTTCACTAGAACACATTATATATATCATTATCATTTTCTACCATTGTTAATTCACTATAAAATAAAGGTCTTTCCAAGTTTAATCCAGTTGCTCAAATTTATAACCTCTCTTTTCCACATTATATCGGCAAATTTCCTTATTTGATTCATCCATCTTACATATGCTGTCTTTCTAGGCGTTTTACAATCTTTTGAAATTAAAAATGTAAAACTTCAAACTTCCACCTATTATTATCTTTTCTAGTAATATGCTAACCCAGCTCCATTTCAGTTTCTTGATTCTTTCAATAATGCTAGTGATATGTGTTTGTTCCCAATAGATGTATTTCTTTTTGTTACTCCTAACATATATATCTTAATACTTCAATGAGTGTTCTGATACTTCTATTGTCCTGTTAAATGTCCAAATCTCAGATTTATAAATAAGAATTAGTAAAATATTAATTTTTTTTTCCTCCAAACATATAGTTATGTTAAACAAAGAGCTTTGCGAATTGCTCAACAAGCTTTGAAATAAATGCTTAGCAAGAGAAAGCATTTAAAATATCTCTATCTGAAAACCAACCCCCATCCTCTTACCATGGTTTCATGCTTTTGGCACCTCTCAGAGAGGCGCGAGGGTAACTTCAGATACTAGATTTAAAAACACCAACCCAAAGCCAGCATTTATCTAAGAGTTGACTATTGAGTTGAAAATCTGAAGTTTTCAGACAGCTATATGTCTTTAAATCCAGTTATCTAACTCAAATGGCTATATGGGGCTGAGAGATCTTCAGCCAAACCATATATTAGAAATCTTAGCAATATAACATTGCTTAAGGCTAAAAAAGCAAATATTATAAATAGTCAATAAAAAATATAAAATAGAGTCATATATATCACATGACTCCACTTCTTTTTCTATTAAGCTTGCAGGATATAAACAAAGAGCTTTGCTAATTGTTCAACAAGATTTGAGATAAATGCTTAGCAAGAGAAAGCATCTAAAATATCTATCTGAAAACCAACCCCCATCCCCTTACCACTCCTCAGAGAGGCGCTAGGGTAGCTAAAAGCATGAAACTATGGTAAGGGGATGGGGGTTGGTTTTCAGATAAGATATTTTAAATGTTTTTTCTTACTAAGGATTTATCTCAAAGTTTGTTGAGCAATTAGCAAAGCTCTTTGTTTATATCCTGCAAGCTTAATAAAAAAAAAAAAAAGGAGTCATGTGATATAGGACTAGTTTTTTTATTAACTATTTATAGTCTTTGCTTTTTTAGCCTTAAGCAATGTTATATTGCTAAGATTTCTAATATATGGTTTGACTGAAGATCTCTCACCCCCATATAACTATTTGGGTTAGGTAGTTAGGTTTGAAGACATAGCTGTCTGAAAACTTCAGGTTTTCTGCGCAATAGTCAACTCTTAGATAAATGCTGGCTTTGAGTTGGTGTTTTTAGATCTGGTATCTGAAGCTACCCTAGCACTTTTCTGAGGAGTACCAAAAGCATAAAACCATGGTAAGGGAATGGGGGTTGGTTTTCAGATAGGGATATTTTAAATGCTTTCTCTTGCTAAGCATTTATCTCGAAGCTTGTTGAGCAATTAGAAAAGCTCTTTGTTTATATCCTGCAAGCTTAATAAAAAAAGAAGTGGAGTCATGTGATGTATGACTATTTTTTATATACTTATGTTCTTTTAATGTTATTTCTACCAAAACTATTCCACCAAATTTAATTCTAGTCTGATCAAAATATTTTTAATTATTAACTTCTTTTAATTTATGATTAACAATCATTATTTTGTTTTTCTGAGAAAATCCATTGAACATTAGTTTAGTTTTTTCAGCATTGATTTTTAATCCTACTTTTTTACTTTCATCTGATAACTCTTGCAACATTTCCTGAAATTCGGAAACATTGTTTACAAAAACAATCACATCATTTCAATATCTAGATGACTTAAATAATATTTATTTATTTTTGCTCCCTTAGTTTCTCATTTTAATCCACAAAGTACTTATTGTAAAAGTATTGTAAAAACCATTGTAGATGTGGAATCACCTTATTATACACTCTTCTCAGTGTTAATCTTCTTAGTATTCCAATGTAATCTAATAACTGCTATTGCATTTTAATAAATATTATTCAGAAAATGACACTATCCCAGATCTTTACCTTGATAATTCAAAATTTTAGTAATTGTGGAAATGTGTATAGAATCAAATGCCCTTTTATGATTACATATACAAAGCATAATGGCATTTCAAAAGCACTGACCCTTTCTATAACTTTTTTCAATACTTTGATGTATTCACTATGATAAAATCACTTGAATCTAGTTTGTTCTTGGGGTTGGCTTGAATCCAAAGTTTACTATAGATGAGGTTTAATTATCTTGGAAAAGAGTTTATATAGAACTGATAGAAGATTGATAGGTCTGCATTTATAATAT
This sequence comes from Epiperipatus broadwayi, assembly GCA_028023455.1. Lineage (NCBI taxonomy): Eukaryota > Metazoa > Onychophora > Udeonychophora > Euonychophora > Peripatidae > Epiperipatus > Epiperipatus broadwayi. The sequence continues at coordinate 103,318 of JAQFVV010006379.1, forward strand.
CTCTTTATTCATTTTTCTTGAATATCAATGTAACTACTGCATTCTTCAAATCATCTACTACATCTTTATCATTTAGACATTTCTAATTCATTACTGATTTCTTTAAAATATTAATAATAATTCTATCATTTTCTGGAGTTTTTCTCTCTTTCATAGATTTAATTGTATGATTCATCTCTTCATTTAAAATATTTGGAATTTTTTTTTATAGAACCCTTCAGTACATTTCATGATGTCATCTTTCTTTTTATTAGTAGTTCCATCTTTAAACAATTTTGCTTCCAATACAAATTTATTGTTTTACACTTTTGAGACTTATTCTAATTTTCTTGGCAATTCATAATTATATTTTCTTACTATCATTATTAATTATTTTTTTCATAACAGTTTATAGAATTCTAGATTTTCAATTAGTCTTAAAGGATCATTTTTAAAAATTTTTATATTCTATTTTTTTTTTATACATTGTCTTATCTGAGAAAATTTTCTGATAAATTGCAGCATTTTTGTATCAGTGATCTTACATTTTTTTAAATAGAATATCACTTATCTCAATCAAGTCTTAAACCATTTTCAAAATTTGTTAATATTTTAAACTAGTTTTTAAGTTCTAATATAAATTCATTGAAATCTTTGTGTAGGTTAGGAATATAAACCATGCATACTGTTTTTTTAATAATTTTTGTTTCACATTTTTGCATTCATATGTATCTTCATCATCATCAACCATTATCAATCCACTGCTGGATGAAGGTCTCTCCAAGTTCAATTCATCTTCTCCGAGTTTTAGCTTTTCTTCTCCACATCACCCTTGTACACTTTTTTATTTCATCCATCCATCTCACATGTGGTCTCTTTCTGGGTCTTTTACAATCTCTTGGAGTCTAGTTTAAGATTTCAATTGTCCATCTTTTATCATTTCTTTTAACAATATGTCAAGCCCAACTCCACTTCAATCTTTTAATTTTTTCAATGAGGTCAGTAACACCTGTTTGTTCTCTTACCCATACATTGTGTTTTCAATCTCTTCTTATTACTCCCAACATGCATCTCTCCATACTTCTTTGAGTTGTCTGAAGTATCTGTATTGCTCTTCTATTAAGTGTCCAAGTCTCAGATCCATAAGTAAAAACTGGTAAAACGCATTAGTTAAAAACCTTCCTTTTCAAATTCATAGGCATATTTCCTTTTAGTATCAAGTTATTTTTACCAAAAGCACTCCAACCAAGTTTAATTCTATGATTAATTTCATCCATTATGTTTTCATCTGTATTAATAATCTGACCAAGGTATTTGTAACTGTTAACTTCTTCTAATTCATCATAATCAATTTTTATTTTCATATTTTGAGCAAATCAATTAAATATTACTATAGTCTTTTTAACATTTATCTTTAGTCCTACTTTCATCTGATAACTCCTGCAACATTTCCTGCAGCTCTGAAACATTATTTACAAAAACAACTACATCATCTGCAAAATCCAAATGACTTAAATAATCTCCATTTACTTGCACTCCTTTAGTTTTCCATTTTAATCCACAAAATACTTCTTGCAGCACTGTTGTAAAAAGTTTTGGAGATATGGAGCCACCTTGTTTTACACCCTTTTCAATGTTGACTTTCCCAGTATCATTATGTAATCTAATTGTTGCTGTTACATTTTTATAAATATTCTTTAAAATATGACCCTATCCTGGATCTATACCTTGATGATCCAATGCTTTAATCTAGAATCAAATGCCTTTTCATAATCTGCAAATCCAAAACATAATGACAAATCATATTCATTTGTCCTTTCTATAACTTCTCTCAATACCTGGATATGATCCATTGTAATAAAACTCCTTTAAATCCAGCTTGTTCTCTTGGTTTGTGGAAATCCAATGATTCTCTGTAGATGAGTTGTAATTATCTTGGTAAAAATTTTGTATAAAACTGATAAAAGGCTGATAGGTCTGTAATTTTTAATATCTTCTTTATCATCTTTTTTGAATATTAATATTATTACTGCATTCTTCCAATCATCTGGTACATCTTTATCATTTAGACATTTGGTATATAACTTTGCTAAATTTTTTTTTATTTCTTCACCTGTGTCTTTTAATGTATCAATTATAATTCCATCATTACCTGGAGTCTACATCTTTTAATGTATCAATTATAATTCCATCATTACCTGGAGCCTTTCCTTTCTTTATACATTTAATTGCATGTCTCACTTCTTCATTTAAAATTGTAGGCAATTTGGAAGATGTAATAGATATAGGAGGTACTTGTTCTTTATTATTATATAATTCTTGATAAAAGTCTTCCACCCATTTCATGATGTCATCTCTCTTTTTAATAATAATTCCATCTTTTTTTCTTATTGCAGATATAAATTTTCTACCAATATTATGAGTGAATTAGATAGTATATTGTCCAGGATTGAGAAAGCTCTCCCTTAGCTTGTTGAAATATTTGTTAATAGATTATATCCTTCAGATTTAGTGGTTGCATTTCATGAATTATAGTATGAGAAGCCAAGTAGTGTATTTCCCTTATTTTGGTGATGAGACCATGTCCACACTAGTTTGTTTTAAGTCTCAGAAGTTAGACTTGGGAGGTATTGTGTATTGTTATTTAAATGATTAGAGTTATGAAAGTCTTTTATTCTCATGTGCCCTATTGAATGTTTTCAGTCATTTACTCATAGCCAAGTGCAAGATAGTTTGCTGATAAAAAAGGAAAATAAAAGTAGAATTGATTTTTTCTCATAGAACAGCTGAAGCAGAATTAGTATTAGAGCTTGGTTGGCCATTATCATCATCCGTATTATGATATTTATTCCAATTTCATAAATAAACCGATCGGATTTAGTTATATTAATTATTGTATGACAGATAGCATAATTCAGACACATGCATAAAATATTATTAATGTAGAAGATATGAAGAAAATCCATCATTAATGTGTAATTCTTTAATTAATGTTTCAAATCATTTTATATTAATTACTTAGATTTTATATCATCAACTCTCATAATGTTTCATCCTCATTTGAATGAGCAAGCAAAAGAAAACAAAGTGTAGCTAATTAATAGGATTATTCATTTAATTTGTAAAGTATGGTTTGACCTCTTACTCTTACTCTTAGATTTAAATACCTCTAATATATATTTTGATGGGCATTTGAAGTAAAATGCCAAGAACTTTAGTTTTACTTTAGAATTTTAATGCCAGTGCTTAACAGAGTTTTATTTTTCATGAGCACATCAGAAGTGATTGATAGCTTGAGTATATTGAAAATAAAATACCAAATATAGAATAATTTTATATTTAATTATCTTAGTGTAGTATTATAATGTTTCTGTGTCATATATTTAACAGAATTGACTGATAGCTTGGATGTATTTTGCAAATAAAATATCAAGAAGCTTATTTTGTCTTATTATTTTAGTATTAGCATTATAATGTTTCTTTTATAAGTCTTTCAGAATGCACTGATAACTGGCATATGTTAAAATAAAATACAGAAAGTTATCTTTATGTTATTTGTTCTTATGTAGACCATTTAACCATTAATGATTGGAATCATCAAAAACATGTATTTGCGTAAGCTATAAAACCAAATGCTTGTTTAAATTATCTTGTAAATAAATGTTTTATTTATTTAAAGTTGTGTTCAGAATTCTTTTTTGACATGCATTCGTATTCTATATTTCCACACATGCACACACATTTGCATATCTAATATGATATGATTGCACTATTCCATAATTTAATGATGAACATGTCCAGATCTGATCATGTTGCTTTTCATGATCCAAACACTGTATGAAATGTTGATTATTTAGTGATTCTCTGAAAATTTAGTATTCAGTTATTATTATGATGATGAATTGAAATCAAAATGCATCCTACTTCTTTCATTATCTAACTACCATTATTTTATTAGGATATTGCTTAATTTGTATCATTACTTTTGTAGTAGTAATTAGTAGTTTTGGAAAGTATAGATTTAAAGTTAACCCATGTAATAAATTAATTCCTTGAGATATTCACTTATTATTTTAGATTACACATTAATTCAATTACTTAGTTTAAATTATTGTACAATTAAAAGTTAAGTAATGTTATATTTTATTTTGTATTTAACTCTAACTTACCATGCTGTATAATTGATCAGCATTACATCTTTATTTTATTAATTTAATTTTATCACACAGTAGAGGTTGTTTAATGCATGTGGACAATGGGAGGAGATGAGGTATAGACTATAACTTATCAATCTAAATGGTAGAACTTTACCAATTTTAATTCTTTATTTATTTTAGAACTTAGTAGATATTTTGTTCCTATTAATCATAATGTTTCCTTCCACATCTAATATGCATTTTACACCCTATAGATTTCTGTAGCCCCCAACTGAGCTAAGCTAAGGTAGATCATCCTTTTAAGAGCCTCATTAGTAATTTTAAAGTAAGATCAGATTAGTAGCTTATTCTATGATTAATAGAATTAGGAAAGGCAGGAGAGGTGTTGGGAGAGGATTACAATATATACACATTAATTCTAATATTTTCATGGATAAATATATACAAAGTCATATATATATATATATATATATATATATATATATATATATTGAAACGGTTACACCTGTTTCACCTATTATCTTTGATAATAGTATATATTTGTTGTACTCAGATGGCGTGTATTTCTTAAATTTTAAAAACTTTGCTTATAATATTGCGAGTATGTGCGTATATAATCGTGCCATTAATATAAAATTACAATCTCAAATATTTATATACGAGCATAGTCTGTGCGATTTGTTAAAACTGAATAAACATAACTATAATTAAAATTTATCTATATCATAGCATAATAAGTTTAAATTTATAATATTACTTATTTTTCAAAATTCTTTCTAAATAATTATTTAAGCCAGTATTCATTTTGAATATTTTCCAAGTTAGATAATTTTCAATTCTTTTGTTTACTTAAAATTACAAGCAGAAAGTTTTATCAGTTTTAACATTTCGTTCCAAAAATAAACCTTTCTGGCCAAAATTTGACCTATTTAAAAAGTATAACCAATTATAATATTCAGTCAGGCATAAATCTATACAAATTGCTTGTGACCATTTATCTTGGAAGTATATCTTTTAAAACCGAAGTCAATTAAAACAATAGAGTCTTTCCAAGTCCAGATTTAGCTATATTTAATATTTTACTAAACTGGATATTTGGTTAAGGGCTAATTCGAACTGGTCATCTCGTGATGTGGCAGACTCAGAAGTAGGAGGTTACCTGTCAAAAATATAATATAAAAAGGGTCCAAAATAAGCATAAAAAAAAAACCCTCTCTCTTCCATCCATCCATCATCATCCGTGTTAATTTTTTTTTGTTGCTGAGAAATTTGTGCTTGCTACCAAATTTTATTTCCGAAGACCAGAGTTAACTAAGAAAACTGTTCCTGCCGTTTAGACTGCTAAATCTAAAAAAAACCCATCATCCAAGCTGCTATAAAATGACCGTTGGCTAGAGGACACAGAGACAGCCGTTTGCTCTTCCACGAGTGGCTACCGATGAAAGAAGACCTCCACCATGCCCATCACAAGAGAAAGAACCTGTACCTGAGAGACCAGATTGTTCCTGATCAGAGAAATGGAGAAAGCTGCCACCGAGATAAATTCACGAAGTTACATCCAGACTAAAACCTAAGAGAAGCCCAGCCTGACTGAATATAAAGAGAAGCGCAATGAACAAGGCCTTAATGACTTTACGGTAACTCCTTTCTACAAAATATTACATTTCCTAACTAAAACGTATACTAAATGAAAGCTAGCTAAATAAATCACATAATTTATAATATTTCTAAATGTTCCACTAAAATGTTTATCGTAAAATGGTTTAAATCTTAGAACACACTCAATTCTTGCTTGATCATTAATAACTTTAAGTAGCCGTTGATCATTAATAATTTAAATAATCACACACATCTAGTTTCTATAAAACCATACTATAAATTTTTATGTCTAAATTATTATCTTATCGATCATTTTATGCAATCCTTATATTTTAAGTTCATGTTTATTGATTTATGCTGTGTTTTTATCAGAACGGAGTCTGGTGTGTTAATAAATTATTGGGGGGAGGGGAGTGAGCAATTACTTTTATTATATCAATATTGCGATATAAAGAATATAGCTAAGACTCTTTTCTGAATTATATTTGTGCTAGAGTGAATCGAACAAATTATTTAAAATCTTTTACTAAACTTATTTTAAAATGTATATTTGCGTATATTATTTAAAACGCATCTTTTCTCAAGTTAATTGAAAATGAAAATGTTTGTTAGAGTTATTTAAAAGGTATATTTGCGTATATTATTTAAAACGCATCTTTTTCTCCAGTTAATTGAAAATGAAAATGTTTTGCTAAAGTTATTTAAAAGGTATATTTAGCGTCTATTATTTAAAATGCATCTTTTCTAAAGTTATATAAAATGAAAAGGTTGCTAAAGTTAGTTAAAACGTATATATTGCGTATGCTATTTAAAACGCAGATTTTGCCCAAGTTATTTAAGAATTATATTTGCATAAATGATTTAAAATATGTATTTTGCCAGTTATCTGAAAAAGTATATTTCACACAAGCTATTTAAAATATAGATTTGCAATCGTTAGTTAAAACCCATTTTTCATTATTAGTAAGGTCTATTTTGACGAATTATTTAAGATGTGTAATTTATTTAAACATCAAAATTTGCGTGAGCTATTTTATAACTCACATTTTATTATTTAACAATCCGTTTGATATTAGATCTAGTTATATTCTAACTAATGTCCCCAGTTCTATAAGTAGCTATGCAGAAAACCCTTAAATCAGATTCTCATTATCGCCATCATTTTATCATTTAATAATCTCAGTTATGAACTGACCGGTGGTAGTAGCACTGAAGAAGCTAAGATTTTGGCGTAATTAAATTTATTAAATATTAATTTAGCGTTGCGAATGTATTGCTAATTTGCATAAAAATGCATATCTACTTGCTATGTCTATAATGGCCCATCTCAAGATTGTTCCACGTCCAGGCACGCCTCGAAAGTTTAGGCCACTGCGACAGTTCTTCGTATTTCGTCAAGTCACGCCTCGAAAGTTTAGGCAAATGTGACATTTATTCTTATATAACGAAACCAAAGCGTTTCCAAAGGGCTTATAAGCCAATTTTCTGTTCTTAATAAAAAAGCCTCTTCCATTGTAGCAAGCAGATCAGTTAGGGAACCGTTTACTAGGTAATAAACCCCATTAAGAATGCATTCGAGCCGCACTTATCTGATAGTATAGTTTCTAACCACTAGAATCTGACGTTCCCCTGCCACCACATCTCAGTTCAGTTTCCCTAGAAAGTGACTTCGGCTTTGATCCGACCTAGAATCTGAATTAATGCGTATCTGTATAACAATATTATATCACGCAAATATCTATAATATGATTTTGAATATATTTATAAAATAATCTTAAACTTAGTCATTATAATATTTTAAACTTAGCAACAATAATATAATCTTAAACTCAGTCATTATAATATTTTAAACTTTGCAACAATGATATAATCTTCAACATATTAGTAATATCTAGCATTTATCCATCAACTCGATTACTCTAGCTAACTATAACCGATTTCAAACATATAAAACATGGCATGAATTACAACATGAAAGGTGACATAAGCTTACTGTCTATTGCTTTGTACTATTATTTTATACCCCGAGAACACACTGAATGCTTTGTAATAATATTGTTTTATAACTCTGAGCATGCATTCATTGCTTTGTATTATTATTTATAACCCTGAGAATCCACTCACCTGCGTGTGAGCTAGCTGTACACAACCTACTATGCTTGAGTATTTATTGTTATATTAAATTTATGAAATATAAATTTGTCTCAGTCTCATTACTTGCTCATTATCTTATGAATCACTGGTTGAGTTATCTAAGGTATATAATAGAATTTGTAATAAGGGGGGAATGTCTCATGTTTTACTGCTCTGCTATTGCTGGAACGTGATCAAAGAGATATCGAGTGTAACCTCAGGCATGTCATTCGCGATGGGTTGACTTGGAAGCACGAGTGAGAGAGTTAAGGTATGATCAGACGTAGGGTATTACTATCCCGACTTGGTCAGCTTTTGGTTCTCTGGCTTGGACTCTCAGTCTGTTGAGCAAATGTACAAACCTGACCGTTACAATATATATATATATATATACAACATTCCTTCCTCTACTCCAGAAAATACAAATTTATACACAGAAAAAAAACTTTATATACTAATAACTTTTGCAGATTCTGCTCGAACCAAAATATAGTTAGTTTTATTTATGACATAGTTTTGTAGTTTTAATGGTTTCTTTCTTTCTCAGATAGGCCTTGTTCGATGTAAATTTTCTGTTTCAGGCTTTGTAGTAATTTCAAAGTAAGATCAGATTAGTAGCTTATTCTATGATTAATAGAATTGGCACTCCTGGATATTTATTGTTAGGAAAGGCAGGAGAGGTGTTGGGAGAGGATTACAATATATACACGTTAATTCTAATATTTTCATGGATAAATATATACAAAGTCATATATATATATATATATATGTATACACAACATTCCTTCCTCTACTCCAGAAAATACAAATTTATACACAGAAAAAAAACTTTATATACTAATAACTTTTGCAGATTCTGCTCGAACCAAAATATAGTTAGTTTTATTTATGACATAGTTTTGTAGTTTTAATGGTTTCTTTCTTTCTCAGATAGGCCTTGTTCGATGTAAATTTTCTGTTTCAGGCTTTGTAGTAATTTCAAAGTAAGATCAGATTAGTAGCTTATTCTATGATTAATAGAATTGGCACTCCTGGATATTTATTGTTAGGAAAGGCAGGAGAGGTGTTGGGAGAGGATTACAATATATACACGTTAATTCTAATATTTTCATGGATAAATATATACAAAGTCATATATATATATATATATGTATACACAACATTCCTTCCTCTACTCCAGAAAATACAAATTTATACACAGAAAAAAAACTTTATATACTAATAACTTTTGCAGATTCTGCTCGAACCAAAATATAGTTAGTTTTATTTATGACATAGTTTTGTAGTTTTAATGGTTTCTTTCTTTCTCAGATAGGCCTTGTTCAATGTAAATTTTCTGTTTCAGGCTTTGTAGTAATTTCTCCTTCCTCCATAATTGATTTGAATAGCTTCTTCTTGAACAGGAGAGCTAACAGAGTTTTTACTTGAATTGCCTCAGAAATATCCATGTGACTTTCTCCGAGTTAGCAATGTCCGCTACAACTTCTAATGGTTCTGGTCTCTGTTCTTTAATATGTTTAATATGTTGTTTAAACACTCCTGTCTTTTAACTTTATCTCTGATATTTCTTTAAATATAAATCTTAATAAGTCTATATCCTTTAATTTGCACACGTGACTTTAAGCCGTTTTATCTGCTTTTCTTAACTTATTATTCGATGGTAAATCAACTTGAGACATTTGTTGATTTTTATTGCAGATCTTTATCAAATGGCATGTCAAACCCCAGCTATAACTCTTGTGTGTTTTAAAGTAACAGATTTTTTATTGTAGTCTTTCGTTCCACAGCAATACCAATTCATTTTTACTTCAGCCATTTTATCACATTTAATACTTATTCCAAAAGGCTTAAATCAACTTTTTCCTAGTATTAGGTTAATGTTTCATTCCACTACATATAACAGTAATTGTTTTGTATGGTTATTTACTAGTACTGGCAATGCATTCACTCCTCTAATTTTTTTGTTGTTGCCATATACGTCTGACACTGTCACTGCAGACTTTTTCAATTTGTCATTTATGTTTGCCTTTTTACGAATCAATTTTTAGTCTTTCCATGCTATTAATAATATGCCCACCCTGCTATCAATCTCCATTTGTATATTTTGTTATATCCGTACTTACGACTGTGCGGCTATCCAATAACGTTCGCTAATGTTCAATGCCCACGCTGTTTTCTTGCCATTAATGCTCTGCTGCATATGCTCTCCAACAAATGGTCTGCAACAAATGCTCTGAATATACTCTGTATTCTCTGCACTGGGTGCTCTCCAAACAAATGGTCTGCAAGCGGATGCTCTCCAACAAATTGGTCTGCAACGTGCTCTCCAACGAATTGGTCTGCAACGATTGCTCTACAACAAATTGGTCTGCAATGAATGCTCTCCAATGAAGACTCTGAATATCTCCACTGCGTTTCCACTGGGTGCTGGTCATTAACTGCAAGCACTAACGCGAGATATCTCTGCTGGTGTTAAACGGATGTCTACTCAAATACTGCTACTCAACTACTGCTCTCTACTACTCTTTATATTACACTGCGCAGTTATTTTTTCAGTCTTCATATCACTTGCTGATAACTGCAACAATCAATCAATGCACTGACCAATAAGGTAACATCTCTTATCTAGAAATATTTGTAATCAGCAAATATTTCTTAGAATTATCGATCGCCATTACGTCAATGCCTTAATTAAATTCCACAGCTATCAGTGCGTGATCTAGAACAATCTTTCGAATAAATTCTAGTTTTTTCTGGAGTGCCCAAACATATCTGCCATTTTACAAAACACTACACCTCCCTCCACTCCAGAAAAACCCTTGTTGCTATTCCTTGGTGTTGTTTTTCTATTCCTACTTTCCTGTTATTTCACTAAGAAATATACGATTTAACTGCTGCTGAAACTTTTTCGCCAGTTACGTTCAATGGTGACTGTGCAAGCATGGTAAACTCAGCTTAGGATGTTAACTGCACAAATGTTTTATTTCCAAACTATCACCCATGTTTCATCACGTAAACTTGCAATGAAAACTTTAGCCATTCACTTCCATTATTAACGTTACTAACTGGGATTTCCATTTTCACCAGGTTTCTCCGTCTAACTTATTCGCTACTTACAGGTTCCAAATGGGACTGCGCCAATGTTATATCTGCACTTACGACTGTGCGCCTATCCAATAACGTTTGCTAATGTTCAATTCTCATGCTGTTTTCTTGCCACTAATCCTCTGCTGCATATGCTCTCCAACGAATGGTCTGCAACGAATGCTCTGAATATACTCTGTATTCTCTGCACTGGGTGCTCTCCAAATGAATGGTCTGCAAGCGGATGCTCTCCAACAAATTGGTCTGCAATGTGCTCTCTAATGAATTGGTCTGCAACGAATGCTCTCCAACGAATTGGTCTGCAACGAATGCTCTCCAACAAATTGGTCTGCAATGAATGCTCTCCAACGAAGGCTCTGAATATATTCGCTGCGGTCTCCTTCAGTTATACTCGTGAACTACATTTCCACTGGGCGCTTGTCATTAACCGCAAGCACTAACGCGAGATATCTCTGCTGGTGTTAAACAGACGTCTACTCAAATACTGCTATTTAACTACTGCTCTCTACTACTCTATATTACACTGCGTAGTTATTTTTTCAGTCTTCATATCGCTTGCTGATAACTGCAACAATCAATCAATGCACTGACCAATAAGGTAACGTCTCTTATCTAGAAATATTTGTAATCAGCAAATATTTCTTAGAATTGTCGATCACCATTACATCAATGCCTTAATTAAATTCCACAGCTATCAGCGCGCTATCTAAAACAACCTTTCGAATAAATTCTAGTTTTTTCTGGAGTGCACAAACATGTCTGCCATTTTACAAAACACTACATATTTGATCAAACATTTTAACATTTTATCTCAGTTTATCATTTAGTATCTTTCAATTTATTTACAAATGTCAACTTTTGGACACTCCTCAATTTATTCTTTTGCTATAAATCTTGCTTTAACATTTATTGTTTACATAACTTTGATAAATGATCTTTAAGTCTGTAATTAAAACACCTTTTTGTTTTAAACTTGCAGTTAAGTTTTAAATGCCCTGTTTTTCCACAACAATAACAAGTGGGGTGGGGAGTTCTTTGTAAACTTCTTGTTTAACTCTCTTGGTTTTGACACATTTATACTAATTTCTAAAGAATTTAACTCTTGTCACATTTCTGAAAGTTTGCATATGCTCTACCGTAGCTTCATAAGCTAATAACTATTCACTAGCGATCTTGTATATTAATTCCTTATTGTTTTGTAATATTTCTCTAAGCTTTATATCTCTTATTCTCCATAGTAACGGATTTAGCAGTATTTTGTTGATAAAATTCTTGAATTCAGAATTCTTCACTAACATTCGTAAGACCAAGGCAAATTTGCATATGTTTTCATTTTGTGACTGCATCCTCCCTTAAAAACAAAGATGCACTATAAATTTTGATGTTATGGGTTTAAAATATATATTTAGTTTTATCAGTAACTCTTCAGAGGGTATTTATTCAGGTGGTTTGTGATCACCCAAACAGTTTGCTACATTCAAGACATTCTATCTAGACATTGCTAATTTAAGTAAGTTTTATTTCCCTTCTGCATAATTAATTAGCTGTTGCTTTTCTGGAGTATTTTAGCATATTATTATTAACAGCTTGCCCATGCACCTTTATTTATTCTTAATAGATAAAATATATATATGTATACAGCAGGAAACTAAAAGACAACATTGTACAACATCAAGTAAACAGAAAATTAGACTAGAATGTACTGTATTTGGACTTGTTTGTGTTGTACAATTTAATTTATATAGACATCACAAAACTTATTTTTAAAGCAGTTCGCCTCCCCTCTTTTTTTACCTTTTTGAAATTGGAATGGCCATAGTTACTTTTAACAATGAAAAAGAATATATTTTTTACCAGTAAAAAACCCCTAAGAAAATTCCAAATACAGTGTAAACTAGGGAAGATAAACTTAAATATTTATTGTTTACAAAACAACTATCTTATGCCTTATGAGAATTTTTACAAAAGTATTATTTTTGATATAAATGTTAATATGAAGAACAGTTTTTTGATTATAACTTAAATAAATAATTTGAATCATGGTATATAAATTAGATCAATATTTATACTTTTTACAATTGTAAAAGTTTTCATTAATATAAGGTAGAAGCCTATTAACTGAACCATCTTTTTTTCAAATTCAAATGTCTAATAACAATAGTCAACTGTCATAGTTAAAGAGTGAAGCATATCATTATATTTCCTTGCACTAGTTATAATTTCATCACATTTTATATGGTTTGGTGGTACCATTATTCCTGTGATGTAAACATTGTTTCCAAATAATACTATCATTTTTCAGAATATTAATATAGCCCATATAATCAAATATTGTTTTGAAAAATCATACATCTTCTCAACCAGAATGGTTGAGAAGATGTATGATTTTATTCATTTTATGAATAGAAAAATCCTTATTTATCAACCAAAAACTGAATGACTAATTATGATGGTTACTAACTTTTTAAAAAAAAATCCTAAATTTGCTTAAAATCTGAAATATTCTCCTATATGTCTATATATTATATTTTGGATATAGTCTCCTATTTTCTTTATATATATATTTCTATGTGTATTCGTAAAATAAATAAATAAATAAAAATAGCATTATAAATATAATTAATATTTTAAGCATAATTCTGTTTGTATTCATGGAAAAAAATCTAAAAATAAATAAATAATTAAACAGCATTTTACTCATAATATCAAATTATATTTTATTGATTGGTTTTTTAAAATTTAATTTATTTTAAATATAATTATTTTTATAATTTACTTGTTTGAAAAAATTTATATATGCATATATATATTAAAATAAAGATTTTTTTTTTTTTTTTTACAGTGTAAAGAAGATTTGCAATTTTTTAATTCATTTGTATGTGGTTGCTTATTATTACTATTACAGTATTGATGTTTTATTGGATCTCATCTGCCACCATTTAGATATATCAGGTGGTTTTGTAAGTATTACTAGAGACTACACATGATAGCAAGTAAATTATAGGAGAAATGTCAATGTCATAATAATAATAAGCAACCACCCACGTAGATTAACTTGGAAGCTTTATTCCCATGCTTGCTTACACATATATTTACAGAAATATGGCAAAAACAACAATTATGTTAGCACTATATTTTAGACATCGTTTGTAGAAATGTAATAAATTGATAAAATAAGTATTTGACAATAAATTGATTACAGTTGCACAAGTCTTTGAGAAAAATTGTTAGATCTGTAGAAGTTTAAAAGGAATTAAAATTTTGGTATTAATCTGGTTGGAAAATTGTTGCCAGAACTTGAGAAGAATCACAATTGCATTTATTAAAGATGTGATAATAAAATTTGATAAAATCAACCAGAATTAAATATCAGTGTTTTCTAAGAAATATAATGGTTATTATGAAAAATTGCAGCCCAAAAAAAAAAAACCACACAAAGAAAATACACACACACACAAATCCCACAGTGCTATAAACCATCAGGGAAAGATAAACTTCTAAATATTCTATTGTTTAACAAAACAACTATCTTATGACCTTCATGAGAATTATTTCACAAGCCAAAGTTATTATTTTCTGATATAAATGTTACAATATGAAGGCAACAGTTTTATTTGCATTATAACTTAAATAAATAATTTGAATCATGGTATATAAATTAGATCAATATTTATACTTTTTACAATTGTAAAAGTTTTCATTAATATAAGGTAGAAGCCTATTAACTGAACCATCTTTTTTTCAAATTCAAATGTCTAATAACAATAGTCAACTGTCATAGTTAAAGAGTGAAGCATATCATTATATTTCCTTGCACTAGTTATAATTTCATCACATTTTATATGGTTTGGTGGTACCATTATTCCTGTGATGTAAACATTGTTTCCAAATAATACTATCATTTTTCAGAATATTAATATAGCCCATATAATCAAATATTGTTTTGAAAAAATATTCGAATAACATTATATAGTTTCTACCTTATTTAAATATTATTGCTTCTCTGTGGGTCACTTTTGGTTCAAATGACAGTTCAATATTCTCTATTGATATTTCTCAGAGAACTTGAGGTTTTTTTCATGAGAAATGCTTTGTTTACTTTTTAAAACTGTTCAAATGTTTTATAATCTCATGTCATATATAATACCGATAATTCTTGATGTGATTTAATCCAACTCTTTTATGTCCTTTTGACTTGCAAAATGAGATGCATATTTGAGTAATCATAGAAAGAAAAAATAGTAATTCAAGACTAAATGATGAGTCAATTAACATTGAGTATCAAAATATATGTATTTTAATAAATTAAGTTATGTATTTTAATTAATAAATTATGAGATTAATTTACAGAGAGAAGAAATAAATAAAATAGATAAATAATAAATAGTTGGAATAAAATTAATTGAATTGCTGTAATATAAAATATTTAATTAAAACATATTGTATACAGTAATTATTATCAGAAGGAAAAAATAAATATCAGATCATGGAGGAAATTTGGTTAGTACGAGTTAAAATACTTATTAAATTTACAAAGGCAAGATTAAACTGATAATGCATCCACCACCCAGATTTTCCCCAATAAGCTTAATTACTCCAGAAAATTAAAAGGACTGAAAATACAACATGTGCTCTTCTTCATCATCTTCAAGGCAATTGTGACATAAAAGTGAAGTAGAGCTGGGCATCTTGCTCTTGAGGTTCAATAAATCGACTAGGGTCATAACAGATCAGCTCGATCTTATTATTATTTTAAATGTCTTAATGGCCGCCAGGCTTAAAGGATTGTTTCATATGGTAAAGATAAATCTACCATATTTAGTATATTATTATTAGCAAATAGACTTAGTAAGTGAAAGAACTTATTCCTAATTAGCTGCAGTTGGGTTATAGTAAATTAGAATAACAAGATTCATGTATCTATATGTATTATGCTTGTATATATTAGCGTGTATATTAAATTGTATACATTGAAATCTGAGTTACTTTGTTCTTGTAGTCTCAAAAAATTTGATTCTTCCTAAATTGTTATTATTACTTCAAGGATTAGTGGGCTAAGACATAGCAAAACTTGGCACAATCATTTAGTTCTAACCTAGCTTAGAAAATTAGCATTTTGAAAGTTCAAACCTAGTTTTGAAGGAATTAATAATGTTATTATTTGAGCAAACTTGTATTGCCAAGTTTGAGGTTGGTAATGCTGTCGAATGGTCATTGTACTTAACCCAAATCAAAATTTTTTCCACACTAAATGAAATAGAAGACAATAAATGAAAAATTGTAGCATTCTTACAATTTTCTGGTAAAAAAGTTACTGAAATAATAAGTTTTATGACCTTCCCATGACAGATAATGTACCTTATGAGGAATTAATAAAAAAATTAAGTGAATATTTTAGCCCTCTATCATCTCATCATATAGCTCGCTTACATTTAAGGAATAGAAAACAGTTTAAGGGTGAGACAATAAAGGGGTATAACTTGCCCCTGATGGAGCTAGCGAAAGATTGCGAGTATGGGGAATTTTGTTGAGGAAATACTTATGAATCAATTACTCTGGTACATGTCTGATGACAGGCTCAGGCAACAGCTGTTAACAGAGACTGATTTAACTTAGGAAATTGCTATCAAGAAAGGAATAGCTTATGAGATAATTTTAGAGTAAGCTTATGCTTTTAAATTTAAACCTGAAGCTAATATTAATACACAAGTTTTTGAGATGGATAAAAAATATCCGCAAAAACCTGAATACAAAAAGGGAAATAAAGTTCTTGCTTCTGCTGTAGTAAAATAGGTCATAGAGCAAAAGATTGTAAGCGGAAGCAGGAAACATTTTTAATGCAGAAGTAAGGGGCATTTAGCACACATATAGAAAATTTGTAAATGGGGGGGAGCCAAAAGAAAACTCACGTGCAGAAAAATAGGTGAGATAAATCCTTTAATACTCGTGTTGTAAAATACATGGAAGTTGTGGGATCGCAGCAATTCATGAAATTGTAAATTTGCAGAAAAGAGATTACATTGAAAATAGATAGTGGTTCAGGAATAGCTATAATATCAGAGGTAGAATGGAGTGCACTATCAACTACTGATGCTAACATTAAAATAGTGTAACGATCCGGAGAAAAGGACTTAACGTGATCTGCACTACAGGGCGCCATCTAGGCATTTGAACCTAGAAAAATTTATAAAGTAGGCAGATACGTAAGTCAAAAAAAAATTTTTTTTCTTTATTTTGATTCCGGTCGTTAGCCCAAGTCACTAGCTCAGGGAGTAGCAGAGATTTAGTAATATAATATCTTATCTAATTATATTTCAATATTAAAAAATAAATAAAATAAGCCACTGCCAGTAATTAACATACAAAAATTTATTTACGCACATATATATATATAAGATTTGACATTATTATTTTAATATGTTTACTTTAACATTTATCATTATTTTTACTTTTATTTTAGATTTTTAATTTACATTTTAAATTTTATACTATTATTAGTTCGCACAGATTTGTTTTAAAATGTTGAGTATAGATTGGTTACATAGATTCCACGGTCAAAAACATTTCAAAATAATCATAAACGATCAAAATACAAACCATTGGTACCGTCAATTGCAGAGGGAAATTTATAAGTAACCCAATAGCATTCACCATAAGATGCTTGAATTGTCACCAATAACTTAAAAGACATCCGAATAAATACATTTTAGATACTCACCATAAGGTATCAGTATTTACCGAATGTCTATATATATTTTGATCGAATATGAAAACCAAAACATAATTAGCCGGTAATGAATCCATGCAAGCGTCTATAAACAACTTAAATTTAATGCATTTTTATTTAGTGTCGAGTATGAATAGACTACATAGATTTGCATTCGAAGATCAAACATTCTATCCCCATTTAACCTTAGGCTAAAAGTTAGCAGTCAACCTGGCATCAATCCATCTGATATATCGATGTATTCAATGTAATACGAATACGGCAACACAAAATAGGTTAAGATAAGACATTGACTCTCGTTAGATAGGAATATTCCATCTATCTAACGAGAAGAACAATAAAAAAAACCTCCATAGAAACGGACTGCGGTCATTTTGCCGAATTACGATCGCATTCCCTAGGCAAGAGGAAGTGTGCGGCGTACACAAGCGATTCTGCCTGTAGCGAATCTTGCATTACATCTACTAACTACATCAATATATCCAATCCATTGACCCAATCCAACAACGACACGAATAACCTAAGATTACCCTCCCCTAATATAACTTTACAAATCTATACAGCCATTCACGCCCAACTTAAGTTTAACATTTATATCATTTAACTTAACGGAAAACAGAAATCATAATAAAACTTAAAGAACAAAAAATAAATAAATGGAAATGATTTTACAAAATAAATACATTAAATAAAATTATAACTAATTAATAAATAACGTTGGTCAGATAGGATAATATTGCAATCATTTAAATATGGAAAGTTTTAATTTAATGTTCATTATTTATAAAGTTCTTACGGTTTAAAACAGTTCATCTTTATCCGTTGCTTGCCATGAACGTGAATTCCCACGCCGTCCTAAGATTGGTATTCTGTTGGCCAATTTATTTATCCATCCGGAGGTTTTTGCTTTAACTAGTCCTCAATGTAGAAAACGATAGTTCATTTCTCTTTCTTTCTTAGCAGAACTGAAGGGATTGAAGAGTGCGTCTTTTCAATCCCTTCTTCACTTCCGTGCTAACACATCTCTGTCCACTCATCATAATAATCAATAACTCCTCACTTTTATATTAATTTGAAGGATTGATTTTTCATTACGTCATCGATGTGATGATCCTTTCGCTGAGGTCCGATTTCCCGATGGATTTCTTTCATTGCTATTTGTTTCTATTGTTTTCCTATCTGACCGATGTTTTAAATGCAAACTTTTTATTTTAATGTTTAATAATAAAAAAACAATGTAACATCGTCTGTGCTCGTTACAATAGGAAAAACCAATGTTAAGGCTCAAGATGTGAGCGGAAACATGCAAAAATTACTGGCATGAGTAACCACTGTATATAGTGAAAGGGAAAATTAGCCCTATAATAGGAAGGGAATGGTTTCATGCAATAGAAATTCAAGTTAGTATAGTAAAAAAAAAATTTCCCTCGAACAAGAAATTCAAAATAAATATCCAGATTTATTCAATGAGGAATTGAGTATAATATTAGCAGGACTTTTTAAAGCTGTGAAAAACTATAGCCAGATTGACAAAGAGACCTTGGCTGTTATGTTGGGCTTGAAAAAAAATTCACCAATATATATATTGAACCGTGTTCGAATATGTGGATTCGAATCACCGGCCTCTTAGGCAGAGAAGAACATACTTGGAGAGTATGTATGCCCAAACGATAGCTATAAAATATATAACTAGCGTTACATTTCCAGGACATAACTTCTTCTCGGCTGTTGAGTTCAACACCAAGTTCAAAGCACCTTTTTTTGTTTGTGTATAAACACGGGCGCCAGCTATCTATTCAAGGATGAATAAATAACGCACTTTGAGCAATGGCCACTAACCCAACGCCTAAATCCACGACTAGCTCAGTTGTTTGTAATCACTAATAGATTATACTTAATTAGTGATTAAAAGAATTAATAAAAGAATTTGTTAAAAAGAATTGATAAAAAGAATTGACCGATAAATAAAGTTTAATTTTAAAAATAATTTATTAACTAACATTTATTTACTAAATTTAAACATTTTATAATTCTAATAAAACACACGTATATTTTAAATTAACATTTCTAAATAGTTTAAATATTCCTATAGATTTAATAACAGAACTAATAAATATTGATATAGTGATCAGGACTACATAGCATTTGAAATTTAATCACACACATATCAATAGTTCATTTATGTATGATATTGAGTTCATATAATTAGACTCTTGGAGGATTCGACAAATTAATGAAATGAATGGCATTACAGTATAGAACGAAATAAGAAATGTTTTTATCTAGGTTTTTGAATGTTGAAGAATTTTGTTCTTTGGAGGCTGTTTGGTGAGGATATTTCCATTATAAATGTTATCAGGGTGGGAGTTTTTGCTGAGTTTCTGATTTTCAAATTATTGCTATCGAGAAAATAGATATGACGGAGATTTTCTAAGATGTTAAGCTGAATTATTTACGGGAGATCTGTTTTCTCGGAATCTGGCTGGAGGTGAACGTGGTCAAAATATTCTCAGACTGATTTTGTTTTTAACTGACTCAATTAATTTCGAACTGACTCTCTCAAAACTTTGTGAATTGATTATGTCCGATAAAAAGAGTCTATTTATATCTGCAACGTGTTGTGAAATATTGAAAGATCTGTTGTCGAATTGATAATCATTTAATAACCCTGTTTTGGAAGATTGCTTAATTAGTAATAGCCATGCAGAGATGTTGTTTTATATTTTAATTAATAACCATTGCCGTGTTTTTAATAATAATCTTCTTTAACTTTATAATAACATTTATTCTATTGTTGACAATCGTACATATATACACACGAATATTAGTTTTAACATTATTTTTTCTTTAATTAAACTTGAATGAAAAGAGATTTGTATGTTTTAACTTTTTAAATTATATTTTTACGAATACTAATAAAAACTATTTATTTCCTTTTGTAAACCTTTATTTTCATTTCTCAAACCAAGACTCCCCCTCCCCCCTTTTGATTAATTAATTGTAGCTTTTTTATTTCAAAAACTAACGCTAGAAAACTATTTAACTTGAAAAAAAATTCTATACCAATATATATATATATATTCGGTAGGCCTTTTCACATAGTAACCGATCACAAGCTGTTATTGGGAATATTAGCAAACCTTAAGCTAGCATCTGACCATTTGAGTCTATGTATGTCGTGAGAAATATATTTTCATCATTAGATTACCACAGAGTAACAAGATAGAAATTAATTATATAGATGTCCTACAGTCAGAAATCTTAAATAGCAATACAGTAGCAAAATGGATAAGGGCTGATAAAGGGTATCAGCTGCTGATAGGGGTGCATTAGAAATGGCTGACCATCTAGGAAACCACAATGCCTTGCATCTGCTTTTTGGAAAAATTGTGACAAGTTGTCAATCAGTAAGGGTTGGGTGCTAATGGTAGACAGGGTAGGAATACCAGCAGAGGGTAGAGGAAAAGTTCTAAGACTATTGTACAAAGGACAGTCAGGAATTGTGCACACAAAAACATTAGTGTGTGGCCAAAGATATCTAGACATTGAAAATACATTAGAAATGCACAGCTTGTCAGTCTGAAATGAATATAAGTAGTATACATCATGGTCTAAAACAACTATACCATGGTAGTGACTTCACATGAAAGATGAATACTCTGGGTGGAGTATTGCATTGTGAAAAATATGAGTGGTGGTGAAACTATATAAAGTTTAAATGCAACTTTTCCATGCCACAGATGATCAGAAATAATTGTTTCTGATAATGGTGCTGGACTCACTGCTTAAGAAATGGAAGATTTTATAAAGGCATCAAACATGTATGCATCACTGTATCATTCTGAATCAAATAGCCTGGCTGAGAAAGCCATTCAGCAAATTGAAAAGGCTCTGAGAAAGACTAATAATAACAACATGCAACAACTTTTGTCTGAAGCTATGCTATATCAACATTCCACACTGTTGACATTTACAGGTAAATCTTTGGCTGAGCTGCTGATGAGCAAGAAATTGCATATAAAACTATTCCATGTTACTTCCAAAAATGAACAAATACTTTCAGTATGATAGTGAAGACAATATATATGAAATAGGTGATAAAGTTTGGGTATGTGATCTGATCAAAAAGAAATAATTGAAGGTATAATCACCGGGAACCTAAAAAAATTGTAATCATTCAAATACAGAATGGAACAGAATATTAAAGACATATAAACCATATCTGATGACGAGTCTTAGAAGACATATAGTTTCCAGGTGCACTAGTACCAGAAAAGAAACTACCACAACCTGTAGAAAACAAAATAGTTGATGCAGTATCTGCCAAAGAAATACAAAAGAAATAGCAGACTCAGCTAGAATGCATTTGAAGCTTAGGAGTAACAGAAATGCAAAATGAGATACACATGTAATCAATAGAAGAACATTATCACCTTTTGTTTTGCAAAATGAGAACCATATTTGAGGAATCATAAAAAACTATTAACAAAATATTATTTTTAGAAAGAAAAGAAATATAATTCAAGACTAAATGATGAGTTAATTAACAGTGAATATAATGTAAAATTTAAATAGCTTTGACCAAACTGTAAATGTAATTTTACTTTTTAAAGATTAGAAATCTGGTATTGTCATTTTTGCTTAGATTTAACTATTGCATTTTAATTGAGAAGGTGATAGAAACAAAATCTTTATTGTATTAGAGTATATAATAATTTGTATATTGATGAAAATAAAATATTTATTGTATTAGGATGAATGATAAAATAAATCATTTAAGCTAATGGGCTTGGATTGAAAACATTAAGGTGTTTTCAGTTTGACTCATAGTTTTGTAGTTAAATGGACATAAAAGGTGGCTGCTGGAGGGTTGCATTGGTGCAGTACTTTCAGATCCAAGGCTCCACTGACGAAGGCCACAAGCCAGAAACTAGTCTGGGGATATTGGATGAGTAGGCACTAGTTGGGAATTTTATGCACAAGCCTTCTGGCATCCATTGATTACTCTAGCTTGCTGTGTGTGGCAATACGTATAGTGAGTTTTGCTTGTTTTTTAGTTTTATATCTGAAATCAATGTCTATCTGGCCAAAACTCAACTTGATAATTGAAACTATACTGCAATAATTTATTTCACTTTTTTATTGTATAGTTCCACTTAGAAATAGGGATATAAGTTTATTGAAAGTGATAGATAAAACTTCCATTATTTGTAATATATATAAAATGTTTTCAATATAGAAATTTTTTTATCTTAGTTTTTAAAATACATATTTTATAAAATTATTAATATAATACTAATATCTAAACATTAGTTACTTTATGAGGCACTGTAAACTCATCAATTATTTCAAAGGATAACTAATATTTTTTAAAAATGATTGGTATTTTACAATTCAATAACTTTGTTGGTTAAGGGCCTTTGACAGTAATTTACTTTTAATATGGATTTTACATCTCATGGTATTGGTACACACACACACACATTTTTGTGGATATATGTGTTGGTACACACACACACATTTTTGTTTATATATATATATATATATTATTTTCATAGGACTTGAGAAGAAAATTTAGTGGTGCTCTGCCATTAGCTAAACAAGAAAAATTTTCTTTGTCAGTAATGCAACTGATGGAAGATAAAGTTCGAATTCAAACAGAATTAGAGCAAGTAAATTATTTGTTTTTATTTTTTATTTTAATATTATGAATAAAAAATATTGTTAAAAAATGATTTTTATAATTCTTTAACTAATTTTTTTTAACTAAAATAAAATTTGGAAAAATCTTATTTTTGCTTTAAGTTGTACATAATAGTTGTATTTATTTTTAATATGTGAAATTTAAAAAAAAAAATATTAAATATATTGTAATAATAGGGAAATACGAAGTGATGAATAATTAATAATCAAACAATATCAGTAGCAAATTAATCACTATCTCAGTAGTAAGTAAATCAAATCAACTTTTGTGACTGGATTTAAAAGAAGATATAGAAGACATAATATAAAATCTTTGGCTAATCATCATCAAGCCAACATCGAGCTTGGGACCCAATAATGCAAAACAATTATCAACATTTCATCTGCAAGTATATACACGAGTTTTTAAAATAATTATAATAAGCATATGAAAGTTTTGGTGTATATCAATGTTGTTATCATCAGTCCTCTGGGCCTTTAGCAACCATAAGAGTACTGACCTTCAATAAACCAGTCTTCATTATAAAACATGCAATGTAAAATAAGTAGACTTTAAAGATGTCTTTCATTACCTTGGTGTCATCAAAATAATTCTACAGAGAATCCTATAGATGTCTGTACACATACTTATATTCCATATATCATTAGTCCGAATTTGGGATCGCAAGGAAGATGATAACAGTAAACAAGACAAAATACATGTATTCTGTTATAAGATTAATTAATTTTACCGGAATAACTTAAAATAAGGATGAACAAATTTATTGATTAGAAATAATAATAAAAAATGAAAGATATTATAATTACAAATAGATTATTCTGATTTGATTATTTATAAATAACTGAAAATATTTCAATAGATTGAAATACAAAGTAATAAAATTTACAAGAATATATATATTTAAGTGGTTTTACAAACTTAAATATACATGCACAGATGCGCATGTATGGTAATATAAAATATTCCAATCATTAATAAGCTAATATTCTATTTTAACAACATATAAATGATTCCATGTTAAACGTGTATATTAAGCACACACACATTCTTGTTCTAATATAGAAATAAAATATTTCAATTATCCTTAATTTGCATTAAACTATAATTCAAATTATTTTCCCAATCTCATTTTCGAAAATATGAATACATTAACTCAGTCACAAAACTGGATAAAACATTTAATAATTTCATTAAATATTTTTAACTTTAAAAAATCTTCCTGTAAATGATATAAAAAAATTCAAACAAAATATACCTAAGACTTTAAACTGATCAATTACTTTCATTAGCTCAATAATTTATTATCTTTATTGACAAGATGTTTACTTTTAAAACAAATAAATACAGTAGAGATTAATTAAACATATTTTCTCTTTTGGGCAGTAAAAAGAAAAAGATTAAATTTTGCATGACTTTCAATATATACTTTACTTAGTAGCCAGTTTCTTCCATCTGTATTTTATAGTTTTGTAAAATAAATCTCATATGGCCATTTTATACACAAACTGACAGTACATTTCTTTTATTTATGTTTCTGTCCATATATAATATATCATATGAATAAACTGGGGTCAAGATTAGTAGGCTGATATTGTTCATATGACCTGTCTTGATAAATATATAAGGTAAATGCTGGCATTCCTCAATTGCAGCTTCCCTAATTTTATAAACTTCAACTATGCAAACGGTCTTCTTATCACATATAGGGCATTGAAATTATGGAGAAATCATTTCCCCTTTACTTTTCCAGGAATTCAACTTCAACCAACATTAAGATTAGCAAGCAACTGCTTTTTTATAGCTGACTTTCTGTATACTTTCTACAATAATTATCAGATAATCTGAACCCTATATTTATAGCTGACACAATTGAATTTAAAACTAACACTAAGTCTTTTCATTTTGATTTACAAAACTAAGATAATTTAACTTATCTACTATATATAGTAATTTAAAAATAAGATAATAACTAAATTACCATTGTTTTATTTTGTTTAATATACTTTCATCAAAACTAAAAAAAGTTTTAATTAAATAATTTATTCTTAATTTTTTAAACAAATTATAGAATTAACTTTATAATTAATGCACATTATAAAGTAAAATCATTCTTATTTTAGATAAAAATATTTTTGTCACATCAAAAAATTCACAATTTTGTCAAAATTATTAAAATATTTAAATCAGATATTTTTTATATTTAACTTGAAATAATTTGTAGTATTTTAAAATATCAAAAAAAAACATTATTACTTAATCAATATTTTTGTTACTCCAGACTTTACTTGAAATAATTATATATGTGAATTTTTCTGTGTTCCTTTCTATTTTTCATTTTAAGCTTTAAATATATATGCACAATCTATCTCAATAAATGTAATGTTAAAAAAATTTTTTTTTTTCGAAATATGAAAATATAAAGGCTTATATAGTTTATAATGAAAGTTAAAAACTAGTTGATGGAGTGGTATGGATTAAAAATATAGAAGGTATTTGTAAATTATCATTTATTATCAATAACTTTTTTTAGGCTAACTTTTTTTGAGTGAATTAAAACAGTCTTCACTGTAGAATGATCTTTTTGTGTTTAATCCAAATTTTTCTGATCCATAATTTCTCCATATTGCTTCAATAAGCTTCTTTAATTTATTTATTTATGTCACTTTTCATCTTTGTCTATATCTTTTACAACCTTTGAGGATCTAATTTAAAATTTCAACAAAATCTTCAGTCCAACTTCATTTCAGTTTCTTAATTGTTTCATTGATCACATTGATAACTTTGATTTGAAACTTAAACCATTAGTAAAAAAGTAATACAAAGACTATAGACCACATAGCAAAGTATGTAATCATTTTTAGTGGCATTGACAAGAAATAATCAAAAATAAAATGTATGGGTAATATTTGCTAGAATGTAAAATAATATAAAAACATGGCTATTGTGTGAGGTTAATACGTGCATATTCTCATCATAACTCATATTTTCGATCATTGAAAAGTTATTGAATATGTTTGTATTGTAATATTTAAAATAGTATTACTTTCAATCTTAAAATCCTTATTACATTGAGTTATTGAAAGCCTTTCACTCCACAACTTTAAGTATAGAATATTGAAAGGTAAAATGAATAGAAATACTGAGATAGATTGTGAAAAGAATTCTTAAATAATATTAAATTAGGAATGTCTTATCATTTGATCAAGAACTTGAATCTGAATATTATTAGAAGGAGAGAATTAAAAATTACAATTTCAAATTATTTTAAATTGATACATTTATGATATGTGATGAGATTTTAAAAAAATTAAAAATGGTAAATTACTGGTGTATAATAAAGCTAATATTAAAAGAGTTTTCAAACAAATTTAAATATTGCAAATATAAATAGTCTACAATCTGTGTAGTAAAGAAATAAATTTACTGTTTATTTAAAAAAAATAAATAGATAATATAAATTTTTATTGATAATAAATGAAATTTATAGTCAATTAATGTATGTTCCTTTTTTACAATTTTATTTGTAGGCTATTCAACAGCGTGAACATATGGAAGAAAAATTTTTAGAGTTAGAATTTAAAAATAAAAGTTTAGAAGAATTAATGTTAACAATTAAAGATGGAGTTAGTGCAAAGAAATTAACAGAATGGCATGAAAAATTGGAAGCATTGCGATTACGGGATCTTAAGAAAACAAGATTGAATGATAAATTACAACAAAAAGTATGGCAAAATATATTTAATTATTTTTCCAGTATTAGAAATAATATATATATATTTTTACAATAAATATATACTCAAATATAATATTAAGTGATTAGTCTTATTTTTTTAATAATATTATTATCCAGTTATTTGGCAACAAATATATTTTCATACATATGACTTTTACATATATATATTTAATTCAGTTATGTTTAATGTGTGAATGTTCTGAAAGAATACTACTGAACATTCTCTTTTTGTCTTATCACAATCACCTTTCCTTGTGCTTACACTAGCTGTTAAAAACAATAGCAAAATTTTCCCTACAATTGTGTTATCTAGTAATCAATAGATGCTAGAAGGTTATGCATAAGAATCTCTATTTAGATTCTACCTGTCCAATATATCCAAATTAGAGTCTAGCTTATGGCCTTCATTAGTTAGGAGCCTTGCTTTTAATAGCATTGCATCTGGATCATTGGGTCTAACGCACCACCTCTCCAGCATTCACCTCTATGTTTTGCGTAACTATAAAGCTATCAGCCTAAACAGAAAATACTCTAATAAAATTCAAACTAATTTGTTTATATAGTGATGAACCATAATGACCATTATCATCTTTATTTATGCTTACATAAAACAGTAATAAATTTTTCACACAATAGTGATGTTTTAATAACTTAATATTAATCTTATCTAGATGCTAATGATGTCTATGGTCATTAAAAAAACAAAGACATCAAAATATATAGATAGTGAATTGTTTTTGAATCTGTATCACTATACAGACATATTAGTTTGAATTGGAAGCGTTAAGTGTTTTCAGTTTGAGGAAATAATTTTACAGTTAAGCAAAAAGGTAAAGGTGGATACTGGAGAGAAAATGTTAGCTCCAAAGATCCTAGTGCACTGCTACCAGATTCAAGGTTTCTCATGATGAAAGCTATAAGTTAGAAACTAGTCTGGGGATATTGGATAGATAGGCACTGGATAGGAATTATTATGTATAATCTTCTAGCATCTATTGATTACTAGAGCTTAGAGTAAGTGGTACTATTGGGGAAAATTTGCTACTGTTCTTTCACATTAGTAGTACCATCATGTTATAAAAGCAATGTTTGACCTAATACTATATCTGGAATCCATTACAAATTCTATCTCTTTAAAAGCACTCAAGCTGTAACTGCAATTTGTAAGGGATCAGCAATCGTGATATCTTACAAATGAGAAATGACTTATTTATTTGAAAGTATAAATAATCTTCATAAATCACTCATATTGAATTTTTCTATATATTGGAATTGGAATAAAGTAATGTATATTGTAGGGCAAGAATTTTAACTTTATTTTTCAACTCTCATCCATAATTTAAGCATAATAATTTAATTTAATTTAAATATTTGAATAATAATACCACCACATTTATGTTCACTCTTTTGCAATTCTTTCATGTTTTTCCAATAGATATCAGACACATGCCTCTCTTAAAATGTATAAAAAGCAACTAAATAGATCAAACCACCCACCCAAGATATCACCATCTAAGGCATGCATGATAAATCTTTATGGATGTTCAATCAAGAAATTCTTTAAATAAATAAAAAAAATTATGGTATAAGAAGTGAGTTTTTTGTGGATTCCCAATCAATTTGATTTGATATTCCTAAATGTTATTGGAGTCACAACAATAGATTTATGACAATACATTGTCACGGATATTTATAGCTATGATGAACATACAACTATCAACCACATAAGTTAATTGTCAATCTAAGTTTACAATGGCAAAATTAAAGTAATTTATAATATTACTATTGATTCTATCCCCTGTTTGGAATTTGTGTAGATTTTTTTTATAATGGATAGGAATAATTGCATTTATTAAAAAAGATAAAAAAGATTAAGTAAATAAAAAAAATATAGTTTAATGACATTCAGCAATGAATGGCATAAATGGAAAGGCTGTTATTTATTTGAAAGCAGGAAGAATATGTCGGATCATTCTATATATGCATATTAAATTGAACTAAAGACTGAAAAAGCATAATCTATATTATTGAGTAAAGCATATTTTGTAATTCTATTTTTAACTTTTCTACTTATAATTTAGATATATTTTATTCATCTTCATTAGCTGTCATTCAAACAACAAATATTTAAAGGTAAGGAATAAAATGTTAATGATGAGTTTTGCAGTGGCACTCTATTGCCCTCTGGATTGCATAAAATACTCAAAATATTATGAAAACGAAATGGCAAGTAATTAAAAGTAACAAAGTTTTATTTGCAGGGGGTTATACTTGAAGATAATTAACTATTAGCATTGTTACATGATATATATTATACACTTTATATACATACTCTATAGCAGGAGTTCTCAACATTATTGTGGTGTAGGCGCATTCGAGATTGCAAAAAACAGTGGCGGGCACAATTGAATTAAAAAATAAACAAACAAATAAATAAAAAGGTATTATGTCTTTTATTATAACAAATTTTGTAATATATATTTACTATAACATATTATATAACGTATTAAATAATATCTCATTATAACATTATATATTTATTATAAAAGTCGAATGAGGCGATTTTTGACCTGCATTTTATTTGCTAATTTCTCACAGTTGGGAGTTTAAGATGATAATCCCAATCGTAAACTATCATCAAGGTTGGCATTAGTAAATTGAGATATGATTTTATAATATTCATGGTGGAAAATAAAGATTTGCGCAAATATGTAGAATCAAAACAGGATTTGATTTTGAAGGCTCCTTTTTTCAAAAGATTATACATTTTATGGTCAACTAAATTCCAAAAATTTTCATCCATACCATGAAATTTTAATATGAAGTCATTTTGAAAATCTAAAATCTCTTCTTCAATTTTTGATGTTTCTTCTTGAAGAAGTTCTATAGATTTAGCAATTTCAGTAATGTTTATTTGTGCATTAAAAGGATTTACACAAAATGTAGCCATGGGTTCGAAAATTATAAGTTGCTGAAATCTACTTTCAAACTGTTCCAGAAGTTTTTTAAGATGAGTGAAAAATAATATTAGGTCAAAATTATTTTTACCAATCATTTTTTTTTTTGGGAGGGTGTAAAAGAAATTTTTCAATAAATTTTTTTTCTAAAACTGTTTTTTGGGTTTGATGGATTTTTTTAGGGTAATTATTGTGATAATTTTTTTTTTTTTCTTGGGGAGGGGTGTAGATTTTGTTATATGTCAGTTAAAGAAGGCAAGTCCATCAACCATTGGGGACGTTTGATTTTTTGTAATAAGAAATTTTTTTTATCTCTTCCAAAAGATCAAAAAATCGGGCAAGTGCTTTGCCTTTACTTAACCATCTTATATCTGTATGTAAGATAAGGTCAGCTTGAAAAAATTCGTCCTTTTTGACAAGGGCTTTAAGCAATCTGTGTGGTAATTCCTCAAATTTTATTACTTATTTTAACATTCATAACATGTTCGAAGGATAATATTTTGGCACGTAATTATTCTTGGTGTATGATTCTATGATAACATATAATATTCGGAAAGGATTCATCTTTCTTGCAATGGAGAATGAATCCATTATTGCATCCCACCATTGCTGGTGACTTATCCGTAATTATTGCTGATAACTTGTGCAAAGGCATATTAATTTCTGTTGAGTAATTTTTAAAGATTTTATAAATATCTTCATCCATTGTTCACTCTTGCATTGATAGTAACTTTAATAGTTCTTCTTTCACACTAAAATCACTGAATACCATTCTTATCATTACTGCCAATTGCACTGTATCTGATATATCTGTTGATTTGTATAACTGTAATGAGAAATATTCACATTCTTTGAAATCATTTTTCAACTGACTTTGTAAGTCTATTGAAATCGCATGGATTCTTTTTGTACTTGTATCGTTTGATAACGGTAAATCTCATATTGCCGAAATTTTTTGCTTATTGGAAAATCCTTCAAATAATGAATTGGCTCCAACGAGAAATGCGTCCTTAGTTAGTTCACTTTCTAAAAATGGTTTTTTATATTTATGTGGCTGGTAATAAATGCTTGCTGGGTAGATAACCCCGATTTTAATTGATTATATTTTATTTAATGTGGATTAGGCGGATAATTAACCTCAAAAGAACTAAGATTGGTTTGTAATGATGTTCAACCTTATATTTTTTTTGCCACCGACACAACACTGTTGCATACTAAGCAAATACATTTCTCCTTAATTTCGATAACAAGGTAGTCTTCTTCCCAATCTTTGTTAAAATTATAAGTTCATTGTTTTTCACTTGGATTACTCATTTTGGGCTGAAATGTTGATATAAAAAAAAATGTGTGCGTGTACTTATGTACGTGCGTTAGAAGTTATACTTCTTTGGCATGATTCAGCATTAGTTTTAGCCATCTCGAAGACTAAAATTAAAACAAAATTATATATTAAAAACTTTTAAATTAAGAAACAAAAATTAAAAAATAATAAATGACCATGCAAGTAACAGATATACGATAATATATTACATTTTTAAATAAATAAATCAAATAACAATAGATGAATAATAAATTAATTAAAAAATTTTGGTTAAAGACATTTAAAAATCTTTATGTGCATATTTTTAACTTTTTTTAAAAATAATATTTAAGTTTTGTTAAAAAATATCAAACTATTGCCGGACCTCTGCTATTTTCAGAATATATAATAATTATAAAATTATTATTATTATTATTAAATTAATAATTATTATTTTATTAACAACAAATAATACCTACGGAGAGTTAACCTCAAATCTTGAAACACTTATTGATATTTGTGTACAAAATTTTTATCATTAAGGAGTAAATAAATGAGGTTATACGAACAACAATATTCATAATATAAAATATTAATTACTTTGGTCTCTTACGAGAGAACTTAGCTAAAGTATATACAGAATAAACTGTTTAACGGCTAACTTCATTATATTTATGTTTCGTGTAATGGAGTGCACGCACATGCTAAAATTTCACCTCATTCTTTTCCCCTAATTGTGTAAAAGAAGAATAACTTCAAAAAAACACAACACATCATTAGCATATCATGACAACAGTGTGAGTTTACAACAACAGAATGCGGTGACAACTAATACCATACTACTAAAAGAACAAAGATGCCAATGGAGGCATGATTATAATAGGTTGTCAGTGTAGCCAGTTTAGCAAATTTCTCACTAGCAAGATTTTAAAAACTAAAGTAACTTTTTATTTTAATTTTAAAATTTAATTTTTTTCATTATTTCAATACTTTGTCATGGACGCATGTAAATAGAACCCCAGCTCTATAGACATAACATTATGGGCTCGAAGGCTTACCAAAATAATATTTTAGATCAATAAGACTTGTTTGTGAGTTCCTAAGTTGATTTTGGTATATTTGGAGGTAAACTCTGCAAGGCTGTTGGATAACACGTCTGCATACCTGGAGCTTAACCTAATGAGCGGCTCTTGTTCTTCTACGCACACTGCTCAATTGTGTATAATCTCTCCTGGTTGGGAATCCACTGCCCACATGGAAAAATGTCGAGATCACATTCCAATACATTATTTCTGCATCTATTCTCATTATCATCATTTTGATCTGGAACTACATTCCATAGTTGCAGTGACTTACTTTAATTTAGATATTTACCTTTGCTATTACTGATTACTTATCAGTATAAGTAATCTTTATTCTCGAATTTACTTTCTTTTAATTAATCTATTTAATATGTAGGGGTTTGAACTCAGACTTTCACATGACCCTCAACCATCCTTGCTATCTCATACCACTGATACACTTGATCACACATGTTGAAAAGATGAATAGTCTCCAATATATGTATTTTGTGCTAAACCAGCACTCGTCAGTTGATCTAAATTATCATCACACATATATACAATCAAAGCTCAGCTTATATTAAGATATCAATCTTCATACTTTAATGGATAGGCTTCAAACCACCCCATTCCACAACTCTTCAGCTATCCATTTCATTGAAAATCTGAAGGTGGAATGCTCAAAGCCCACCTTAGTGTCAATCTTCTCATCCTACCCATGTTGACCACAAGTTACTCTGACCCCTCATGTACATGACCTAATCCACTTACATATGCAAGGGATGGGAAGACCTTAAAGCACTACTATATTTTGAAAATATGAATTTTTCTACATTACAGGCTTTTTCATACCTGCACTTCTATAAGTAATATGTAGGGGATTTGAACTCAGACTTTCACATGACCATTAACCATCTATGCTATCGCATATCACTGATACACTTGATCACACACATGTTGAAAAGATAAATATAATCACCAATATATATATATTATGTGCTAAACCAGCACTCATCTGTTGATCCAGATTATCATCTCCACACATATATACAATCAAAGCTCAGCTTATATTAAGATAGCCAATCTATAGTACTTATTTTTAATGTGTATGCTCTTAGCATACATGCACATACATTTACTTGTGCATATTATATATGTTTTCACAAATACTACTTTCTTTTATATACATACCTACGTACTTAACATACCTCCCCCAAGTTCAGAGATTCAAGCATTTTACTTTTTACGGGTCTGAACTTAAAACATAATCACTAAGGTGGGAAAGAATTTTTTTTTCCCTCTTTGCACATTGAGGTGTTTTTGATTTGAAGTTTGTAGTGTTTTCTTGTTCCTGTAGCTGGTAACTAGTCCACAGTAGGAATGATTTCTGTTTCTCTTTTTGTATTGTCATCTGGGAATACATTGCTGTTGATCATTTTTTGGAAACAAGTGCAGCATTTCTTCTCTGCTTTCATCTTTCCGCAACTGGTTGATGTGTTTACATAAACTCTTCTGTCTGCCATTTGATGGTCATCACTTGCTTGATTAAATGGCATACTATTTCCACCTTTATCTAAAATCAGTTGAGATTATTTTTGACCCATATATATACTTGTGGTGCAAATTTGTACTTTGCACCTGTAGGTACTTCATAAATCTCAAATGGTAAATTTTATCAAGCTTGGTCCACTGTGTATGCCCATGATATTTCTCTGTAGATGATTTCTTGGCTTCTTTCCAGGATTTAAATTTGGCTGGAGGTTTGCACACATCTGACAGCTTGTACATTTTTTTATATATGTTTCGATGTCAATCTTTTTGACCATAGATATTTTTATCCTAAATTGACTGAACCACTCACAGCCAATGAGGGGGTTTGGGCATGCACTATATACAATGGCAATTTTACTATTTTACCATTATTGGTAGAAATTGGAGCCTGAATTATACCTTTGCTTTTTATGGTGTTGCCGTTGATATCTTGAGCTTTGAGATTGGTATGCATCAGCTCAGGTAGCTGTTTATATCAGCTATAATGGTTTTCCAATTGCTCATGAAACTTAACGACACCCCACCATTTCTGTGATTGGTCAATTGCCATATTATTGATTATAGCAAATTTCTTTTGCTTAAGATTTTTGTTAATACCCTCTTGATTATTATTTCTCTTATCATGGTTGAATCTTTTGTTTTTGCACATTTTCTCCAAGTGCCCTACTTTATTGCAGTGTTTACAGTGTTCATCTGTGTAGAAACACTTTAGCAATATGACCAGGTTTGCCACTACAAAAACATTTCTATTGCTAGTTTTTTTTGTTTGGCTACCCTTTTTCTCAGGTTTGTTAACATTTGAATATCTGTTTACTGTCTTCTACTTTGTTATCAGTAAATTTTTTCGCTTGTTCTAAGACCAGTTCTTGAGCTATACAATGTTTGATAGCTTCATTATAACTAATATCTTTATCAGCCAATAACTGCTGTCTAAGATGGTTACTACTCATTCCACATAAAAATTGTTCTGGAGGGCTTCCTCCAGGAATGAGTCATAAACGAAGTTTTTTGCAAAATCATGGAAGGCTGAATCATAATGTTGCGTTTTCTTATTTTTGCCTTAGTCGGTTATTTATGAAATGGTGTCTGGCGATGTGCCTAAACTGGTGAGGATTCAAGTAGTCAGACAAATGATCTTTGACCTGATTGAATGTTAACTCCTTAGGAGTTTGGGGTTTACGGAGCTTTTTTGCTATTTGAATGACCTTTATTCCAGCAAAACATAAAGTCACTGTTTTACATTTATCTTCAACCCCTGTATTTATAATTAGGAGTTTCTCTATCTGCTGGATGTATAGGGACAAAAAAACTTTTTTTTCCATAAGCCATTCACTTCAAAAATTCTACTAGTTTTACTCTTATTGACTGACAATTGGTAACTTACTGTGGGTACATCTACCCAGGGTTTGTGTATGACTATGACTGTGCCAATTGCTGTGTCCAGTGGCACTCTATTGCCCTCTGGATTACGTAAAACAATTAATAAAAAGAAATACTCAAAATATTATGAAAACCGACGCTGCAAGTAATTAAAAGTAACAAAGTTTTATTTACAGAGGATTACACTTGAAGATAATTAACTATTGGCAATGTTATATGATATATATACTTTATATACATACTCTATAGACATGACATTATGGGCCTGAAGACTTACGACCTGTTTATGAGTCCCTAAGTTTACTTTAATACACTCGGAGGTAAACTTCGCAAGGTTGAAGATGACTGGAGTACCTGTTGGATAACACATCTGCATACTGAACCTTAACCTAGTGAGTGTTCAGCTCTTGTTCTTCTACATGCACTCCTCAGTGTTGTATAATTTCTCCTGGTTGGCTGTCCACTACCCACATGGTTTCCCATGTCGAGTTCACATTCCAATGCATTATTTTTGCATTTGTTCTCATTATCAGCATTTTGATCAGGAACTACATTCCATAGTTGCAGTGGCTTTCTTTACTTTAACTTAGAAGTTTATCTTTGCTATTACTGATTACTTATCACTATAGCTAATCTTTATTCTCGAATTTATTTTCTTTTAATTAATCTATCGTACTTATTTTTAATGTGTATGCTGTCAGAATACATGCATATACATTTACTTTTACATATTGTATATGTTTTCACAAATACTACTTTCTTTTACATAACATATATCTACATACTTGACACTATCATTACATGCATATTTATCACATGTTGGTTCTTTTTATCACAATGGTATTCTCTAATTTATTTATTTTTTAAAAGATTTCAACATATTGTTTAAGTGCAGCTTCCCATTGCATTCTGTCCTCAGTTATATCTACCCAATGAAGAGAATCTGCTTCTTTAAGATTATAATAAATCGGATCAGCACATTTTTACATTCTTATAGAATATTGATTTTTTTCAGTGCCTTTATGGTATGTCAATAAGGGATCCCTGCTTCACTTTCATATATTAAACTGAGCGTAGCAACAGCTTTCTATATAACTTAATTGTGAGAGTTATGTTGCTGTAATAAAATACTATATCTTATGGTTTTTTTAATGCAATGACAACTATATGGGAGTCTATTGTTGCATCTCAATATCCAAGTATATATTTCTCCCCAAGAAAGCTACCAAAATATTTAAACATTTATATTTTTAATATGATAACTGTCTGAGCTTAAATTTGTTCAAGATTTTTTTCTATCTTTGCATGAGTTATTTATTGTTAATTACTAAATTAGAAATTAAAGTTGTACAGTGTATTCAGTTATTAAAAAAAAATGTAGATCTTCTTTTGAATTAGCCAGATTAGTATAATCATCAATATATTAAAACTTTCACCATCAAATATTTTCAGGTTGCCTATAAACAGTTATAAAAACTGCTGACATAACAATAAAAAACAGTCAGAGCTAATATATATCTTTGTTTAACATCAATTTTCATTTCAAATATCTCAGATTTTTCTGCTTGCACTTATAATTTTTACTTCCATTTATTATGCAGAAGTTGTATAATATGATGGTCTTTGATGGACAATCAGTTAGTTTTAAATATTATCACAAACATTTTCTATTAACTAAATCAGATATCATGATTAAATCAAAATATAAATCCCATTATGCTTCTGATGCTTTTTTTGAGTGCAATGTCTTAGTTAAATTATGATTTAAGAAGTTTAAAATGGAATAAAAAATTAATTTAATCTCAGATTACTATTTATGTTATATTTTATGAGATAATTTAACTCACTTGTATTTGCATGGCTTGTTTCATTGCCTGACAAAGTAGTAGACTCAAAAGCTAATAGTATGGCTGTGTCCGCAAGTATGACTGGGCGGCCAGCCTATGAATATAAATAATAAGACTCACAATATTTTAAGTAATCAGAATAGCGAATAGTTCGCAAACATTCGATCTCTACAGTTTGCTAATGTTCAATTCTCTCGATGTACATTCAGGCTGGCTGCTACAAAAATGGTTTACAATGGGCTAGGTTTATGCACATCTTGGCCCCAGTCCAGTTTAGCTGCACATGAACGCTTCATAGTATAGCACTGCGACTGACCTTAAGCTCCTTACAGCTTCCGTCTCTGCAACAGTCTACCAGTAACTCCACTTGAAAACCGCTGGAAACTCAACTTTGTATTCAGCTGCTATCTGGACGGTTTCCTCAGGCTACAATCTCCCAATCTCTGTGGGCCCTTTTAGCTATACCCGTGAACTACATTTCCACTGAGTGCTGGACATTAACCGAAGCACTGACGTGAGATCTCTCCTACCAGAATTGAACAGGAA
Source organism: Epiperipatus broadwayi (assembly GCA_028023455.1). Lineage (NCBI taxonomy): Eukaryota > Metazoa > Onychophora > Udeonychophora > Euonychophora > Peripatidae > Epiperipatus > Epiperipatus broadwayi. Next base: position 141,097 of record JAQFVV010006379.1, read on the forward strand.
AGTCTACTGGAGATGCACTCGAATGGCCTGACGTAGTTGTTACATACTCTTTTTATAGCTTTCTGATAACTGCAACAATTAATTACATTCTCCAATAAGGTAAGGTCTCTTATCTAGAAATATTTGCAATCAGCAATTATTTCTTGGAATTTTGTCGATCGTCATTATGTTAATGCTTTAATTAAATTCCTCAGTTATCAGTACACAATCTAAAAACAATCTTTCAAATAAATTCTAGTTTTTCTGGAATGCACAAACTTGTATGCAATTTTTACAAAATACAACAAGTACGTGGATTAATTTCCAAATGAGATAAGTAATAACAAATTTTCACAGTTCAGTCAATTGAAAGAAAATTTTATGGCCAACCTATCAATTAGATGCTTATATGTTACTCAGTCTCCTAAGCAATAAACCAAAAGTTTACTTGATTATATGCTTCATACTTTTAAGTAAATAATAGTATTATTATTAATGCTATTATAATGATGTGTTTATCAGGTCTGTTAATGTTTTTAATTTATATTTCTTTATTTTATGTGTCTAAGTTATCTTGTTAATAATCTCTGACCTAGTAATAATACTTAGTAAAAATAACTTTCTTTATTTCCTACCTCTTATTGATCTTTTTATATATTGTTAATTCGGAGTAAGATTTGTTCTGTCTTTAGATAAAAGTTATTTTAAAATAGAAATTTAATGAAGAAGAAAGATTGTATGCTATAAAAAAGATTGTTTTATTTTAAAATTAATGATGACTATAATGTAGGTAAAGTATTCTTGATTTCAAAGACATTGATATCTTTATGATTTATGTTAAGATTTTATCTTGTAAAATATATTTATGATAGATAATAATTCTTTTTATTAATTTGTTTTAGCATTAGAAAATATGTGCAGGATGAATTAATTATCAATGAATAATGTTATTTTTAAAAAAGTATATATCAGAATATATTATTTTTCAATTAAGTAATAGATAAATACCATATTTGTTGGGTGCATAAACTTATATTAGATAATTCAAACTAATATGTGCACATGCATAATAATCTACATAGAATTTAAAATTAGCATAAAAATAATAATCGATTTAAATAGGTAATTTGAATTATAAAAGTTAGTGTAATATTTGCAACTTATTCTAACTAATTAACTCTATTAATTATATGCATATATTGTAATGGTCAGAAAACGTGTGACTCGTAAACATAGTGCAGAATTCGACCACCATACAGAACAGCAGCACCATCGAGTAGCGAAGCCGCCCGTGGTACTGAGTTCAAACATAGTTTATCGGTTCCACAATACAATCCACGAAACAACGCATCTGATGTGACATTAGTAAATATTTCCTTAGGCATGGTGGTCAGGGAGATGCAAGAGATTCATGATTTTATTCTCGAGTTAGCCAATAATCAAACTAATATTAATTAAACATTCATATTTACATAATCGAGGAAATATTATATAGAATGGGTATCGAATAAATGAAACGTAACTGCAGGCATATAGTTTAAAATTATTTATTAATACATTTTAATAAAATCATTTACTAATAATATTTAGGGATTCAAAGCTTCAGTAGCGGAATTTGCGACATGATTATATTTTAAAGAATACATTTATTTATTTAGACATTATTTTATATTGAGGATTTCAGTAGCGGTATTTCCGATACTGAAATGTTTACAAAAGGAATTCACTTATTTGTTTGCATAATCTAGCTACCTAAAATTCTCGAGTAAGTATTTCTAATGCATGCCTTGGGGAATTTATACCTTTGCAATGCAAGAGTCTAAGTATGGGTTATAAGAGTAATGGCAGACATATATTTATTTAATTAAAATATTTATTTATAACTAAGGGCAAACATTTATTTGAGAGAGAATTACGAAGATAATGCAGAGGCGGAGTGATATATAGAATAATAGAATTGAGCAAAGGAACACGTGGTACGCTTTAGAAAGGCGATACGGAATGGCAGTATATCGAAACTGCAATGCCGCGAATGGGTTTATAAGAATATCAGACTGGTCTTTGCCTTGGTCCGAGGAAGTAAGGTGTCACATAAGCATAACCAGGGACAAGCGGTACATGGCGCAATTTACCGGCTGGCTGCATGACATTGTCAAATCCTACGGGAGCACCCATTATGCCCGCTTGTGTAGGACGACTGGGGTTAATTTCAACCCTGAAGAATCCGGAAATTTCACGGCGGAATGGGTCATCGCGTCTCTAAAACGTAACACATGTATACTGATAATTGATTATGATGAGATTTAAATAGATTTCTAATTCGGCTCTACATTATCAACATTTACTAAAGAACATTGGTGACTCTCAAAGAAATGTAAATTTTCTGGAATTATTCACTGATTATTTAATAAATACAAAACATATATAACTTGGGAATTATTATAACTAATACGTCAGCCATTTGCGAAGTAGTAGACCCCTGCATTACAATAAATGAAGCATTGAATGCGTGTCGATTTATATGAAAGTTAAGTTATTAAAGAAAGTAAATATTAATGAAAATTTGACACGCATTCATTGTTTTAAGCGATCATAGATTTAAACTTTGAAAATTGAAATAATTATGAGCATGCAATAATTAAATAATAACTATAGATAGAAATGTAGATTATAGAAATACGCACCCAAGAAAGACAGAGTGAGGTAAGCTAGATTATTAGAGAAATTAACATATTAAATTAATTATTCAGTTTTAGTTATACATATGGTAGTTTTACATTTTATAAATTTAGATAAGTAATATGAAGAAGAGCTATAGCATATTATTAGAGTACTCTAGAGTTTGAACACAGACAGGTACCTGTTTTATAAGAAGTTTTCTTATTCCATGAGTTTAGCAGCAAAAAGTTCACGAGTGGCAATTCTTTCTTGTATTGAGATATTTCATTTAATTTCACAACAGGAGCAGCCTTTTCATTTATTTAAGGCAGCAGATCTTCATGGTGAATTTATGAGGGGCAATGAAAGTTCAGCATCCGATAGGCCATCTCCCGATGGAGAATAATCTAGGTGCTTTACTCGGTCATACCTTGGCAGGAACAAATTATTTTTATTATTTTTGGAGACTCTCAGTGATCGAGAGCAAAGCTAAAGTTTAAGTGAATGTCTCCAGCAAGTCTAAGATGGCCTCTTTTCTTATCTTGATCTTTCACATTTTGTTAAGATATTTTTAGGTTCCACTTAATCTGCCCTGAGGATAATCAATGCATTTTGTTGGTTTTTAATTAAAGAAAGCTGCCGTTTTATTGTTTACATTTTACATTTACTAATTAATTTTGGGGAATTTCTTTTTAATTAATTTATTATCTATCACTGACCGATGCTTTTAAATTTCAAAAACAAAAAGGGAACATAAGATTATTTTAACTTTTAATTAAATATTACATCAGATATTTTTAGAATTATTATTAAACGAAATTTAAACAAAGCAATAAATACGAACTTTATAATGCAAAATAAATGATTAAAATTATACATTTTTATATAACTAAAAGAAATCTAAATTATATTATTTTATCCTTATTTATTGCCTTTAATTTGAGATCGAAATGTGTGCGTGTTTATGCTGAATTCTACATATATTTATACATTTTTAATATTGTTACACACACAATTCGATATCAAAAAGTTTAAATTTGGGCGGGATAGACCGGTCAGTGAGAGACGACAGAAAAAGGTGAAACTTAAGATTCGAATACGAATCTTACTGTTTCATTTCCCCGTACTTCCCGTGAATAATTAAGGGAAAACAAAGGAGGCAAGAAAGAGAAAAAAAAATTTTACATTACATAATTTAAAGACGAAAACATTATTATTGTTTTTTTTTACAGATATTGAAATAGAGAAAGCAGAGATTACATGAAGCAACGAACAATTTATATACCCGGATCTAGAATTTAGTTTAATTAAAATGGCCTAATTTGGCCGTGTCTGGTTAAAATCATAGTAATAATTAGTTAAACTGAATGTATATATATATATAAAATTTCTTAGTATAATATAAAAAAATTTTTTAAAGAGTAATAGTAATTAAAACAATAATATATATATATAATAAAATTTCTATCTAAAACCCTATTTGACTAAAGTACATCCATTCAACCAAGTTTATTATATCAAGTTCGTTTTACTATTTCCATATACGTTTAATCCATCCTAATAGTCTAATATTTTTATAACCCCGGGTCCGGTGGATAATACCTACATGGTTTGAGATTACGGACATTGTATGTCCCTTTTATGGTATCTCCATCTTTTAATAAACATGCATTTGGGCCACATGTGCGATCAATTATAAAGGTTCCCCGGTACAAAGGAAAGAAGTTTTTATATATTCTTTTATCTCGGTTACTTTGTTGAGAGTTCCGTACCCAAACATAGTTCCCGACCTGGAAATGTTGGCTTCTCCGATCTGCTCGTAATTTCCGTTCTGCCTTTTCTGTAAGGCGGCGGTGTGCCTTGCATCTGTCAGTTTCAATATTGATTTCACGTTCATCCATGGGTAATGGCGTCTTGATCAGTAATGAGTCCGCTTTATCAAAATGCAAACGTGTTGGCATCATGCCAGTGTCCACCTTCGTCTCTTCTTTAATGCTTACTTCCTTCTCCGGTTCTTGTGGGCCTTCATCGGCTGGAATGAGGTTTCTTTGCTCATCACACTTTTTCATATTTACTACACTATCTGCTTGCCCTTCTACTATCATCGGTTTGTCAAGTATCTCTAATTCCTTTTCTTTTTCCATATCTTTAATCTCGTCTTCCTTTTTACTAGCTGGGGATATTCCATAATGTTCGTTGATCATTTCAAGATATATCAACATTTCCTTATCAATTTTCTGACGCTCCCTAACTCGTATCTCTTCCTCTTCCTGACTCGTTTTTGGTTCTTCATATCTTCTTCTTGCTTCCTCACGTATTTTCCTCCATCCTTCTTTACTCTCTCTAAATATTTCAAGTAACCTTAGACTGAAGTTCATTGATGCTATTCTATCATTTTCTGCTTCCATTTTTCTTGATATTATTTATTTATTTTATACTACTAGCATTTGACTACTCCCCACCGGAATATTGGCCCTATAACACTCTTTCGCTGCCCTCACCTAATCTACATTGCCCTATCTCTATATTGCTGCGTTTAACATATTTAACATATATATTATAGCGAACTACTTGTTACGCGTATAATAAGCTACTGCTGTCTATGATATATATATTTGTACTTTAGCAAAATATTTACTATTAATATATATAACAAGCTTCTGCTGTCTATGCTATATATATAACGGTGTTTTAATAAAAAAAATTCAATGCTACTTGCTTTCTCATTTAACGACTGATTACTTTTTTTTCTTGATATATATATATATAAAGCAAAATATTTCATTAGATCCGAGTATTTTCGTTCCTTCTTAAATTACACACACATCCCTGCTTTCCTTAAATTTGTTATTACGCCTGCTGTCCTTTCATTCACTCGACCCACATTATTTCACTCGATTTATTTTTTTTTTCATTATTTTTATCAAAACAAAATCGTATATATGTAGAATAATTAGCCAATTCGAGTAACGAACGCTAAAAGAAATTTATATGCGTTATATTTTGCTAAGGGTATATATGGGTTTTTTGTATCGAAAGCTCCACGTTGGAAAGCGCCAAACGCTAAAAAAAAAATTAAACTATGTAACGGTCAGAAAATGTGTGACTCGTAAACATAGTGCAGAATTCGACCACCATACAGAACAGCAGCACCATCGAGTAGCGAAGCCACCCGTGGTACTGAGTTCGAACATAGTTTATCGGTTCCACAATACAATCCACGAAACAATGCATCTGATGTGACATTAGTAAATATTTCCTTAGGCACGGTGGTCAGGGAGATGCAAGAGATTCATGATTTTATTCTCGAGTTAGCCAATAATCAAACTAATATTAATTAAACATTCATATTTACATAATCGAGGAAATATATAGAATGGGTATCGAATAAATGAATCGTAACTGCAGGCATATAGTTTAAAATTATTTATTAATACATTTTAATAAAATCATTTACTAATAATATTTAGGGATTCAAAGCTTCAGTAGCGGAATTTGCGACATGATTATATTTTAAAGAATACATTTATTTATTTAGACATTATTTTATATTGAGGATTTCAGTAGCGGTATTTCCGATACTGAAATGTTTACAAAAGGAATTCACTTATTTGTTTGCGTAATCTAGCTACCTAAAATTCTCGAGTAAGTATTTCTAATGCATGCCTTGGGGAATTTATACCTTTGCAATGCAAGAGTCTAAAGTATGGGTTATAAGAGTAATGGCAGACATATATTTATTTAATTAAAATATTTATTTATAACTAAGGGCAAACATTTATTTGAGAGAGAATTACGAAGATAATGCAGAGGCGGAGTGATATATAGAATAATAGAATTGAGTAAAGGAACACATGGTATGCTTTAGAAAGGCGATACGGAATGGCAGTATATCGAAACTGCAATGCCGCGAATGGGTTTATAAGAATATCAGACTGGTCTCTGCCTCGGTCCGACGAAGTAAGGTGTCACATAAGCATAACCAGGGACAAGCGGTACGTGGCGCAATTTGCCGGCTGGCTGCATGACATTGTCAAATCCTACGGGAGCACCCATTATGCCCGCTTGTGTAGGACGACTGGGGTTAATTTCAACCCTGAAGAATCCGGAAATTTCATGGCGGAATGGGTCATCGCGTCTCTAAAACGTAACACATGTATACTGATAATTGATTATGATGAGATTTAAATAGATTTCTAATTCGGCTCTACATTATCAACATTTACTAAAGAACGTTGGTGATTCTCAAAGAAATGTAAATTTTCTGGAATTATTCACTGATTATTTAATAAATACAAAACATATATAACTTGGGAATTATTATAACTAATACGTCAGCCATTTGCGAAGTAGTAGACCCCTGCATTACAATAAATGAAGCATTGAATGCGTGTCGATTTATATGAGAGTTAAGTTATTAAAGAAAGTAAATATTAATGAAAATTTGACACGCATTCATTGTTTTAATTGATCATAGATTTAAACTTTGAAAATTGAAATAATTATGAGCATGCAATAATTAAATAATAACTATAGATAGAAATGTAGATTATAGAAATACGCACCCAAGAAAGACAGAGTGAGGTAAGCTAGATTATTAGAGAAATTAACATATTAAATTAATTATTCAGTTTTAGTTATACATATGGTAGTTTTACATTTTATAAATTTAGATAAGTAATATGAAGAAGAGCTATAGCATATTATTAGAGTACTCTAGAGTTTGAACACAGACAGGTACCTGTTTTATAAGAAGTTTTCTTATTCCATGAGTTTAGCAGCAAAAAGTTCACGAGTGGCAATTCTTTCTTGTATTGAGATATTTCATTTAATTTCACAACAGCAGCAGCTTTTTCATTTATTTAAGGCAGCAGATCTTCATGGTGAATTTATGACGGGCAATGAAAGTTCAGCATCCGATAGGCCATCTCCTGATGGAGAATAATCTAGGTGCTTTACTCGGTCATACCTTGGCAGGAACAAATTATTTTTATTATTTTTGGAGACTCTCAGTGATCGAGAGCAAAGCTAAAGTTTAAGTGAATGTCTCCAGCAAGTCTAAGATGGCCTCTTTTCTTATCTTGATCTTTCACATTTTGTTAAGATATTTTTAGGTTCTACTTAATCTGCCCTGAGGATAATCAATGCATTTTGTTGGTTTTTAATTAAAGAAAGCTGCCGTTCTATTGTTTACATTTTACATTTACTAATTAATTTTGGGGAATTTTTCTTTAATTAATTTATTATCTATCACTGACCGATGCTTTTAAATTTCAAAAACAAAAAGGGAACATAAGATTATTTTAACTTTTAATTAAATATTACATCAGATATTTTTAGAATTATTATTAAATGAAATTTAAACAAAGCAATAAATACGAACTTTATAATGCAAAATAAATGATTAAAATTATACATTTTTATATAACTAAAAGAAATCTAAATTATATTATCCCTATTTATTGCCTTTAATTTGAGATCGAAATGTGTCCGTGTTTATGCTAAATTCTACATATATTTATACATTTTTAATATTGTTACACACACAATTCAATATCAAAAAGTTTAAATTTGGGCGGGATAGACCGGTCAGTGAGAGACGACAGAAAAAGGTGAAACTTAAGATTCGAATACGAATCTTACTGTTTCAATATGTGTATGGAAAATATATGATACATTTATCAATATGTATTTCCATATATGTATAATATGTTGAAATATTCTAAGCATTATATTTATTACAATGTTTTTAATAAATTACAATTAATAAATTTAATATAGTATTAGTAATTTTATATTTTATTAAATAAATAGCTAAAAAAAATATGTTATAAATAATTACTGACTTTAAAGCAAAGTTCATTTCTACTAATAAAATATCTCGTAACTAAAATTATAAAAGAGAAAAAAGTTATTAATAACAGATAGGTTAAACCCTGATTTCAATATGGTCAGCAAAAGGTTGGGTTTTATAAGTGGACCACTTATGTTTTTTTTTAAACTGAACTCAAGGGTGAGTACATGTAAATTTGTGAAGAGCATATGACCAAAGGCTTTTATTTCCCTTCTCTTTATCATTAATATTTGATTAGTAACTTTTCAATTCTATCAGTATAATCATAAGCATTGATAATCAGTCATTAAATTTTCTTTATACCTGATATCTTAAAAAAAAGATATTTTTTTTTATTAATTGCTCTGAATTTTAAAAGTGTGTCATATATACATGTCTTATGGAAAACTTGGACACTAGAAAAGAATTATAAGCAGTTGAAGGAAAAATAGAAAAGATAGGATAAATGTAATTTTTTTTTTTTAATTATTTAAAGTAAAAATACTCATTATTGTTAATAATTTCATTGAATGGATTATAATGTTATGAAAAAAGAAAACATTTTTATTATGAAAAAGTAAAATTTTATGCCCTATTGGATTTGTTAGTTTTTCTTTGAGAAGAAAGACTAAATGACTTATTTCTATTAATAGTAGAAAGAGGAAAAATAATATTAATAGATAATGTATTGAAAAATGTACAATTTTATTTAAAAGTTTAAATGAAATATATACCAAGATTTTATGATTTTAAATACTACAAAAATAGTAATATGTGTGCATGAATAGTAGCAGAAGATTTATTAGAAATACATTAAAGAAACCTTTCTTTGGGATGTGAGTACATTTTTCTAAAAATTATAGCTTGTAGTTTCATTACAAGTGGTATATATTGTGATAACCACAGCAGATCCTGGAATTGAATATTAATTCTGGTTGAATAGATTTTATTAAAAATAGAAATATAGGAAGCAGTGTGGGTATATATATATGAAAAACAAAAACAAGTTATTCACGTAACTTGCTATCACTTGTTATTTATGATCAATAGATGGCATTTTACCAAAACCACCGAAACAAGTGTAAAATTTGTTTACATAAATGACAACAGAGTCAGAATTCACTATCTCTTTCATTTGCTCACCCTCAGATCAGCTGATTTCAAGCTGATTTGCTATCATCAGTGAAGGATAGAGTTAGAAACTAGATCTAAACACTGACTCCAAATGTTTATACAAAACGTTTCTATCAGTTTGCAAGCGTGAATTTTTCAGACCGGTAAAGTCTTCAAACTCAGCCTAACAAGCCAGATAGCTATATGGATCTGATCTCAGTTCAGTTTTACCACATAGTCAAAGCCTATGTGAACAAATTTTACACTTGTTTCAGTGGTCTTGGTAAAACGCCATCTATTGATTATAAATAACAAGTGATAGCAAGTTACGTGAATAACTTGCTTTTGTTTTTCATAAATGTACCTTTAAAGGTTTTTTGCAATGATATATATTGCAGAGGCTTTGACTATGTGATGAAACTGAACTGAGATCAGACCCATATAGCTATCTGGCTTGTTAGGCTGACTTTGAAGACTTTACCGGTCTGAAAAATTCACGCTTGCAAACTGATAGAAATGTTTTGCATAAACACTTGGAGTCAGTGTTTAGATCTAGTTTCTAACTCTATCCTTCACTGATGATAGCAAATCAGCTTGAAATCAGCTGATCTGAGGGTGAGCAAATGAAAGAGATAGTGAATTCTGACTCTTGTCGTTTATGTAAACAAAATTTACACTTGTTTCGGTGGTTTTGGTAAAATGCCATCTATTGATCATATATATATATCAGCTACATTCAGGTATTATACATTATGGTATTCTTGAAAATAGAAATTTCTTCAATAGTCACTGAATCAAATATTCTGTAGAAATTTGATCGTTACTTACATATAATATAAATAGATAATAGAATGAAAAAATTTTCTATTCTTTTGATGAAAAAGATGTTTCCAACGATTTTAGATATAATAAAGACATAAGATTTCTTTATCTTTTTTTAGCAGCTGATATGAATATGTTACCAGATCTTATACTATTGTAGAATCAATTAAATTTTTTGCCTTATAATTAAATGGGCATGTCTAATGTCTTTTTTTTAGTTGAAATATCAATTTTTGTAATATTATTTTAAATACATTTATTCTAACAGATATTTGGTAACAAACATATTAAACATGTATAATTAATAATCAAAGATATACATACCATGAGATAAAATGAAAGAATAAAATAAACACATTTAAAATGTTGGTGGTCTGTCATGTATGATGTCTCTTCTGCTATAGTTATAAATAATTTTGAATGACTCTTAGTCACGAGAGATCTGAATCATTTTTCTTTAAGCACTTCACTTATTTGTTATTGTGAAATTAGAATAAAAATTAAAAATAAAATATTAATTTTAGTTATTAAGAAAAATAAAATAGATTTTATAGAATTGTAGATCTTATTAATATTTACACTTGTTTAATTTTTAATTATTGTTAAATTTGTTGAATAAATTTGTTACTGAATAGTTGAAAAAATCAGTACTTTCCATAATTATAATGATCAATATTAATTTAGTCAATAAGTTTCATGCTTGATGTAAGCATAGTATAACAAGCATAGATTTAATGGGAAAATGGGCAATCTACCTAAGCTTACTCTTTGAAAATTGTATATGTATTGCCACCAGAAGCTACGTCCGTTTGAATTTTAAAATGTGCGAGTAGGAAGATTGTTGGATTTGTATTTTTCTTGCCAGAGAACTCATATCCAACCCCATCCTACATGCTGCCACAGTGTGATTATCATCACCAGGATGGTGAGTTTCCAGCCACTGCCTGCTGTCAAAATAATACTCTATTACCAAGCAACCTATCCAGAGAAGAGTGCCATAATGCCTATCTTCAAATGCTTGAAGTTCAAGCTGCAGAAGAGATTGGTAATATTTTTTACAAACCACAGAACTCTATAAATTAGTCTTTCATCTGTAATTTAAATATTAAGCTAGCTTATTTATCTATCATATGAACATTCAATCTTAATTATTAATTTCTCTTTAAATTAAATCCTTTATAAAATTAAAACTGTAAAAATTGCCTGAATTTGTTTATAATGTATTTCATTCCTATAATTCTAAATAACATAATCAGTTATTATATCAATTTTTCATAAACTGCGGTCATTCCTATAATCCTGTCTTAATTATTTTATTTCCATTTATTTCAATATATGTTATGATATACCAATACTTCGAGGCAGCGAATAATTTATTTTAGTAAACTTTTAAGAGGAGATCATTATTAAGCCCTCCATCATAAAATTAACATTGTTACTTAGCATAGTAAATCCCTGCTTCGAAATCCTATTCTGATTGATAACAATCAATCGCTACATGCTTGTTATCATTATATTATTCATATTACAGTTTATTAAGGTTTGAATGAATAGTTATTAAAACTTATGAGTTCTCATTAGTTAGAAGTGAGATGCTAGCTAAGAATGATATTAGAAGTATGTTGTTAATGTTGTTAAGGCCATTAGATATACTTTCTTCTCCCTAATTTGATTATGATTATACACCTAGGTCTCTTTTTATGCAGTAGATGGTTCCACAAAAAAACCCGCATTAAAAAAAATTGCACAAAAATAGACTTGACTTACATTGAAAAATGTAGGATACTTTCCTTAATTTTCAGAAATCACATAAAACCAAAGCAACAAGGTAAAATTACTTTAAAATTTGCATAAAAACAAATAAGGAAATAAAATATGACTAATAAAAAATTTCAAATATTTGAAAAAAAATTGATACAAGACAAACTTTTTTTACTTTTTTTTATTAACTATTTAATTTTATTCAAACAATGTTTTTATGTGTAATTTATTTTACATTTTTTCATACATATTTTAATCATTATCACTATTTGACAATATGCGGGTTCGTTTGTGAAATGATAAGAAATCAGATTTGTCACAAGAGGAAATACAATTAGTGCCAATTTCAGTCTCGTGCTGTGTTAATGGTTTTCTGTCGATGTTGTAATCGGTAATTAAACTTTGAGATGATGATTTTGCTAATTGTTTATGAAGCTCGCGATATCCAGACTGTTATGTCTAGCTGTTAGAGAATGCATTTTCACGAGTGCAACTATGTATATATATAATACACTTCCACAATTGTGTTAATAATGACTAACAGTTAAATTTTTTTTTATACACATTTATACATGGAGAAACTTTTCGACAGAAAAAAGTTACAAGTTATAATATTTAAGAACTTTTAAAGATATATTCTTTTTTCTGTCTAAAAGTTTATCAATGTATATATGTGTGTAAAAGAAAATATAAACATACACATTTTAAAGATACATTCTTTTAAAGTAGAAATTAAAAGTTCTTAAATATGTTTACTTGTAACTTTTTTCTCTCTAAAAGTTTCTCCATTTATATATGTGTATAAAAGAAAATATAAACATACACATTTTAAAGTTACATTATTTTTAAGTAGAAATTAAAAGTTCTTAAATATTTTTACTTGTAACTTTTTTCTGTCTAAAAGTTTCTCCATGTATGTATGTGTATAAAAGACAATATAAACATACACATTTTAAGTAGAAATTAAAAGTTCTTAAATATTTTTACTTGTAACTTTTTTCTATCTAAAAGTTTCTCCATGTATATATATATGCATAAAAGGAAATACAAACTTTTTTCTATCTAAAAGTTTCTCCATGTATATATATATGCATAAAAGGAAATACAAACATACTCATACATAACACAGACATACAACTATTTAACTCTCATTGGAATTTAAGAGCTCATTCATAATTCATGTCATTAACAAAAAAATGATTTTCAAATTGATTAGAAAGTTGAAGACTTTCTTGAATCATTTTTGCTGTGAAATAAACAGGTTCCACTTCTGTTTCATTATCTTTTTCTAAATGTTTTAAGATATCTAAATTTATTGCCAAACCTTTTTCCAACAGACATTTAAAGTATGTAAAATTTAATGCGTGGATATAAAATGGGGAAAATCCTGATTTTAAGTGGAATATAAACTTCTTTATCGCATATTGAGAAGAAACATGAATCACATGACTTCAACATCACATTAAAAAAATCCGCACAAAAAGAGACCCGGGTATATAAGCATACAGATTCAGTACATAAACTGGATTCATAATAACTCTTTCATTTAGTGTAATTAAATATGCTAGTTTAAGAACTGAGTTGAGTTAGTTAACAGATAGAAACTCTCTGTTCAGGCATACTTAATTAAATATTATATATATATTTGTATTGACCTATGTGTTATGAATGTGTCTTTACTAAGCACCCATTGGGGCATTAACATCTTGCTACAGCTTTCTGAAGGGCTGGCGTGGCAGCCACTCCATCCACACAGTTTGAATGGTTATCTTTTAGAACTTGAACATGAGGGTCCAGATCATGTTTAAAGCCTATCCGACATCCCAAACTAAATATGTTCTTATTATGCTGTCTTAGGGCACCGTGTATTTGATACTGAAACCCATGAACAATTACACTGCAACCATAACTTACTATTTTATTAGTGCCAGTCTATAGATGCGACCCTAAAAGTAACCAGTTCTCCTCATTATAAATGCTTTAGCATTGGTCTGAAAGCTGTAATCTAGCTTACCAGGTTGAATCTGTATATAGCTTATTAAATTGTTCATTGTTAATGTATTATAGCAATCAGCTTAACACTGTGTACAGGCAGTCCCTTAGTTACAAACTTAATTGGTTCCTGATGTGTGTTTGGAAGTTGAAATTGTTTCAAAGTAGAGGTATGTGAAAAAAACATCAAAGTGTTTTCAAAATACAGTATTTATTTTTTATTGATTAGTATCTGGAGTTTTGTTTACAAATTTATTAAGAGTTAATTGAATTGTATTTTTTTTCTTCTTTTGATAAAGAATTCTATAACATTCTGCGTCTGTTTCGATTGCCTTTCGTACACAAGACATACGCTCTCCATTGGGATCACATTCTTACATGATGGTCAAAAATTTGTCAAGATGCGTGAAGGCTTCATTCATATTTTTGACCGTCAAACTCTTAACAATAAGTTCATTATCAGGTTCTTCATTTTGTGTTTCATTCATCTCTTGTAGTTTAATCGTCTTCATTTGACAGATTCTGAGTGAGATTGCATTAACTCATTAATATCTTCATCAGTGACATCTAAATGTATTTTATTTGTTATATTGACTATTTTAGTTGTGATATCTTCAGGAGTTTCTTCAATGTTCATCATTTCTGGATATATTTTTTTCAAATAACTTTTCATTGTTGACTCTTATTTCAGCCCACACATCCCCAATAATATTTATTGCATTCCATATATTATAACTTTTCCAAAAATATCTCAATTGTAAGTCCACCTTCCTTACCATTTGCCTTGATTGCTTGAGTCATTAATCTTCTCATATAATATGACTTAAAAGTAGCTATCACAGTTTGATCCATAGGTTGTATTTCACTTGTGGTATTGGGAGGGATAAACAACAACACTAACTTCTGGATATAAATTTTGCAAGGATTTTGTATGTCCAGGAGAATTGTCTAAGAGCAATAGAAGAGAAGTGTATGTTTCCTATAGTCTAATAGGATGCCAGTCATTTATTTAGCAACACAATAACAACAGTATAGTTTCCAAAGTTAATGAAATGAACCCTGAGATCATTATTTTATTAATTCTTAATCCATTTGTCTATTATAATTATGGCGGTGGCATCAGAAATTCATTATTGTTTATTCTACCATTAGAATGATACATTACATTTCACTCTACAAGAGTAGACTAGCTCAGGTCATGTCAATAAATAATTATTTGGTAATAAATATTTGCTACATAGGATATTAAAGAGAAGACAAAGATTCTATTAGAAGATGTTACTTTAAGTGTAAAATATTTATTGCTCAGGGAATATATTTTGATGGAGGGAAATGTATGTTTTAAAAGTGTTGCATAGGAATGAGTAAAGTTTTTCCTATTTCTAGTTTATTTATTTACTTTATGAGTAATGCATTTATTATTGCTTTGAGATTTTCTTCTATTTTAATGCATGTCTCTGTAGTAAAAAGTAAAAGATAACTAATACTGACCACTGAGCTTAGCCGAATATATTATTAGTTTTCATAATTTTAGGAGTCTCTCATATATGGTTAGAAAATGGTTTTCAACTTTAGGGGGGTGGTATTAACATTACTAGCTTTCCCATTAGCCTAGTATTAATATTAGTAAAATCATCTCCTCTTAATTACCATCACCTCTCTTTATTTGGTTAGAAATTGTTTTAAATAGTAGATTATTCTCATTGCAGTATTGCCTAACAGAAGCACAAAATGATGTGACAACCAATCTTGAAAAAGCTGTGCAGTAGCCCATGCTTTAGTATTTGATTTCCAAATGACTGGAAGCATTCTTTTGTCTTTTCATTTCAATGCTTTAGGATTTTTTGTCTGATAAATTAGCTTCAATTTAAAATCACCAGCTAAATTCCCTCTAAGAAGCAATGTTAATCTGTTTTTAGAAGGTTTATGCCCAGGTGCAACTGATTCTCCCTTTGCTAAATATTTCCAAAATAATCCTGTCTTATCTACATTGAAGACTAGGCATGGGAAATAAGCCTAATTTTTAATGATATTAGAGAAAGTGGAAATAAATTCACTGGCAACTTTTTTATCTACACTGGCACCTTCCCCAGTACATTTAATATTATGTAAAAAAATATCTTATTTAAATTTGTGGAAACAACCATTGCTTGCTACAAATTCAACAGCAGAGCCTTCTAATTATTTCTTCCAATCTTCATGCAAATTAAGAACCTTAGCTTAAATAATTGATAAATTCACTGGGATGTTTTTTGATGTTGATCTTCAATTCATAAAGGCAAAGATTTCTCCATTTCATTCATTGCTCTACAATGTCTTTTTGAAACAATCTTTGGTGTAATATTTCCACAATTTTTAACATATTCCTTTATTTTGTTATTGTTTTTCACAATTCTATTTTGTTTCCTCCCACCAATTCAACCCTTCTTTTTTCCTCCTCCTGTTTGTTCCTTTGTTTGGTTTTTAACAACATTTATTAACGAAGATATTGGCATAAATATCTGAATTTAAACAGCAAAAAAAAAAAAAGGCGCGAAAGACGAAAGGGATGGGGGACAATTAACGGTATAATATCAAAATAATTATATTTCGTATTATTTGTTTATAAAAGTCATAATATGTTTGTTAATTGCAGCTCAGATATCTCTGATATTGAGAGACAAAGGACTGAGAAATATTTATTGGAAAAGTTGTTTATGAGTTTATATTGGTTTTAATTTTTTTTGTCTTAACTTCTTTTCTTTAAATCAATATGGAAGATGATTGTAATTGTCAAATTAGAAGGGGGGTATCTTGATATATTCTACATACTTTATTAAAGTTTCCAGATAAAACAAACTATTGTTTTTTTGTCAATTTCTTTATCAAATAATTAAAGTTGAGCTTCTAACAATCCTTCCATCCAATGGGAAAAGTGTATACATTCTTTAGGAAATTAGCGCAATCCAATCAAGAAAGGATTCCAAAAATACCGAAATGATATTAGGAGAGAAAGGGCAAGGGGCCCAAATTTTGTATTTTCATGCTAGTAAATCATCCTTTCTCCCATTCGAGTGGTCCTTGGAATCGGCCCATGTCCGATATTCATAGCATACTGTATGCCTGTTCGTTAAATCATAAAATTACTACCTGCTGAATACGTTACAAAATCAGTCCGATGGAATCCGAAATCATCAAAAGACCCAATTTGACAGAGGTAACATTTCAAATGGCTACTCTTAAAGTTAGTAATATTTTAACTCCCTATCTATTTCTTTAAACTTTTGTAAGCTTTCTTTGTAAAATTTAATATTAGTTATGAATCAATTTTGAATTCTTCCTTTTGTCATTGTATTTCTCTCTCTATATAACAGCTGTATCTCTCCTACATTAAACTCTCCTGAATAATTATTAGTACTTATGTCCTCTATGCGGCAATATTTTATTCTTATTATTATGTTTTATACTTTCAGATACTAAATTATATGTCGATAATTTTCCCCAGAATAAATTTACGTATCTCTTTTAATAAAAGAAAACCCTCCTTACTTTTCAGAGGGTATTACCTAGTAGTTTTGAAAACAAATTTGTTATTCCTAGTATAGCGGGTGTCTGGGGAATAAAATCAGAATTTGATAATTATTGTCCATGTTATTTTAGAAAAAATAAGTAAAATATTTTCGTAGAAAGTTTTTTTTTGGTTAATTAAATAATAGCGCTACTTCTAAAATCTACAATAGATTTATATGAATTAAATTAATATTAATTTCTTGAAATCAATACCCTGCTTTATATATATTTAATAATCGAAAAGTATTTATTTATTAAAAGATTCAAACAAAGATTTATATTATTTATCCATTGTGAAAAGTTTATGTGTAGTTAAAGTAATACAAAGGGGGGGGATCCTTTAGTTCTATAAGCTCTATTATATTAGCATAAAATGTATTCTTCCATATCCACGTAGTATAAATCATACCAGTCGTGGGGTTTTATTAATAAAGATAGGCGATATTCTTTATTCCTTAGTTAAATATATATATTTATATTATGCAAGCGTTACGTGTATCCGCTTTCGTTATATATTCTTTGTGCTTCATTCATTTTTCTTCCAATACCAAGCAAGGTTTCAAACCTTTTTGGATTTCTTCAGGCGTGATATTATGGTAGGGTTGCTCTGCAAAGTCCACCTATGGCATTCCATAAAAGCGCATTCTTCGTTGTTTATGCCTGCTTTGAGAGGTCTTCTTTAACAGTGAATTGAAGATCTTTTTAGATCTTAGAATAGATCTCTCCATTGCATCTCTCTCAAGATTTTATTCGTTAAAAGCCTATTAATTCTTCTAAACCGTACTGTTATGATTATACTAAATGGATTGCCATTTTTTAATATATATTTCATTCACTTGCAATACGATATTTTGCCATTATTGTTCTTTCTGAATTAGCTTCCCCCGTTCTTATATAGCAAATGCAAATATTAATTAAATAAAATTACCCTTATCATCCACAATAAACTTCGTATTGGTGAGTGTATTGTTTTATTAATGGTGGATTCAAAGAACTTTATGTAACTGTAGTCTAGCGCTATTATTAAAAATCTTATGTATCACAGTCCATGATAAATTATTGACATATAAATAGCCGCAATAGAATAAAGCATGAATTATTTGTTATTGATGATTAAATATGTTCATTATATCGGATTGTAAGGGAGGTTAATGTTGTCCAAGGGAGATAAACAATTTTATTTACATTGTAACACCAATAACGTTTGAATATATCTATTCCAAGTTGATTTAATAAATGTTATATCTTTCTAAATATCTAAGTCATTGTTTCATTTATTGATTAGAAATAATTTTGATGTAATATAAAAAGGTTTCCCTTACTAGATGATCGAAAATCGCTAATTATAATATTCTAGACATGAACCAAGTTCGAATAAGAGTCTTTTTGTGTCACGACTTTGTGATGCCGGCGGGGTAGAGATGAATTAGATCAGTATCATTGGAATTGTTGCTCATAAGTTGGTAGATCTGGAAAATAGGCAAATAGGGCAGAGTTCATGAATGTTCCTGACCTATGTATCTTGCACAGGATTGGATTCGAGGTACTTTTGCCTAGATGCTAGATCTTGTTATATGAACAGACGAAACCGACCGGTACAATATTGTTGATCGGTTTAAATTACATGAACGTGCAATTGAAAAAAAGATTCACCATTTTTAGAACATCTAATTGTATCCATTTTTGCCTTGACTGTTTGGGTTTATGAGACCTTGATTTTTTTGGTTGTATCAACACTGCTGTTTTTTTTTGTTTCTCACTCATGTTTTTAATAAATAAGAATGAAAAAAAATCACCAAAACAGAAATATATACAGTGTATATGTTATGTAATTGTGCACAAATTATTTTTAAAAACAAGCGCTAGTCAAGAAAATTCTGTTGAAGAGAGTCTGTGACAATGCTAAAAATAAAAGTAATTAATATCAGAGAGATAGGAAGATTTACTGTATTTTATATAAATTCTGATAGTTTTCTAAAATATACTTTTAATGATTTTCTAAATTCCAAAGTTTATCTTTAGAAAAAATTCAATTATGAATGTATGTAAATAGTTGTTTTTTATTATCATATACTAATAATAAATAAATATGCTACATATATATAAATAAGTGAAGTTTTTAATAAAATTTTATAGCTTTATAGCTGAGCTGCTTTCGGGGCAATCTTTAAAACTCCATAATCATAGCTATTTAATATATAATGAATGATAAATAACGTTTTTTAAACACTTGTAAATGTTCTGTATAAAATATTTATATATTCAAATAATTAAATATTCCATGATTTGGAAGAGTAAAGCAAGCTTCTCTTTTGTTAATGGCATTGTTATTATTGGCTACTATATATGCCTCTTTTACTTCAGGTAGTTATATACTTGGGGTAATGCAGCCGCTTGATGGCATTGTTGCTTGCAAAAATAATGAATGTAACATTACTGGGCTGATAATTTTTGCTTTCTGTTCTCCGCCAATTTTTCAAAGTATTTTTAAAAAATTTACGAATAAACATTTTATAAATTACATTTTTTAATTATGTTATACAGTTCAGTGCATAGCACTGGCATGCATGGGGAAGAGTTCGATGGTTTTGCCAATTTGAAGGATCAGCCAATACATGCACTAGTCTGAGTGAACCAAGCTTGCAGCATGTTGCGCTGGAATGTGCAGAGCAGTCCTCCGGTGGTTTTGCCGATCCAAAGGATCAGCCAATACATCCGCTAGTCTGAGCAAATCAAGCTTTCAGCACATAGCGCTAGAATGTGCGAGTGGGGGGTTCGATAGTTTTGCCGATCCTTTGGATTGGCCCAAAACATGCTCTACTCTGAGCAAACATTATTTCCAAACAATGGACAATGGCAGCCATTCTATTTCTCTCGTAGCTGTTTTCCCGCAAATGTGCTTTTTCGCGTGAATTATGTGAAATGCTTCAACGACCTACCCTTTTGCACTTGTGTTCACCTTCCAGATGTGTAGGGAAATAAAGTGATGGACTTACAATTATTAGTATGTAATAGTATGTCAGATAACTGTAAAATTCTTAATTCGAATGCACATAAAAACACTTATGGCCGGTTTAATTCCATACACCCTAATTTTATGGTAACAATCTATAAAGCGTGCTCTGTTTCCATAGTGACACGAAGCACAGTGTGCAACACCAACTATGCCTGCTAATGGCTAATATGAACAGAACTGTTCTATATGCTGTAAGGTGGGCCATGTAAATGGCATATTTCTGTGCTTTTGCAGAGAAACAGTGCCATCAAGTGTCTGCAATACTGCAAGTACATAACTACCCTTGTCTTTTAATATCATTTCTTTTTGAACAAACAATGCTAGCTTCAGAAGGTTCAGAAATATGATTGGTTGTAATTTGGTGCTCCCAAAATATTGATTTAGTTTAATCTTTAATTTTAGCTTTATTATACAAATACTTGGGTTGATATATCCTGTTGGCAATATTAACACGTTGCACCTATATATATATATAATTTTACAATTTATTTTAGGGCAAGCTATTCTATAAACAACTTGGGGAATTGATTCATGATTAATGCGATCTTTAGAATTATTAATAGATCTATTAGTATTAGGAGGAGTATGTATACTTATTTGGAAATCATTGGAAAAATTCTTTATTATTTTTGGTGTGATAAATGGAATAGTTAAGAACTTTCTATCATTAAAATGTTGTTTATTGATATTTTTATAAAAATTATATATACGTTTTTTAATAGCATTTAATTTGAAGCCAATACTTAATAAATTCTTAATATATAGTTCTATTTTATTTTTTCTATCTGCTTCAAAATAACAAAGATGATAATTTCAATACAAAAAAGCCTTAAACCTGCCCATTTATGTGTACTTGGAATATTAGCTTTAGGATGAGTATATCCTCTTATTTTAAATGTCTTCAACATTTTATATGCAAGTTTATTTTCTTCTTTGGAAATATTTAAATCTAAATATTTGACCTTATGGGATTGATTTTCTTTAATAGTTCTTAAAGTTAAAGAAGTCATAGATTGAAATTCTTCAATAATTTTATCAATAGTTTCATTTTTGGCAATAATTAAAATATCAACATATCTCATATATATTAATTCTTGTTGTATATTATATTTAGGTAATATTATATTTCCAAAATGGTGTAAAAAAATACTAGATAAAATGCCACTTAATAGTAATCCCATAGGCCATCCATTTTCCATTTTGTCCCATTTGTTTTCAAAGGTTGCATTATGTTGTAATCTAACCAATTTTAAAAATCCACTATAAAATCAATGCATCATTCATCAAAATTTTCTTTTAGCAAACAATCCTTAATATTATAATCGAATCTTTACAGTTAATTGAACCATATAATTCATTTATATCACAAACAGCCAATATAGAATTATCAGATACTGTAATTTTGTCGTATTACTAAAAGGAATTTTTTAATTATTAAAGTACTAAAATGCTGTACAATTTCTTTCTCCAGTATATATCACTAATTATACATGAAAGTATGTGCATAGAAAAAGATCTAAAGTCCAAAAGTGATTATGTAATAATGAAATGTTTATAAGTCAAATGTTCGTAATTAAGGGACTGTCTGTATAATAATCATCCTGGCTAGAGTTTTAGCTTATAACATTGGCAAACCAAACAAGGAATAGTTTGACATAACAGAATATAATAAGCATGATTTAGTAACCGCAAACATTTGTATAAATTAAATTAAAATTCTCAAGATGAGATCGCTATATTAAATTAATCTCATCACTTCTGTAACATCTGTGTGCATTAATTAATTAATGTTCTTTCATTTTACTTGAATTATTTAATAATTTCTTTGAATAAACTTGTGTAAAATATAAATTGTTTCACGTCTTTACTCTCAATCCAATTCCAAGTTATCCAAATTCTTAAATATTTTATATATATATGCATTCTTTTAATTAAGTCCTAGCATGTTAAGTAGTTCATTTAGCTTTTAATTATATTTAAATTGTTAATTTTTCCCTGTTTCTCCCTTTGCTCAGTCAGTTTGCTGAAGAAACTGAGACTTAGTGTAACCTCAGAAATGTCTTTCATACAGTGTTAAATCATGAGTACTGGTAAATGAGTTGAAGTTTAATCAGATTTGAGGTCTCATCACCCCATCTTATCAGCTTTGGTGTATTTTGCCTGGACTCTGGATTTTATTACATGAATGTACAAATCTGATCATTACATTATATTGTAATGGGAATTTTGTTTATACTATAAATTCTAACTTTCTACTATTTATTCTAAGTCTAATTATTATTCTAATTTATAAAAATCTTATTAATATGCAATATGATTTTCAGAGAGCCATTACTCAAGCAGAGGAGTAAATATGATTAATAATTACATATCAATCATATCCCAGTCAGACTGAGATGTAATAAAAATATTAAACCAACAGTCATCTTTCCAGACCGAGGTAGCTCCCCGGCTGCATGAAATGTGGAACACCTTATGGGAATTATTTATAATGGGTTTAAACCTAGGGCACCATACAATACTTACACTGGAACCCATGAAATGTCATTAACACATTTCAAGCACTTGACTCATGGCTAGTTATTAACATGAGATCTACACACTTACTTACTTGAATGTAGAGAGAAAGAGAAAAACATAAAGTGACAATAATTTATATAAATTTATTAAAAGATAATTATAATAATAAATGTAATAATAATAAAAATAATAAAATATAAAACACATAAGTGATATACATTTAACAAATATGCTTGCTTATGAATGATATATAAAGTTCTATTCTAGATAAAATTTAAAAGTTTTAACAATAACGTCAATGAATATTTACCTAGGATAAATACAGCAGAGTTTTTGGAGTATATAGGTGGTTTAAACACTGTCTCTGATTTCCATAAGCGGTTTACACAGTTTTTGGTTTATATGAGCAGCTTGAATATAGCCTTTGGTGTCCATAAGTGGGTTACACACAGTCTTTGGTTTTTGTATGTGGGTGATCACCCTTTCTTCGGATCTGGTCAGATTCCTGGTCAGTGTATTTGTAACATAAATAAAGCTTCTTGATTAATTGTCCTGCCACATATCTGGTTCACTTCATTTGGCGGGGCGGGTTGAAACATCGGCAGAAGGTGAGTCAAAGTAGACTACCATGGCATTTGGCTATTGGCACACAGAGGACAAGCGGAGGAAAACGGTCAAACACCAGCATTCGAATTTAGCCTCTCATTTCTCTTTAATAATTCAATAGAATATCAATCTAATATGCTAATAATCTAATAATAATCTGACAATATAGAATGTCAGCTTTTTATACTACTCTGATCCCACCTTTGCTCCAGTTTCAACCACGTTATCAATACATTTTATCTCTAAATTCTTTTAATTGAAATTTACATTTCTTTATTTTCTGGTTTTTCTATTTTAATTACTCTTTTAGTAGGCATATTGTTCAACTAATCAGTCTGGAATCTTAATCTCCAGAGCCTGATTAGTTTTGTACAAATTATTTTAATTAATCATAAGACCCCCCCCCTTTTAAAATTAAAAATACTTTTTGCAAAGATTTTTTTTTTTTTGTCAAGACTATACAAAATAAAATAAAAGTATATAAAAGAAAGGTAAGTTATAATTAATAACTAATTTCTAATTTGTTTCTAAATCTTTCTTTATATTTTAACTTCTACCTTTTTCCATTATTACTTCTTGATATTATTAAAAATTTTATTTTTTAAAAAAAGTAAATTATGTGACTTGTATATACACACACACGCAACATGGGTATATTTATACCACTACAATATATATTCTAACCTGGTCCGTTTGCACCCTCACTTCCGGGCAGTATATTATATTAAATAAAATGGGTTCTAGCTCAGTTAATAATTAATAAATAAAATATTCAGCATTAAAATTAAATATTTCACTAGCTCAAATTTAAAATACGAATAAGGTTCATTTTATAAAAATAAATTAAATAAATATTTAATATTTTCACGAGACTTGGAAGTGAAACTACAGGTGACAAGATAGATTACATTGAGCCAATATCCTACAGGATACTACCTCAATGGCATAAGAACACTATCCCCCTTATTACTATTTCAAATAATCAAACTTATAGTATTCTTACGACTTTAATAAATTCTACTCACTAAGATTAAGCTAATAATTAAATCTTAATCTTTATCTACTATAATTTAGCTCTATAAAATGTCAGGTTCATAAATTGTTCTAAGTTAATTTTAAAACTACGGTAGCAAAATATGAGAAGGGATTTTTAAGTCATAATCTACTACACTTAAATGAATAATAACATAATAATAATTATTCTTCATTGTATGAACTAATTCTGTATATCTTTTCTTTTCACTATATTTTTATTACCATAATAAAATAATTTAATATGATCTTTTATCTTCATGTAATAATATAATAAATATGTAGTAGCATTTGATAATCTGACAAACAAAGATGTGTGGCAACGGATAGCATATAATTCAATGTATTATTATGATAACTAATTATGACCATAAGATAATGTAAATGTGATTACTTAATTATAAGAATACCAATAAAATATTTGAATTTTTAAATAATTCTTTATTTATCTTTTGTGCAAAATTATATGCTTAATTTTATTAACTCTGTGTTCAAATTCATGAAGATGGAAAAAATAACAAACCAAACACACAAATTTTGAGAAAACAAATTTTAACAAAGTTTATTATAATATTAACAACATGACAATTTATTTACAATATGTACATTTAAAACATCTTAAAGATTGGTACCATTATACATTCTTTATATTCGAACCTCATTAAGTCTTTACTCTGACTTAAATAAAAAAAAAAAAATAATACAATATTATTATTCCCTGTTTGATCAATCTTATATAAAAAATTACATTTATTCAATGCTTACTCAAAATTATATTTTACATCCTTTAGCTATTATTCAAGTATGCTTTTTTGAAAAAAAAAATCTATAGAAAACATAGTGCAGATAAACATAAAATAATACTAATCGAAAACATGGATATCCTTTTTTTTTACTAAACAATTTTACTTTAGCAATATTATCGATATTATGTAAATTATCTATTGATAATTTATTTCTAAATTATGGATACTATTGTTCACAATTTGTTAACTATAATACATTCCATTATAACAATATTATAGTACTATAGAATTATAATTACTGATACATTATCTATTCTTGAATAAATATAAATTGTACCTAACTTATTGTGTAGATCGTTTTTACTTTATAGCATTATATTAAAAATATGCAGTACTTATTTTTTTAAAAAGATTGAAATAAATATTTTAATATTATTTAATATTACAAAAGCAACTTTGCTTTACATATTTTATTCTTAAGATCTTATATTTATTTCCAAAATAAAATAAATCTATAACCTATTTTATGATTCTTTCATTTGAAGTCGATTGGATTTTCAATTCATACAAATTCTATTTCTTCATCCAAGTAAATGAACTCATCTCATTTCAAATGATTGCATATCTTTAACTCTAAATCATCCATCACTTTCTTTTAAATATATCTTACTGTACGATGTAGCTACTTTTTGGAAATCTAGATAGCGAATAGATTTATAGGATGGGAAGAAAAACAAGAGTATAGCACATAACTCATATCAAAATATCATCATGGCACAGTGTATTTATAAAACTAGAGGCAAGACCTTTTCCTGTCTAAAGTCCTCAAACACTATAAATGATGTCAAGCTATTCCTTCAGCTTTATTGATCATCAATCTCCAAGAAAAATAAACACTGTCCAAAATAAATATACAATTACAGGGCTTTTGTTAACTGCATTGCACATTCACAAATATTATAAAATACTACTCATATTTCCCAAATATCCTAACTTAATAATCTCCTGGACATGTTAACCATATTACTAATACCAGGTCACTATCCTATTCTTATTTCCTAAGATTTACCAGGTCTTACATCCACAAATTTACTAGCTTGCATATTCAAATAAATAATATTCAACTGTAATTGGAGCAATCTTACTAAACCATAAGAAAAGTTTGTTTTACTTTTGTATTCTAAACTAAACACATAATATTTTGATCATCCAATAATATGAAAGTTCTTTAAAAAGAATCACATAAATATTTATTATCATGTTGGGTTATATTATCATTATAAAATCATAATATGCATATTCCAAATAACTTCTGATCTCACAACGTTTTAAAATGTGTTATATAATGCATACCTTAACATTCATACATCAAACATTATTACATAGGCAATCTGAAAAAAGAAAAACAAGAAAATACATCATAATAAATATCAATAATTCATTAGTTGTTACCAAGTGATATTAGCTCATCAGTATCACTTTTGCAGTCATTTTTTTTCCAACTAGATATAACATCTCATACATAAAATACATCCATGCTTCTATTTAAAATATTCCAAATTAAGCTATTAAATATTATACTATAGGATTCTAATACCATAAATAATTAATATTCATGTTCCTATACTTCTTAATCAAAAATTTACATTTAAACTAAGTTAATAAATAAAAAAAATCAATCAAAACTATAATTACATGTAACTTCAATTAAATCTTCAATCGACAAAGTTCTTAATAAAGTTCAAAAATGTTTATTATTTTCTCTAGAGTTTTTTTTTTAAAAAATGTTCTCAAAACCGCTTCATTTCTTAAAGAGCAGTCACCTTCCCCCGTTGGTATTGATAGCAAATAAGACAATATATTCCTGGTATTAAGAGCTGTCCGAATTTCCGGTATATACAATAGCAGATTAAAAAAAAAAAAAAGAATAATAAAAAATTTTACGACGTCTTTTTAAATCTTGAAAATAAAACAAAATAATTATCAATCCGTCCTATAAGAATTTATAGATTAATGGTTTATGGATTCCTTAGTCCAGAAAGATAATTGTTGAAATTATAATACTATAATAATCCTGTGAAGTTTCTTAATTTTTCATAGTCCATTTGGTTTAAGATAAACTTTTTGCGCAATATTTATTTTTCCATGGATTTATTCTTTTATTTACCCATATATTCACTTTTTTATAGGTTTCCTTCTTAATAAATTTATTTTCATTTAGTATTTATTTCCATCAGTTTTAAAACTTCAAGTTTTTTTTAAAAAAAAAATCTTTCCTAAATGCGTTTAAGCCTTTTAAGACTAGGTTTTTATATACTGTATATGCTTAAGTAAAAAAATCTCCGTGAGGCATTTCTTTAATTCCTTGCAAAATATTTTTTTTAGAAAAATGTTTCCCTCAAAAAGGACATGGCATTTTATTCTTTTAACATGATATTTTTATCAATTATCATAAAGTAGACTTGTTTTATTGTTTCTTAATCTTTGACAAGCTCATTTTACTATATAAAATAATGCGTCTTTACTTTTAGACAGCAAATATCTTTCCATCTAAGCTTCTTGTATTATGTCCACATTACTATTTTATTCATGAGAACAGTCCTCTTGTTCAGCATTAATGAAACTGTATCAACAAATATTATATACATTTTTAAAATATTATAAACTGAATATACTTTACTTCTTGGCATATCCATTTATTATCGCGAAGTTCTAAGTTAGACTTTGATAAAATACTACCGGCAAAGAAACTTTAAAACTTTAGCAAAACATTTTAACGAAGTTACTAAATATATTATAGTTTAACTCTCTTTTTGCAAAATACTTTTTAAAATATCAATTAGCTTTTGCAAATAAAATTATAAGAGAGCACAAAATTGACTAAATAAAAAAAATTTAAAATTTACTATCACCTTGATAGCTTCTGATATACTTTAAGCTACCTTTTAAAAACATTTCAATCCCTTTTCTTCTGATATACTTTAATCTGACCCCTTTATCACCCCCGTGCAATGGTATTTATATTCCAGAAAATATATCCTTTGATTGGTTGATTCTCACTTTTCATTTGAGATCAAATTTACATATTGCTACATTTTACACAATTTAATTTGAAAAATAAAATTATGACATAATATAACCTAAAAAATATTATTTAATTATTACTTTTAAATCCATTATTGTCTTACTAAATTGATTAAATATCTTTAAAATAACTTTTAAAACAATATTCAATGAATTTATCCTACCTTTAATATTTAATTTATCTATTTTTATTTTAACAAAAATATTAACTTTTTTATTAACTGTACTTGTTTTTATTACATCGTTTAAACATGTTATAACGACAGTTAACTTAATATTTATTATTAGCTTTTATGCTAGGTAATCATTATATCCAATTTTATAATGCAATTTTACAATATTTTGAACTTGACTAATCTAAATTCTAGCAAGCAAGTGTGTGCAACTGTATATTACACAAATCACATGACTAATATAACTAATATAACCTAGACAGATAATCCTATTTTCTGTCTGGGAATAAATAAATTACTACACTTATTGTATTATATAAAATAATACAATCAGATAAAATTTGAAAGAACAATTTGGAAATATAGAATTAGATATAACTTTCATTACCCTAAAACTTACTTTTTTAAAAAAATATACGATATTAATTATGATTATTAAATATGATTATAAACTTAAATATAACATTTACTTAACTATAAGTTTTAAACTATTAAAATTGAACTTTTTAAACATACTTTTAAATATTTATAGCTGAGTTATTTATTATGGCCAGCTTTTGGCAACCATATGAAATAATACTTTTAACTTTATTTAACTATTCTTAAGTGATTCATTATAATTTTTAAGCATTACGTATTTTCATTCAGCTTTAAATTGTACTTTAAGATATTATTAATAAAATATAATTAACACACCAAGAGAACATATTCTAAAATTTAAAATTTTTAGTAATTTACTGTGATGGACTATTTCTGACCTATAGAAAAGGACACAATATATATATAATTGTTTTTATTAATTATATTGTTTTGTATTGTGTATGATATTTCTGTATCCTGGGTTATTCTTTTAGTATCAGCCGGATAGTATCAGTAACTATATTAAAAAAACTAAGAATAATTTAAACTTAATAATTATGCCATAATCTCTAAAGTTCATTATAATTTGCAATTTATGAATTATTTATTCATACACACAGTCATTTAATATTGTCCATATAACTGTGTGTTCCATTAATTATGATTGATTTCATACAGAGATGCCTTGTATACACAACAAATTCATAATAATTGTTTACTTGTTCAGCCAATACTCTTCTGTTGACCATGTGTATATTCAATATATCAGTGTGTCACTGAATAGACCATTGCAGGTTTTTATATCAGTTCTTTCTGCATAATCTAAGCTTATTTGGATATATTATCTTTTATTAGCATTCAAAGATATTCAACTTGTTAGGTACATTTTTCTAGAGTGAAAATATTAAAGAAAAGTGGCATTTATACATGTATTGTCTGTACTTTATTACAAAAATATAATAAACTTTATTTACATTTTGAATATATACACATAGACAGTCCATATATACATTGTGTATATATTATATTGGCACACCTCATAATAAATTTAATTAAAAGTAATTGTTAGTTGAATTTTAAATTTTATAAATAATTATATTTGGTTGTAAAGTTAGTGGAGTTAAAAGTTATCTTGAATCATTTTGGGATTTGAACTTAAGGCAATTTATATTGGATTACTCTAAATTCTTTAAGTCTTACTTAAATTATATATTTTAAAGACATTTAATTAGGTAAAAATAGTAAAATGTAATTTAATATTTATTAATAGTTATTTTTTTTAATAACATTTAAATTGTAGTTTTTTAAAAATAATATTTAAATTGTAGTGTGCTTTAAATATATCTATAAATAAGAATATGTGCTATAGATATATGTGATCTTGTTTGTGCCCATATTATTTGATAAAGAAGTAACTATTTCTGATAAAATATTGCTTTATTTTAAAAAAACAACTAAAATAATATTTATTTTATTATTTTTCAGTAATAAAAGATTTATAAAATCAATTTAGATTTTATTCTATAAAAGATAAAATTTAAATTGTTTAAATTAGTTTTAATTTAACTATCTTTTAATTAAATTTATTAAAGATATTTTTAAATTTTTGTTAGTAAATATTTATAATAATAATATAGGCTTAAAAAATTATTTAAACTGTTTTATAACTAGTTATATAGTCATTCTAAAATGATTTTGAGAATCAACCAATGAGTTATCATGGTCTGAAATGTTTGATATTTAAGCAGACGATTTTTTGGGGATTAATCATGGAAGAAAATAAAATTATTAAAATATTTTTTTAGTTTAAAAAGTAAGAATAATTAATACTTGATTAATTGCTTAAAATTATTCGTAAATTTTCTTGAAGTCATAGAGTAAAAGGAACCTAAAATCTCTGCTAGTGGTACAAAACATTCAGTCATCTGAAGAATACAATTGGAATCATTATATTACCTAGAGCACTAAGATAATGGAATGAAAAAGGTGTAAGTCTATTCAAGCATGTAATCATATGCAAAAAGAATAGTGAGAATTTTACCAATATGTAATAAATTGATGACAGAACAAGCTTATTTAATTCTGCGTTTTGTTATTAATAAAAACTATAATGGTCATATTTTAAATGTATTAACAGACAGAAGGAAACATATTCATTTAGATTGAATAATGGAAATTTAAGTATTACAAAAAGTAACTTAATAAATAATTTAAGTGAAAATATTTTCTTAAGAAAGTCTGAAGTGAATGCTAAAGAAAAGAAAGAATAATTTTATTTAATTACTAATTTAGATCAGTCAAAGTTCATTGGAATATTTATTGTATCATGATGATGATCATGTATGATTGATGTTATGGATAGAATTAATATAATGAATAAATGATGTAAAAGTAAAAGGGTATTTATGCAGAATGGACTAAAAGGAAGAAATAACTAGATGACTATTTTATTTAATTTTTATATAAGATCTTGACTGTATAATATAAGGGAAAGTTTAAATTGTTTGTTAATGAGATCTGATGAAAATATTACAAGATAAGAAAAAACAAAGGAAGCACTGATGAATGATATAATAAATAAATATCAATTTCAGTTGGAATGATTTAACTAGTTTAAGAGACTGGGCACTATATTGAATTTTTAAAAAACTGACTTGAGGCACAATTTTCACAATAACTTCAGTTTTCATAATGTTAGAGCAAAAAACTTTACATTGATAGAAACTAGAAAAAACTAAGGAAAACAATAAGACTAAGACAAATAGCAATTATCATTAAAAAAGTAAGGAAAAAAAAAAAGGAAATTTCAACATCCAAAATAATTATTACTTTATTGTTTGTTCATAATTTCTAATTTATCATTAATTAAGTTTAAATTACATCTTCATTAATAATTTCTTTGTATTCCGTACAAAATTCTCATTCAAACCATATATAATATTTCTTACCTGAGATAATCCATATCTTCAGATCTACAAAAATAGTCACAAAAGAATTCTTCGTTTTTATCTTGTACCTCAAAAGCTAACAAATCTCAAAGCATTTATAAGAAAAAAATTCATTATAATAAAAGATACAAAATAAATGATTTCTAGAAGGTGAATATGTATTTGTCATCATAGAAATTGGCTTCTTGTCTATCCAAACCTAGAAATTAAAGGCTACTGTCTGTATCAATGATAAAATGAGTTTCATCTCCTTATTTTATATTTTTTGTGTACACCAGTGATGTTTATATCCTTTGGGCACACCAGTGATGCTATCTTGATATATTTATTGTCCCACAGAAATATAATTTATTTGCATGTAACTGATTTGCTAACTATAGATTTGAAAATAATATGTTGTAAGACATGCCAAAACTACTGACTCCATTGTATGAGTGCCAAGGCATAGGCAAGAATTGGGATTTGATTCTTTGCCTGCATACAATTCCATATGGTATACATAATCATTGTGGCTATCCCCACACATATCATTTGAAACCTCTCTTGGTTTTAAGAGTGTATATTTTGACATGGTACTATGACCGTAAATTGTGTGATTGCTTTGTCAACTGCAACTCTTTCTGTACATCTGATAATCAGTCTTAAAATTTACATTCAACTGCTCTCTAATACCTTAATTATAAATATAAAAGTTATTACTTGTTATACAAACAGAGACATGCAAGTGTGAACACAAACACTCTAATACATATATAAACACACTAATAAATTAAACCTTTTGAGAATCATTGTCTATAAAATAAGGTTGCCTCAAAATTACATTGTATATAACCACTATGTTATACTAGAATATAAGTATATACCTTTATCCCTTAGCTATGGCAATTGGTTCTCCAAAACTCATCGTTAAGCAAGAATATCATATACAGAATATGTATTTATAATGGGGATCCATGGGGAAAAAATTGGTTGGTTCTTGAAGCTAAAAAATGACACTAACTTAGGAATAAAGTACATATTAAAAAATATATTCATCAACACTTATTTTAAATGCAATCTGTTTTTCTTTTTAAATTTTTTTCTAATTCAACACTGGCATTTTAAAATGTTGTTTTTTTTTTTGATTTGAAACCACTTGGATATAAACAACATTTTTAAAGAAGTTACAAAATCAAAAACTATTTTTACATAATACTGAACCGTATTTATATATTGGACTATTTCATCATCTAATATAAATGTTGAATGCCTTTAGAAAATAATCCAAGTACTGTATATTATATTTAAATAAAGTTTTCTAAAGACATTCAACACTTATATGTACCGTATATATTATTATAGATTCATTAATTATATATATTTTAAGTTTATATGTTTTAAATTTAAAAATAAATAAATTCCCGATCGTTATAGTGAATAATTGATTGTAAATGGAAGCAGTGGGTACAAATTGATGACGATCGCTATTGTGAAATATCACTAAGTAGTCAATCGCTAAGTGAGGTTTAGGTGTAATCTATATACTACACACAATAATACAAACCTAACACATTAATAAATTATAATTTATAAAAATTATAAAATTATGCAAATAATAAAATTTAATTTACTACGCAAATAAAAAAAATTTAAATTGAATTCTTACGAGCCCCAAAATTACATTATACATAAATCACTATGTTATGTTGGAAGGCAAGTATAATTTATATATTACACACACTAATATAAATGCGAACACATTAATAAATTATAATTTCTCAAATAATAAAAAAAATTAAAATAATACCATGCAAATAATGGAAAAATTTAAAATACAAAAAAAATAATAATTAAAATTGAATACTTACGATATTATGTTTTTATTGGGATGAAAGCCTTGAATCATTGAGACATTATTAATTTATTTTTCTTCAGAGTCCTGCCGAAATGAAAATTGTACCTTTGTCTTCTTTACTAAAAAAGTTCTGCCGAAATGAACCTACTAAGAAAAATATTAATAAAAAATCTAAATTTTGTCTGATTTTAATATATGATATGCTATTTTAAAGGGAATTCAAACAGTAATGAATGCCAGGATTTCTGTGGAAGTTATGCTTATAGTTTTATGCAATTTTTGAAAGAAAACAAAATTTTAACGAATCAGCTGCTGCTAGCAGCTATCACACTGCAACTGCTCAAGCCATTAATGAACATGTGGAATAAATATATTGTAGTTTAAGATATATAAAAGTTATGTCTAAGATAATTCCAATCTGCATAGCAGATGAAATGTTTGTATAAAATATTAGTTGATAAAATGATAATACTTCAACGGAATAACATTGAGTTGAAGTGAATTATAAAATATGATTAATAAAGTTATAAAAAAGGAAAGTTATAATAAAGAATTAATACACCTGTAAAAATATATTTTAATAAAATAAGGAAATTTATTTATTATTTAAAGGGAAGAATGTAAATGTGATAATTTTTTGTATAGAAGTTCTACAATTTATTATTGTGTAAGAAGAATTGTGTGTCAAAAAAGGGGTATGCCAACTGTAAGTTGTTTAAAACTTTTGAAATGATTGTGTTGCCATGGAAACCTGCCCCGAGATAAAACATCATAAAATTGTTTTCTGTTTTAAAAAGAAAAAAATGAATATTCTAAAACTTATAATATTAGTGTTTAAGTAATTTTAATATTTATCTTTTATATAGATATTAAGGCATTTAGAAATTGAAATGTTTAAATATTAAAAACTTGTTTTTTTTATTTGTTTATTTATTTTTTATTATTTGTTTTATTATTAATAGCGTATAATAAATGAAATCGATGGTAATATGGATAATTAGAACTATTACATTAACACATCTTAATTTAAATGGGATAAAAGTATGTGTGTGCTATTTGTTAATGTCAAAGTATTAATCATGATATTTGTTTTGATCTCATTTATAATATAATATAATTGTATATTTATATTTAATAATACCCTGTTGTGCTATTTGTTTATGATTATTATATTATGGGAAAATATATAAGTTAAGGATTAAAGTGGTGAAATTTAGATATTTAAACTAGAAGTATAGATGGTTATTTTATAAGATTGTGATAAATAAATAAAATATAGAAATTTCTTGGCTTTAATAATGTCCAAAGATGTATTATATTTGTAGTCAAAATGATGCAATGAAATTCAAAATTAAGTTTATGTTAAGAGATAAGTTTTAGGAATTTGGAAATGTAATATATAACTTTTGAATTTCTGAAACGTGTTAAGTAATAAAATTGTTATTAAAGATTAAGAGTAATTTCAAGTACAAAATAGTTCAATAATTAGTATTTTTTTTTGTATCAAATAATAGAGATCAAAAGGAATAAATGTCATAAAATATAAAAAGTAATATTAACATTTAGGGCATGAAATTAATATTCTTTATTTTGAAAAATATATACATTTTAAATCTTCATATAGATTTAAAATGCTCAAATGATTTTAAGTTATATTTGTTAAAAAGCATTAATAATACTTGTAAAGTTAGTAATAAAATTTTATTGATCAACAGTAAAATGTTATAATGAAGTTAGTATAAATATTTATATTGTATAAAGAGAATAAAGGTGAAACATGTAACTGTATAAAACATTATATTATTAAAGGATGGCCTTTTAATCGATAAATGATTAACAATAATTATTATTGTAAGATAGAGATATTCTAATTTGTAAATAATTTTATGTTATATTATTATATTGTTTTATTTTGTTGCTTATCAAATTATTTATTAATTCAAACATAATAATATATAATGTTTGTAAATAATATGTTAATAAATTTAATGTTTATCAATTTGATTAAGTACATATAATCATGTTTCCTTATTCTGAATCATCATCAATACACCATATTCACAGATTGTTAATGGTATAATACAAATTAATTTAAATTATAAAATTTAAATCTTGCATAAGACTCAACAAGAAGATAAAGTATAACAATTATGTAAAAGTAAGATATTTTAAAAGAGATATTGATTAGTATCAAGTTACTATGATCACATAAGTCATAAGCAAAAACTATATTTGAGATGTAGAAAAGAATGTCATGTTTAAGATAGTCAGATATTAATTATTATTATTGATTGTATTATGTATTATTACCATTATTATATTTAAAGTAAAATTAGTAATTTGATTTGAAGCATTAAAAATTATAAAATGGTAAGATAGTTTTATTTATAATTATAATGGTTAAGAGTTTTTTTAATTGATGTATTACCTATAGGTGTAAGGAAAATCCCTCTTTGCATCTAGTAGGTTGACTAATGATTAATTAAGAAGCAATAATACTCCTTAGATCTCCTTATTATAATATTATTGTTATTATTATTAACAGTGACATTATTAGAATAGTAATTATTGGAGTCATATAATCAGTAAAGTTATATTATGAGATTATTAATTAATTCACATTAAAGTAAATGATTATAGATATTCTATTCTAGTTTATTAATTGTTAGTGTTAGTCATGGGAATATCTGGAGGCTTAATATAGAGGAGCATCTTGGTATTCTTATGCCATTGAACAGATACTTTAGCATTTGTTTAATGTTAAAAGGTTTGTGATCTTATCGAATAGGATAGTTGATCTCATGGTTAATGGTATAAAGCAAAAGTAGTTTGTGATAATAATAGTATAAACATTACAACTAAAGAAAATAGAAGAAAAGCTTAATTTACATATTTGTAAAATTATCCACTTTGCAGGGTACAATATATACAAATAAAACAAAATGTCCGTTAATTTAAAACTATTGTAATAATATATATATATTAATCATATATATATATATATATATATTAATCATTTGAAACATTGGAAGCAGATTAATTATATATAATTGTAATATTTATAACTGCTTTTTATAATTATTTTAGGTTAAACATCATGAAGATGAAATCAGAAATCAAGAAAGAATTATTTCTAATTTAGATGCTGGTAATGCTTTACTAGCCAAGGTATTTTTAATCTCTTTATATATGGGTGTATGTGTTAAAATGGAGATTTTCATCAATTAAAAATTTGAATAAAATTTTTAGATTTTCTATCACGTGTATGTGGTTGCTTATCATTACAATAGCATCAGTGTTTTAATTGGATTGTCTAAGCTGCCTATATTATTCAAATTAATCCAAATGAAATCCTATCAAGCACTATGCATGTGAAAAAAAAACTTGAAAACTGTATTTACATATCCTCAAACACAAACATATGCATGTATTTTTCTTTTTTTGTACGGCTTAAGTATATTATGAAATATTGATTTAGTTCATAGCAGTAATATTTAGAAGAAAATACAAATAGTTAAGATTGACTCAATAAGGTTATTATATGTTACAATAGTAATCCATAATGTCTTAGCGATCTAAACTGGAATATATAGAATTTTTTTAACATTGCATAATCATTAATGTAATAACAGCAGTAGCAAACTTTCAATATAATAATCCCACCTAGTGCAAACCTTAATAATCAATGAATGCCAGAAATTTTATGCATAAAATCTCCATCTAGTGCCTACTCATCCAATATCTCCAGACTAGTTTTCAGCTTGTGGCTTTTATTAGTGAAGAGCTTTGGATCTGAGAGCACTGCACCTTAATCTTAGGATTACTAAGAGTTGCACTAGATGGCATGACTGTATGGAGAGTTTTCTATTGTTATTAATAGCTTGTGGAAGAATAGGAAACACCACGTGATGTTTTACTTTCAAATGCCTTTATTTGTGCCTCAAGATGATTCAAGAGGCATAAGTTTTACAATGCAATCAACAAGAATCATTACAAAGAAATTTAGGGATGTCGGTGCGTGTCAAGCACATCCGCACCCATACACTTGATTCAATGCATATGATTTTGAACATTCAAGTATAAATGTATGGATAGGTGAATGGGATATTAATAGTTTCAGAAGTGCAGTGACACAAAATTCACCTGCCCTTCCAGACTTACACACATAAACCCAACTTCTTATGCTGAAATTATTGTTCACAAAACTGTCCAATTATACATGTCCATTTCTCCATTAGTTATTTGGAGACAAAAATGTTGTTCTATTAACAGCAATGTTACACTTTCAGAACACTTCTATTCGTGTCTCATTATTATTTGGGGCCATAGCTTGAAAGAAACAAGGCAACCGCTTCAGTTGCAGTGGGAATATTGTCCTTGAATTGTCTAATTGTACAAGTCTATTTCACCATTTGAGCATTCCCAGTACTGTTATAAATGAGAAGGTGTTTGGATTGTCCAATTGTACAAGTCTATTTCACCATTAAAGCTCTCCCAGTTCTGTTATAAATGGCTTTATAGGTATATATGCTTATTTCTTGGTTTGCATGGCATACCACTTGTAGAGCAGTCACTTTCCCTTCTATCTATTCCAAATCTTTTATTAATTTGTTCAGGCTTAACTACCTTCATTTCCTAGGATTTATCATCATGATATGTTAGTGCTCTTTGGGCTGTTATAATTTCTAATTACTAATATATCGATTTATTTATTATGTAAGGTAAGCACTACACTTGGCAAGGCATGGCCCTAGTTTGATCTGGTTCCAAGTCTGATCAGTTAGCCATGGCTGGCATGTCCTCTTGTCATGGTCCTCAGTGTCATTTAACAATTTGAAGTATAATACCTCAATATTGTAATCAATACCCTTTTCAAAAGTTACCTTATTTCATGCCAACCAGATGACAAAGTTAACATAAGTTGCCAATCTAACACTGCCAAAAGAGCCCTTTTTAAAAGCTTTCACCATATCCACCCAGGCCCAGTCTTTATCTGTGGTCTTTTGCAATGTCAGGTAGCATAGTTTATTCCAGGTCTCACATTCCTGAAAAATGTGGGAAATTGTTTCATCGTTTTTCTTGCTCAGAGGGCATATCGGATCCATTTTATACCTCCGCTTGTGGTGGAGGAATGCAGCCATTGGTAGGGCCTCCAGGTTAACTTTATTTATAAAGTCTACTAATTTCACCTCCAGCTTCAGAACTTTGATAACCCTGCAAGTCGCTTAATCCCTAGCTGAAGTCTGGTCTTAGTGATGGGACTGCTACCATTGATTAGAGCATGGGTGTCGCTATAGGAAAGCTTGCCATTGAAAAGGGAATTGGACATTATTACATTTTTAGTCACGAGTGTGACCTGTTGCTGTAACCAAATGTTACCCTTTCTTGGGGGGGGGGGCGGTCAATGGGTTCAACCTCATTTATTGGTAGGGGGCTTTCCATTTTTGGATTATCCTGAAATAGTTTGGTTAAAATATTGTGGGCTTTCTGGATTAAGAAGGTGTTGATTGAATGGAGTCCCAAGTCCATTTTGTGATTTAGGCCTTTGAAGGGAGTTGAGGCCAATTACTGCTGTTCTCACGCCCCAGCAAAGCCTCCTACATTGAGTCTCCACCTTTTTTATAAAGGTTTTAGTAAGGGAAAAACCGCCAGAAAATAAGTGATTTTGGGTAGCACAGCTGCATTTAATAGTACGACCTTCCCCAACAAGTAGAGTGGGACCTTGGTTAGGGATGTCACTGAGTTCTTAACCTTTGTGAGAATATTTTCCTCCAGCTCTCTTCTCATGACACTAGGAGGGGAGGCCAGGCTAAAGCTGAGAAACTTCTGGGGGGGGGTGCTCGGAATCTCCCCTGGATCTGTTTTCCAGTTCTGATTGACCACATGGCCGATTTTGCCTCATTAACTCTTAGGCCTGATTCGGAATCAAATTGATCCAAGAGCTCCTCCAGCCTACCAACCTCATCCTGTGATGAGAGAAACACAGTCACATCATCCATGTAGGATATGTGGCAGACCCTCTCTCTCAGCAAAGGGATGGCAATTCCCTCAATGGATGCCTCAATGCGTAACAGCAATGGGTTGAGGTAAGCCATGAAGAGGAGTGCACTCAGTGGTGAGCCCTGTGGTATTGAAACAGAGGGCTGAAATCCTGGAGCCACTTGGCCAAAAGTGAGAGAAAGATTTCTCTATTCTGTAGAAGACTCTCGATCATTTGGAGATATGCCTGGGGCACTTGGAGTTTCTCCAGTATACTGAGTAACACATTGATCTGCACACAGTCAAAAGCACCGGCAAAGTCGAGTTGGACCACAACTGACCGGACCATTTTATTCCTGCGTACATGATCCACTATGAGGCGAAACCGACTGATGGCTTCTGCAGTCAAGGTCCCCTTCTTCGCAAATTGGAAGGCTGACAGTTTATCAATAATGATCTTCTGTATGTCTTCTTTGATGAGGTTTTCGATTGTTTTTATCAATAGTGGAATCATGGAAATAGGTCGCAGATTACCCAGATCACATGGCCCCTGGGGTTTTTTGAGGAGAGGGACCAGTGTGATGGGGTAAATCCCACTAATTTCCCGACTGCCATCAGCCAGTATATCCACCATCTTCTTAACAATCGGTATTGTGAATGAGCTCAGGTGCAGCAGAAGGATGTGTGCCATCAGGAAAGGCTCTAAGTGTTGCCAGGATTCTGGCCTCAGTTATTTTGTGTGGTGTATTTGCCATGGAGAATGTTCTCCTAATTCTGTTAACACCATTGGGAGTAAATTTTTTAATGTAATGCTGTCTGATCCTGAGCAGCATGGATGCACCAACATATTTGTTGCCATCTATCTCAATTGAACATGGTGCCCTGGATTTGCTGTTGGTTCCAAGGGCCCACTTGAGATAACCCCGGGTCCAGCAATGTTGGTGTTCAATGAATTGCCGAGCTCTTTTAATAGAGAGGTATTCGGCAACCTCCCTCTGTATAAGACTATTTAATTTTCAATTCAATTATTTGGGGAACATTATGAGCCTCATATGGCATATGTTGTAATTTATATGCAATATGGTCCATTTCACTAATTAAGCATACAGGACCCCTGGACTTCTGAGTGGATATATTAATGCGGTCAGCAAGGGATTTAGTGAAGAGCCTCCAGCCTCTTATTGTAGGCAGGGACAACAACTTAATTCTATTGAAGGCAATGTATGACTCAGATACTAATTTAGTAGTTATGTTCGATTTAGTTAGCATGCGGGTCATTCTTTCTAGGGAGTTTGTAGGTTGATCATCATTGAGTACCAATATTTTGACAAGCACAGCATGATGATCCAAGAAGGCAACAGGGCATAACTTTGCCTCCATTCCCGGGATCAAAGTTGGGGAAACATATATCAGGTCAATTAATGAATTGGCTGACTTAATATAAAAGAAATAATCACCTTCACGGAAAAACCGTTTACCACTCATAAGAGGCTGGCTAAGGCGGCCTGCATATTTGGCCTGGAATTGGTCATATTTGTGATTATAATCACCAATTATTAAGGTTGGGAAAGGGCTGGTTCTCAAGGTGCTATTGATTGAGTTTATAACACTAATTACAGTTTCAGGGTCCTTTGGAAGGTACAAATTTACTATGTTAAATGAGTGGCCTTTATCTTGTACTATTGCAATTAGACAATTCAAATTGATCACAAAATTTTGAAGAAGGAGATGGATGATTTTTTATTTATGATTATAGCTACTCCGCCTGATGGAGTATTAGATAGTCTGTAGTAGATCAATGATTTTGTTATCAGATCGAAGGTGTAATTTAGTTTCGCATAAGCATAGTATGTCTGGGTTGTGCTATTTGAACCAATGTATTAGGGCATATGCCCTGTTAGTGGTGTTCAAGCCCCTTATGTTCAGTGATGCAATATACATTATTGATGACCTAATACCCACTTGATGATGAGTTAGACTAGTCTCCTGGTGGGTCCACTGGGTCAAGCTCTCCTCTACTGTGATCTCAGGAATAGAGCCTCCCTCTGATGCTGTGAGAATAGAAGGTGTTTCAATCTCCTCAACTAGAGATATCAGTTCTGGGTGGCCATTTTCCAATGGGGTGATTTTCAAAGGTGAATCTTTCAGGCTGAGGGGTATCGGGCCATTCAGATAGTCTACCTGTGTTGGTGAACTAGTTCATGTCTTCTTTCCCTTAGGTGGGCATTCCTGGTTTGCTGTTTCATGTAATTCTACAAGATCCCCCACAAATTCTGATTCATCACAGTCTGTAGAAGGGGAAGATAATGGTTTAGGTCTCTTGGATCTTTTTGCCTTCCAGCGATTGGGTCGGGTTGAGGATGGTGTTACAAGTTTATTTTCTGACTCTTGGTTGGAATTATTCTCGGGCTGTGCATTCTCAGAATTTTCAGACATGAATATGTCATTGTCTTGGGTGACTATCTGTTCTGTTTCTTGCATTCCGGACTTACTATGATGATTCTGTTGCTTTGGCTTTCTTAATTGAAAGACCTCTGAATTGGATATATTATTACTCATCATATTATTTTCTTGGAAACTGGAATGAATCATCTGGGGTTCCTTTCGGTTACATCTGTGGAATTTCTTGCATATAGATTTACAATGTATGCATTTTCGATCCGGGCAGTCTCTCATTAGGTGTCCCTCTGGGAACAGTGGAAACCCTGTGGGGAAACCCCTCTGAGAATAATCAATAGTGAGGCCTCGCAGTACTCTACCAATCCAGGCACAGCCAATGTAGACACTCCTTTGGTAAATAAAATTCTGAATTCTGCAATGTTTGTGAAAACCTCAGCTCCAACATTCCGAAGTTGTCTGTAAGCAAAGGACGTAATTTTCCCATATGGTGCGAGGATTTGTTGAAGCGCTGATTGTTGAAATTCAACACCACAATTCTTGACCATTCCACTGATACACATCGATCTATCCAAGTCCACGGTCACCATATATCTGCCTGCTAATGTTTTAGATGTGTTTCTGAAGGCTTCCTTGGCAAAGGGGTTGTTGAATTGTATGGCCACATAGCGGTCATTCGGGTGAAATAAAAGTTTATATATGGAGGACCATATCCCTTTTGCCTTAAAGAGATCAAACAATGATTGGGTGGGGAATTTATAAAAGGATATGTTATGGTCTGTCGTGGAAAAAATTAGGGTATTATTATTTCTGTATGGTTGAAAGGACCTCATCAACAAGGCAAGTATTGACTGATTAAAGCGGTCATTGATGACCATATGGGATGTTGGAGTATCTTCTATAATTGGAGTCACTCCTGCTTCTAGACCAAAGACCACGTGATGTTTTGTTGCTAATATAATAATAAATGAAATTGGTTGATGAATTTGAACATTGAATTCAATCTTTTATTTAGTCTAAATAAAAACAAGACTATATATCATTTTACAAAATTCTTGCATTGTAAGTCTAAGATTTTATATCATTACTGTTCTGAACTGTTCAGAATATATTTATATAAAAAAAATAAAACTAATGGTAAATACAATATTATAGTTTAAATTCTTTTATAGTGCTTTCAATTACGTGGTAATCCTCATCAGCTTTAACTGAATTTCAAATTTTTTAAACATTAATATTATGTATATTTCCATAAACTGTGTATGGCCGTATTTGCAACTTGCCTATTAATAACATCATTATTATATTTATCAATTAAAATTGCCTCTTTAATTTTCTTCTTTTTATGATTTCTTTTTTCCATTAATATTTTTATATCATTTATGGAATTTGCCGTTTTCCATATATATATCATGCACATATATAATCATTTGTAAGATTGCGTGTATGTATATAATGCTACACGTATATGCATAATTGTTAAAAAATATATATGTATATTCTTAAAAGTATTTCGAAAATTATGCCACTTCTCACCCAGCATATTTATGAGCATCAATTTATGACCTCAAGCGCCAATCTTATATTACTATAAGAATTATGCTGGGAGAGCTGGAATACCAATATGGAAATGCCCTGGACTAGCTCTATTCAGGGTGGATGATTATTTAATCGTGGGAATATACAGGGGGTTATACTATATGAGACACACCTTCTTCAATCAAAATTATTACATTAATTTTTAATTCTAGTAATCTAACAAACTCAGAAACAAAGAAATAACACAAATATACATA
Source organism: Epiperipatus broadwayi (assembly GCA_028023455.1). Taxonomy (NCBI): domain Eukaryota; kingdom Metazoa; phylum Onychophora; class Udeonychophora; order Euonychophora; family Peripatidae; genus Epiperipatus; species Epiperipatus broadwayi. Next base: position 185,295 of record JAQFVV010006379.1, read on the forward strand.
AGTTCCATTTTACTTTAATCTTGTAACTTTTATTTCTATATTATTTATACGACCCGATTATTTTGTGCTCAAAATGATGAGAAACGCATGCATACACATACACTGCATAGAAATATATAGAATGCAATAGAAACTGAAAATAAAAGAGAAAACAATATCAGATTTGTCCGGATACACAATAAAAAATCATTTCAGAAGAGTTAATGAATAATGTTCATGTGGAAAGTTTATGTGTAGTTAAAAACACACTAACATTTGAAATGTTATTCGAATATAGGTGGTAAACGTGCACATTACCTTTTTCTTTCTTCCTCGTGGAAAACTAAAGGTGAAATACTTCCTTCCACTGTGTATTGCATTCGACGTAGGTGATTTCGGCGGTCCGATCTGCTTTATTGATTTTCGACCTGCTACTATTGTTGGAGCTTGATCTTGGCATTGGAGTGATTGGTTTCCATTAATAGTATTCGCTTATCCGGCGACAACTTCAGTGTCTTCGGGGGCAGGACTTTAAAGCTTAATATGCTTACAACTCTAAAGCCAGCTTGCACATCATTCTACCAGACGATTCTAAACAATTCTCCCCTCCGCAGCACTCTACTAAAATTAGCAATAGACTAATTATAATCTTTTTTTTTTTAATTAATTAAATTTTTTTTTATCAGAAAGTTCTGCCACTCAAAATCCGGATTCTTTTTGAAACAAAGCAAAGCTTTTAACACCTCAAAATTATTTTTACTCTTCTTTTGTCTTGATCGAATTTCTTTTGAATCCAAAACTTAAATCTCGTAATTAAATTGTTTAGATATCGATAAAGTTCTTTTTGATATCTTTTTTTCATTTAACTTCTCCAAAATGAAATTGAAAAGCTTCCATCTTGAAAAATAAAACATATTTCTATATCTGCATTTATACTTTTTATTTTTTCATATTATTCTATCTAGCAAAATATATACATGCATTTTCAGAAAAAACAACAAGCACACATACCCCCATCTCTTCTGTTTATTTTAACCTTTTTAAATCCCTATTTAGAATTATAAATTTGTATACTAAAAGGAAATATAAATATGAAAAAGAAATAAATTAAATTAATTGGGCTATATACTGACGCATACATAGGACATTTTACTTTTTGAAACAGGGATCGAACTTAGCCCTATTTCAATATAAATATATCTATATAAAGATTTTTTACTAATACAGTAAGTTATAGATCCATTTTTATTTTAATATGTTGTTGATGTGTAAAACAATTCAATTGACAGATATGAGCTTACTTGTGTTTCATTTGGTATAAAAAATAATATTTAAGTAGATTAACCAAGATATGCAATATTAATTTTATATATAGTCTTCATAATGTCTTAAAAGTGTTAATTTATGTCAAATTTTTAAAGTAAAATAATCATGTCTTTTTAATTTGTCATTGAGGCAACACATATTTATAATGATTAATGTTTTATTAATCAAGAATTATTGTTTAAATTGTCATCATTATCAATTGCACAATAAGTGTGGCCATTCTAATTTTAGAAGAAAATGAAAGAAAATGCCCCATATATCACATGTCACTCTTTTGGTCTGTTTGATACTTTGCAATGCTGTCTTTCTATAAACTTTTTTTTTTAAAGAAAAATAATTGCATCTTCATTTCATTCTATTCCCAGCCATATTTCCAAGTGAAACCAATCAATATTATAGCTATAGTGTATCTATGAAATAATTTTCTAATTTAAATTATCTATTTCTTCATAAGATAACTATGAGCAAATTTATTACAAAGTACTTTTTAAGCAATTGCTGCTCTTCATTTGCTTTACATGCCTAACTCAACAAAGATATGATTTTGCCAAGGTAAATTTAATATCATCATATCCAATAAACAAAAATTACTGATTGTTTCACAATCTTGCCATTGTATTTTCAGAATCTTATGAAATATCCTTAAATGAAAATTTTAAAATATTTTTATTTACATTGATAAAAGTTTTTTATATTTATGTATTTGTACAAATAAAATAATAAAATAAGGATTGCAATATGTGGTAATTAAGAGTTGGAAATATAGTTGCTCAAATACATTCCACTCTTACACTTAATGCAAAGAGATGATCAATGGTGTGGAATGTTTATGGTGAACAGGTCCTAAATCAATGTAATTGACTGTAAACATGTAAAAGAAAATGAAAACATAATGAGATAAAAAGACATAAAGTACTATTTGTGTTGAATATAGTTACTACTCTTTATATACACAATCTTTTATTCTATAAAACAAAGCTTATTAGTTATTTATTTCAATTCTGAAAGTCATTCTGCTATCTTCAACTGTTGGACTCTGTCAGTAGCCAGAGGTATCAACATCTAATAGTTTAATGTTTATATTATTAAGATCATATATACAAATAGCTTAAAGAGAATTTTAGATTCAAGTCAACAAAAAAAAAAAAAGAAGCTGGATTTAAAAGTTGTTGTAACATTGTAAATCAGATTCAAGTATTAAGTAAAATTACAACATTTTTAATATGTAAATTAATACACTGTACAAGCTTACACACACCTGCACATATATAATGTAATATAAGGGATTCGAATGCAAACTTTTCACACAACCCTCGACTCTCCATGCCATCTCATATTGCTGACCACCTGATCATACTCATGTTGAAAAAATGTGGGCTTTGAACATTCCATCATCAGATTTTCAATGAAATGGATGGCTGAAGAATTGTGGGTAGGAGTAGTTTGATGCCTGTTCATTAAAGTATGAAGATTGGTTATCTTAATTTAAAGCTGACACTGATTGTATATATGTATAAGGATAGTAATCTGGACCAACTGATGATTGCTGGTTTAACATGAAATACGTATATTGGTGATTATTTATCTTTTCAACATGTGTATGATCTGGTGGGTCAGCAATATGAGATGGCATGGAGAGTTGAGGGTTGTGTGAAAGTCTAAGTTCAAATCCCTTATATAACATTTTTAATAGTAAATGTCAAGATGATTTCCTTTCCAAAATATTTGTTACAGCAGTTTTGCAGAAAGAATTTGTTGATTAAAGAGAAAAGAAAAAAAAAAGTGTACAGGGATAATTCAAGTTATCTATATTTTTGCAGGTAATATTTTTGATAATTTAGAAAATAAAAATAAATTATTGAAAATAAATATTAAAAAGATGAAAATACTATTAAGTGAATTTTCAAAAAAAAGAAAATAAAGATTAGTACTAATGAATTAGAAGAAGGTAATAACTATAACATTTTGCTCAAATTATTAATGTAGATAGAAGCATAATGGATTAAATTTATCATAGAATTGAATTTGGATGAAATGCTTTTGATGGAAATAACAATGTTAAAGGAAATATGTTTATTTATTTCAAAAGTTTTTAATAATTGTATTATTCCTTATTTATGAATCTGTGACTAATACACTTAACAGAAGAGCTGTATAGAGACTGCAAACCAGTCAGAAAAATATGGAAAGAAATATGTTGAGATTAACAAGAAGCAATCAAAAGTGAAATGTATAGATGAGAGAACAAACAAGTATTACCAACATTGAAATCTTGGGTTGGGTATTTAATTCTAAACTTCAGCCAAAAACTTAGAAAGAGAACATATATGAAATAGATGGAGATGATGAAGCTTTTCTAAAACTGGATTTAATTCAGAATGACTTATGTGAAATTGATAATGGTTGAAAATGATGTGATTATATACATCAAAAACCATCCAAAATATGATAAGATCCTAGCCTAATTGAAAATTTAAAAATATATTATAGACCCAAGTAAAAATTTGTTTGCTTTTGCATTATAAGTTAAAAGAAAATTTTGACCCAGCAAAAATAAAACTTTTTTGTTTTTTCAGTGACAAATCTTATATGTCTATATTTTATAGTTCACTTTTTAATAGACTACTTGAATAGAAATTTGATTAATGAAATTTGTAATATTATTTATGCAGTATATTGAAATGGGATTATGGTTTTTGGATATATACAATTCTTTATAAGAATGTAAGGATTTTAATGCTGGGGTTAATGGATGCGCTGATATTATTGTAAATATTGTTAATAAAGTATTATTTTTATTTGTGTAATTAGTGCTGGCAGTTTAGACAGTTTCTTTTCAGAAATAATTCACTCTAGAAATGTATAATTAAAAATATGAGTAATTGCTATACAAATGAGATATAAAAACAATTCTTTCTCTCTAAGTTTTACAGAGTTGATGCAGCAGTGGCTGTGAGAGAACAGAGCGCTGTTGAAAATTAATGGCTTCTCTCATAAAGGGGAAAAAAGTATGCATAAAATATAGCCTAAACGAACTAAATGAAGATATATTAATGACAACTTAGTGCAAATTATTAACAAACTAAATAATAGTAGCGAGTGAAGAAATGTAGACTCGCTCTGCTTGTAGTTATCCCCAAATTGTTATGGGGAGAAATAGTTATTTTTGTTAATATTATTATTTTGTATATATTGTATCCTTCCAGGAACGACCTCCCATGTAAATATCTCAACCATTAAACTCCTAGCTCAGCCAAGCTAAAAAATTTTCTTATACATAAAATTCTAGTAATACACATCTCATATTATATTAGTCATAATAAATTATTTAATAATAGAATATTACTAATCGTGACTCTTGCTTTTCAGTCAGGTACCCTTTTTTAACATTAAGTACATACCAAAAAGTATACCCTGAATGGCATAGGAATATCAGCAAACACTACTCCATTAAAATACTATTGATACTCCCATGATTCACTATTAAATTAAACAAACTATATCTCACATTAAAATTTCCTAAATTAAATTGAATTCTAATATAACATCATATTAATTTGTCTATTAGAATAATTATATCTCTCCTTTACTAACATTTTATAGCTCAATCACATCACAGGTAATTATTATTGCCTTTCAAAATACATAAATTAATTTATATAATTAAATGTAAAGAGGGATTTTATGTATAGCTAGCTACATTTAAAAATAATAATTAAGAAACAAATATACTCATTATATTCTTCTCTTTTAAAATCATTAACTATTTTTTTTATAAAATTTGACTAAAACTAATTAAAATTATGAAGTAATAATGATCACTATCCACTATGATAAACAAATTTAAAATAATTTCTTGTTACCATGTATTATAATCTAATCATTTTATTTTTATATGGCATTCTGTTTATCAGTCTTCATTATAATCCTCAAGTAAGATAAAAAAAATGTAAATTATTTAATATTTTAGATTCAATAGCAAATATCTTCAATAGTCACATTTTTTTTTATTTTTTTTTAAATTATGTGCGATAATACCCAAATATATTTAATTACTATAATGTATATGTGGTTAGGATGATGCATAATGACTTGGAAATAATAAGAAAAGAGACTTTCAACACTTTGTTAATTTAAAAAAAAACAACATTAACATTTTATTACAACAGTATTACAAAATTTAAGAAAAAATTACGACCTTTAATATTTATTTTAAAAAAATATTTAACATATTATGCAAAACTTAAAATTAAATTTAAAGAAAATATACTTATAATAATATAAATAATTTGCATTTTGCTTTAAAATTATTTACAATTAGAATATAGTATCTTTTGCACTCAATTCTGTTAATATTAAGATACTTCTTAATATTTCCATATAAAAAATATCAATAACATCAACAACACATTATCACACTCTAAATATTTTAAAATATATTTTTTTAATCATAATTTCTTTAACGTTAATGTTCTATAATATTAGGATATAATTATAATTCTATAACTTGTTCTAATTTTCTATGCTTATTATTAATTATAAAATAAACATTATCTAAACATTCAGTATGATATGGTATGTTATTATATTGTTGACAATACTATAAATTATTATCAGGTTTTCTTTTAATCATCACATCTTTTATTCATAAAGTCTTTATTTTTATATTCTTTCAACATTTTATTTGTTTTCTGTTCAACTCATCTTGTACTATATTAATTATCTTATCATCATTTGAAAGATTATTATTATTGCTCAAATATACAATTCCCTAATATAATGTATATATTAGTATGATTTTGATGATTATATGTGAGGGATGGATATCTTATAAGACTATACGAAACAATAATATTATGGATTACATAACTTAAGGCCACATTTTCTTGTGCCTACTTTAATTTTTATCATAGTTTTTCTTTTAAATTCTTTCAGATTTGAGAAAAATGGTATTATATTTGTACTACAAATATTCTAACTTTGACTATACTATACTTAACATTAATAATACATCCCTATCTGTTGAGTATTCAGCTATGAGGCTGACTACCAACAATTATCACAAAATTATTAATTACCCAAAATGTTATTAAATAAGAATAAATACATTTATTTACATATATATATACACTTCAATTAAGATTTTACTAAATAACGATCCATAATTACTTTATATACACATTAACAATTAGTCCTTGATTTAACATTCTAAATCTTCAATGCTATAATCACTACCAAACAAACAAATACTACCACTACAATAGTGGTGGATCCAAGTGAATACTAAAAGTTTATACTCACGGTACTTAAAATACAATCCTAATTGGGTCTTCCCAGGCGTACACAAATAATAAAAGACAGATGAGGTCTATAAACATTTTCTTTAACCAGCTTTCTTTCACCTTCAGAGGCTCTGGGACCCTTCCATGTTTCTAGAAAAGTCTATGACACTTTTTCCTCAGCTTTTCTCAAAGGTTCTTATGACAGCAGCAACAACATCATGCAATGAGTGGAGAAAAGCTGACAACCCTGCTCTTTTGTTATGCACATTATTTATACTGTTTTCTCCTTGCTTGAATTCATTGACAAATTCCTAACATTCCAATGTAAAAGTAAATTCATTTGACTAATGCATTTTTACAATGATGATAAGGATGCAGCTTCTAATTATGGCCATTCACATTCCTCAGTAATTAGCTTCAAATATTTATTCCATTTGTTTTCTACTAAAATAGTTTAATGGTTTGATTTTATCAATACACGGTTTTCTTGGTAGTTTAAATCCACAAGTTATATCCAGCCTCGAAAATAATCATTTGCATTATCTTTTGACAATCTTTTATAGAATGCTTTTAACTTATAGTCTTGATTTATTTAGGTCTAATTTATCTGCAAACCAATCTTTCTTCATTGAATTAGATTTAAACTCAAATTATCAAAATAAAGTTTTCTTTATTTTACAAAATTTATTTTTTATTACTTTTTTAAAATTTGCATATCAATTTACATTTATGTTTCCATTAATTATTACCGATTTCTTTATTGCTTTTTAAACTAGATTGGTATTTATATTTTATTAGTATTTTTTCTCTGAAGTAAAAACTTAGCTTTTTAACTTATAGTTCTCAAGTACTACTAAAGCCTAATATATTTTTTACAAAATATATCCCCTCCCTTCCCCCCACTTCAGAGAAAAACCCTGCTAACTTGCTACACATAGTCGCGAAGTCTATCCGGTTTACGTTTTTCACGAATAGGCCTGGGTGATTTTTTTTTCTACTACTGCCTCTTTTTCTTGTTTTGTAGGTTTTTTGAGTTTTTGTTTTCATCTGGTTGTTCTTCTGTTATGTCATTATTATTTAGGTCTTCGTAGCTATCTTTCTAGGTATTGTACTGTTTTTGTTCATTATCTGCATTTCTCATGTCAATGTTGCCTGTCTCTGTGGATTCATCCCTTCTAATGTGATTCTCATGGCATTATATATATATATATATATATATATCCCCATTTTCATTTCTAATCATTACTATATGATTTGACAGGCTTTTTTCAACTGATTCTTTGCCCCAAGTTTTATTTAAAACGTCTCAAAGCTATACTGCTGCTCTGATTCTGAACTTCAGTTTGTGGTAATCGCCTTTGCTCAATCTATTTTCCTTCAGGATGGATTAATCATAGTTTTATTCTCAATTGCCTTCCCAATAACATTTGTGCAAGTGTGATGCTCGTTTCTGTGCATGGTGTTGAATGTTGTGCCAACATTATTTCCTGTAGCATATTTTGTAATTGTCTGTAATTGCTTTTTCTTAGAGTCTTTTATTTGTTGCACCACTTTTTCAGCCATGCCAATTGATTCGGGATGATATGGGCGGTACATGTGAAGAATTCTGTTTACTTTCCAGTATTTTCCCATAAGGTCACTCGTGAAAGCTGTGTCATTATCTGATACAATCGTTTCTGCTAATCCATGTATTACGAACACTTTATCCAAACACTTTATTGTTTCTTCTGTGCTTGTATTTGTAACTTCGTGGCACTCAATTCACTTTGAGAATGTCTATTATTAAAATCACTTCCTTTAATCGGCCTGCATGGTTGCAATGTGCAATCTTTCCCATGATCGGATTGTCTTGGGCCTTCAGAAACACTTGCTCTGTGACACTTCCATTTTGTTGCAGAAAAGTCTAAAGCACTTTTCCCTCAGCTTTTCTCAAAGGTCCTTATGACAGCAACAGCAAGAGTACGCGATGAGTGGAGAAAAACTGATAACCATGCTCTTTTGTTATGTGCACTATTTATACTGTTTTCTTTTTGCTTAAAATTATTGACAAATTCCTATCATTCCAATGTAAAAGTAAGCTTTTAATTATATCCATTCGCATTCCTCAGTAATTAACTTCAAATATTCCATTTGTTTTCTACTAAAATAGTTTAATGGTTCGATTTTAACAATACACAGTTTTCTTGGTATTATAAATCCACGAGTTATATCCGGTCTTGAAAGTAATTATTTGCATTATCTTTCGGCAATCTTTTATAGAATGCTTTTAACTTACAGTCTTTAACCGTTTAAGTCTAATATATTTGCAAACCAATCTTTCTTCATTGAATAGACTTAAACTCAAATTATCAAAATAAAGTTTCCTTTATTTTACAAAATTTATTTTTCATTACTTTTTTAAAATGTACATATCTTTTACATTTGCATTAATTATTAGTGATCTTTTTTATTGCTTTTTAAACTAGACGTATTTATATTTTATTACTATTTTTTCACTGAAGTAAAAACTTAGCTTTATAACTTATAACTCTTGAGTTACTAAAGCTTTATACAAAATATAGCACTATCTTTACAGGATTTCTCAATGATACTATTTTCATGAACCACTACTTTTTTTTCCCAGCACTCCGTATAAATTGTAACCATCATAAATAAATATTATTTATTCTTTCTTTAAATAATATCCAAACTTATTCTTAACATTTCATACTTTGGACATACCAAGAAGATTAAAATAAAAACAAAACAAACAATTTATGATATATAACTGATCATAAGTACATTAAGTTAATTAGTTTTAACTTATACAGAGATCATTTATACATATACTTTTATAATCACATTCAGATTATAATAAATATATTCACTCTATGATATCTTTACGTAAATATACCCATAATAAATATTATACATATTTTATTTTACTTGATTTCTGGTTCAAATAATTCAATACTAAAGTTTTATACTAAAAAAATTGTAAATTAAAGTTATCTTAATCATAATAACTTTTATGATTATTCTCAATGACACACTAATAGATATAACTTGTTGGTGTTATAGAATCATAATCCAGAACAAAGAGAAAATTTTAATTTTCCTTTTTTTATATCCCAAAATTCTAAAAATATTTAAATCTAACCTAATAACCTATGAACAAATAATTATGAATAACTAATATCTTAAAAACTATAGTTCATATATTAAACTAATATAATAAAAAGTTTTGTTAAATTCTTTGTACTGAATAAAATATTTTCGAAGGGGAAGCATTGTTCCTATGACAATCACTAATTGTTACTTGAACAAAAAGACATTTTTTCTCCCTTCTTTTCCCTCTGCACTTTCTCCATTCTTTAGCATAAATGAAAAACAAGAAAATCCAAATAAGTGTTAATTATCAATAACAATAAAAAGTTTTTTATTATAAGTTCATGCTTCTTATATCATTGATAAAAAAAAAATTCCTTCACATTTAATAAATATGGAATTTCTTATTTAATAAAGATATTTATTATTTTTAAAAGGTTTTCTTTTTTCCATCCAACTTTAAAATGTTTACTGTTGAATTATACAATTCTAAATTCTCCAAATCATTTAACATGTTACTAATTTCAATAATATTTGTTAATAGAATTATAAAGTTCTAAAGTCTCCATCTGAATAATCCATATTTAACATGTTAATAAAATCACTTATGAAATTTCTGTTAGTAGATAAACTTTTCATAAAATTAATCGGTGCTATATCTTTCTCCTTTTAAAGCTATTATCATTCTGCTAAAGTCACTAATAAATTCATATTAGGAAATGTTAATAGTTTTACTGAATAAAAGTCATCTTTATCACTGCTAATAATTAATATTAGAAGAAAATGTTCTCTATTATTCTGCATATGAAAATTAATAACAATAAATTCCTTATGTATCCTTTGCATTGTTCTGTAGGCAAAACAGTTTAATACTCTGCAAGGTTTTTTATTCAAATACATTTTTATTATCTTAAATATTTTATTTCCTTCCATTACCATAAGTTTTTAGTTGGCTCCTGTAATACACAAATGAAGATGGTTTGGCTTTTTATTCCATAATTAACTTGGTCTTAAACTTCTTAAGATATATTCCATATTTTTACAAGTTATTACTATTACTTTTAAAGTTACAATAATAAGATTATAATAAATTTATACTTAAATTTTAAAATGAAAGGAATACAGTTCTATTCCTCTAAAATTTTCTTAATCTCACCCCTCTCACATCTGCTCAGCTAATCCTTTGGTTATTTACTTCCAGACATTTAACAAAATTTGAATATTAATTACTTTGTCTAGACTTTATTATGAAATTGATATTTTTTTTCATTAATAATAATGTAACATTTAAATTTATCTTTTTACTAATAATATACTCTTAGTTTAAACTTAAATTTTGATACAAACAATTTATCATTTATGTTACTATGATGTCTATTAATTTTAGATATTTTTTAATGAAATTGATACAATTAAAATATAACATTTATAATTTAAACAAGTAATAAGTCAAATTTTTGAACAGGAGAGTAAAATGGATTTATTACATGAATGTGTGTGTGCACACCTATCTACACATACCTCCCTTTTCATTTATTTCATTATTAAAACAATAAATAAATAGCGATCTTTAATTTAACACTTAATAGTAATAAAATATTAACTTTTAATAATTATAACTAATTTAAAACTTTTATATGATTTTAATTATTATTCACCTTTATTTTAAAATAAATAACATTTTATATATCAAATTTATAACTTAAATAAATTATATTATTTTAGAATGGTATCTTAAGTTTGATATTGAAGAAATAATATATTTTAACCTCTTTTATAAATTAAATAATAAGTTGTTTCTAATTATTATATAAAATTTAAAATTTCTATTAAAATTTACTATTATTTACAACCACATAATGGTGTAGCAAAATAAAAAGGCTACAATACATATATATTATTATTAGCAATTCAGTTTAAGAATAAACTTTGTGAAATATAAAAGTTGTCTGTTGTTTTATTTAGCATTATGCTATCACAGCTGGATAAAGACCTCTGATGAATTCAGCACCTAGCAAAAATGAAAATTTTCTGTTTCTTCATTGGTGGATCTTAGTATCACTGTATTTTATATTTCACTTTTTAATAGTCCACTAGATTAGAAATTCGATCAATTTTTTTATAAGAATGTATGTGGATTTAAACCTTGGGGTTAATGGATGTTAAGAATAATAACAGTCTGTTTTTAAACTTAATATCATAACTGAGAGTCAAGTATCAATCATATTTCATGACCATCTTACTCATCAAACACAGAGAAAGTCTGTCCCTTGCCATTATAAACTATTTATTTAAAATATATCTCTTATACTGCATATTAGAATGCCATCTCTCAAGTGAGAAACAACATAGGTCAGGTTCACATTCCTTTTTTAACTATTTAGGTGTTAGCCCATCAGTTTACCCACTACTAGTCCAAAAGAAAAGCATGCCAATATGTCACAGGATGTGTGTGGGATAGTTACTTTTAAATTTGGAATGAGAGGGAGAAATAGACAACTAAACTTATAAATAATATGAATATAGAAAAACAAAATTTTATTTATAATATTTAAACTCCTTATATGATATTTAGGAATGAATTCAACACATAAAAAATAATATATATATATATTTAGATGAATATGTATTCATATTGGAGAAAATTTGATTAGGTTGAATTTAATTTATTAGCTCCAATGTTTTTACATCCAATATAAAACAATCACTTAATTACTATTTAACTATGGTTGTAATCATATAAATAAAGATTGACAAAATATAAATCAATCGATTATATATATCTAAGTTATAATAAATATTAAATGTTAATAATTGAATAAAAAATGAATTATAAATTGGATTTGTTTTAGTGTTCAAAAAAATTAAGAGATTAAAAAAATAATTAAATATATATTTAATGGGAAAACAAAAGCCTAAAATTATTTAGAGAATATTAAATTTAATAGTTGCTATAAGCACTAGTATTATTTATTTTTCTTTTATAAAATTTTTCATTTTAAATAATTTATCTTACCATAGCATCAGAATTCTGCTTTTATGCTTTACTAAAAATATAGGTTCGAACCCTTTTTAAAAATTTACAAGTAAAACAGTTTTAAGTCTTTGATGTACTTTTCTTGAATTATTCTCTGGATAAAATGATGGATGATGGATTTATCAAGAATAGGCTTACAGAAATCATATGAAAAAATGACAAATATTGTTACTTCTAGATTTCAATGGTTGGTGCATATAGGAATAAGAATGAGACATTTTTAAAATTAGCATCTATAGCTGACTAATGTAGTAATTAGATTTTTACCGCAGCATAATGTGATTTTTGACTATTGCACAGTTTTACATATTGCCTCTATTAATAACTTATAAGTTAGCTTTTCTTAATTAATTGAAAATGCCATTTTAATCAACTTAATCCTCTGTAATGCTGTTATTGGTTAAAGTGATCCAAAGGTCTTTAACAATGAGAATATTACAGTTTTCTTAAAACAACAAAATTTTTCCAAAGCTTACTTTTTAAACATAAACTGGGGTCTCTCATCATTTTTATTTACACAAGCACTATTCAAAATTAGTCATAATAGATCGGGTACTTTTATGTACTATTACAAATTAAATTAAACAAAAAAAAATTCCATTCTTTTTCTTAATAAAATAGGCAGTATTTAATATTTTATATATATTTTTGATATAAATAAAAATGAAAGAAATAAATAGCTTGTAATTATATATAAAAAAATTCTCTATCTGAATGCTTTTTTTTTCTTTTTTTTAAATCTATCTATTATATTTTGTGGATGAAAATTTGTAAGGTCAGATTAGCTTTAATTCAAAAAGGTGTCTGAACCAGTACAGTATATATATATTATTAGATTAAAGGCAGAAATAATACTATCACTTTTTTTTAGAATTATCTATTGTAAACATTCATAATATTGAACACCAAATGACAGTGCAAGCAAATCCTTAGATTAGTTCTTGTTTTTGGCCTTTGTTATTCAAGAACATTAGATTACATATGCACATCCAGAAATTATCTTTATTTTTTTTATACTATCCAAGTTAATAAGTCAATGTTTCAAATATCTTAAGACTTTGAATTCACTCTAACTTGATAGTATAGTTATAAAAATTTTACATTAGATTAGCAATGATATACTTTAATAATTTCAGTTATATGCTCATTATAGCCACATTTGATTTTTTGTTAAAACTCATTAAAATATATGTTGTCGACCTATTGCCAAACATATAGTGTACCGGTCAGAATTGTATGTTTGTCTAACAAAAGCTAGCATCTAGGCAAAAGTACCTAGAGTCCAATCATGTGCAAGATACATAAGTTAGTAACAATCATGAACTCTGCCCTATTGCTTATTTTCCAGATCTATAACATTACGAACAACATTTCTGACGATAACAAATGAAATCTTATTTATTCCTATCCCGGAGCAACAGCGGAGAAACGAGATCTACAGGGAAAGATGATACTACTAGGCTTCGAACCCTGCTCCCCAAAATTATAATTTATTCTTTTCATCAAAATTTATTAATAAATATCAGAAGTTGGCCTAAGGTCAGTGGAAATGATTTATATATAACACAATCTAATTAACGATGTGTATGCATAAATCATGAGACAAAACAGACTTAAGTACTAATTCTATGGTTACTAATTTATTAATATTATGAAAAAATGAATAAACGAATGGTTATTTAATTTAACAAACAGTCGCAAATCTATTTACATATAAAACTAATAAAATTTTTGGGTTTCACCTGATTATGAGCGCTGATTTGCATATTTAAGAAATTACATAATAATAGCACATAAGTTAATGATTAAATAATACGCAAATCCCCATTTGAATATGATGATTAAAAAAAAAATGAACAGGTAGTCAAAAGATGCAGCTTAATATGCTAACAGTAGATACCAATTTATAATTTAGAATGCTACGATTATTTTATGAAAAATAAATGGCCTTAAAGAACAGAGAAATAGGATATAAGTTACATCAATTTCATTTATTATGATTCATTTGAACCACACATGAAAATATTTTATAGTTTACATGATTTAATTAAACAGTCATTAGACCTCAAAATGTTTAGACAGAAAAGTTATTTGTATTTTATCCTAGTCCTTTTGACTTGATAGGATTTATTTAGCATTGTTTGCTAACATTGTTTCAATGAGAGGGCGGGTAGCTTAAATAAGCTTTAAAATGACATTCCCTAACCTATAATATAAACGAAAATATGAGACCGATTTTAGAAATCATGGCATTACGTCTTACCAATTTAAAACGGGCAAATAGAATATTAAACAACAATTGCAGTGCTGACTAAATGATAACGCTTGAAAAGATTGAGTCCATTTTAGGATGGACTCTTCATCAATTATATAAGTATATGAAATATGCATGTACATGTGATATGTCGGCATTTAAAAAAGATGATTGCGTAGAAATTCGATGGTCTGATTTTCTGGTAACTTATGCAGAGCCTAAATGACAACCTGACAATATCTTGGAGTCGGTGCTTCCAAACTCCATTCAAGGATATGCCATAAGTAATTAATCCCGATCCTCCGGGTTTTAAGTTTGACAAAGCAAGATGAGGAAATTTTAGTAATGTTATCTAGATCAAGCAACTCTAATAAAAAAAATCATGTTCTTAATGACGCTGATATGTGAACTAAGACCCTCGTAATTTAATAGAATCTAGTGTAATGATATGACATAATTTGATCCCTCTTGAAAGGTATGCAAATGACCTTTAATATTAGTTAGGATGTCAAAAAAATAAAAGAGGGAATATTGTTCCCTTCATTAAACAAATATTAGTACGTTCAACTAGTAATTAATTCCATAAAACAGTTACCACGCTAGATGGTGTAATGGGCAAATGTTTGACCATATAATTAAAAAAACCCAGAAAGGTAAGGTCATTAAATTTACTTTAAAATATAGTATAAAATAAAATCAATAGCGTGAAATTGGCGATAAACTGATATCTTAAATGTAGCAATGGATAATCTGCCACTAAACAAAATAGAACAACTTAAAATCTTATCCAATCGAGCAAACTTTTAGTTAGGTAAGAAAGCTTACATTTAACTATTTAACATCCCATAATAGCAAGGATATATAAAAAAGAAACATTTATGTTTGGTTCGCTAGATTGAACTATTAGCATATTAAATTAAATCATACAAAAATTTATAATATTGAAAATAAAAGTTTGTCACATTTAAAATATTAAAAATAGAAATTGTGAAACCCCTTAAAAAAATGCATAAAAAAAATAAAGTGATAGATTCGTGCATTAGATTTTACAAAAGAAAGAAAGTCATTACTTTATAGAATTGTTATAACTAGCACTACAATGCCATGTTTAAATGAGAGAATTATATTACAAATAATTTAGATTTTAAAATGAAAATTTTAAAAGAGTTCATATTAGCAGCATGACTAGGATTTACCTTTCATTACTTGATGACCATATGGATTGATACACATAAGATTATAAAATGAGGAAAACACGGTTGGCAATGTAAAGTTTTGAAAAATAATGGCTAGCATTTTGAGATCACTTGTTCATTTAATTTAGGCAGTCCATAAGTGGATATGGCATATTAGCATAGCAGTATGGAAATGATTTTTGAAGAAGAATGGGAAAGCAAATTTAGTCCCTCTACTCTGAATTCATATTTCAAGATTTTGATTGAAGTGGATCCGTTCTGCAACACTGATTAAAATGGCACACCAAGACCTCTAGCCTAAAATTTTGGCTCTATTTATATGCTAGCAAGATCTTCTTAAATATTCCCTTTCCACTAATGAGGCCCGGATGTCCATTAAATGGCCTGAATGCACTTATTCTTTATTTTCCATGATAATGCAACAAGTTCTGGAGAGTATTGTTTTAATCTATTTCGAGAGTGGAAATAGATTCAAATGATACAATTTCCATTAACATTATGTTTGCTAAGGGATTTTAATTTATTAATTACCCTTTTTAAATTAAATCAAGAACATTCTTTTATTTATAAGTTTCTGAATTATTTTAATTACTCTCTAGAACTTTCTTTGATATTATATCATCTAAAATAAAATACATGAACTATAAAATATAAAATAAGTATACAAAATATTTAATTATGATCAATAATATTTTTTAGCAATCTCGAACACCCATACATGATTATTTAAGGGAATGGAAATTTAATTATTTCCAAATTAAAATTAATAAATATTCTTAAAATAAAATGTTTAATTTATGAAAGGACAAAAGGGGGGGGTTAAAAAGAATTGTATGTGTGTCCTTTTACTCCCTAGTGTTTTACAAATATATATATCTGGGTTTAAACCTCTGATTTAAGGTTTTGAATTACCAGACAGTGAAGCAAAAAATGTGTGTAACAGATTTTACACTTCATTAGTTATACATTCAAATTCAATTGATTTATAGGCTCAGAATGTTTGAAACTTAATTATTAGCTTCGATAATATATACATATATTGTAATGGTATTGAAATATCTGGTATAAAACACATACATCAGCATTACATATTTCATTATTTAGAAAAAACAGATAATCAAATTTATTAAGAAAATAATTAGTTAAGAAATAGTTTTAAAACATAGTTTTAAAAATAAAAGATTGTCTTTTTAAAATAGAATAAAACTAGTTTTAAAGAAAACTCTTTTTTTTATAAATAAAAAAAAGTATTAAAAGAATAAAATGTCTAAAAATAAATAAATGTAAAATAAAATTAGTTATTAAAGAAAGTTTTGTGAAAATATCTCATCGGTAGGAGTGCATTTAATTTGGAAAGATTCCTGGATGATAAGATATTAGATTGTTCTAGAAAAGAAATTAAATAAAACAAAATATAAAAATTAATTAAAAAATAGATTGAAATTATGATTAATTAAAGTTATGATAAGGAAATAAACAATGAGAGTGTTTAAGATATAAAAGGATGACTTGGCTATTGTTCAATTCAGTCAGCTCTTCATTCCTAAGTCTGGTCTTATCCAGTTCAATACAGTTTTCATTCAATCCTGATTCATTTATTTGGGTCTTCAAATAAAAATACAGTGTAGAGCCAGTCATTACTGCTATGGAAAATATTGCAGAAACCACAGAACTAGCAATGTGTGTTGCTAGACTACCTGAGAAGTGTTCAACTGGGCTTCAAGCCCTAAAGTCCTCTGCAAAATCAACTATTCCTGTCTGAACTCTCACTGGAAAATTGGTGAAGTAGACGCTGCTGCAAACTCTCATTGTCAAGCTCAAAGAATAGAAAACAAGCCTTGAAACCATCAATGGAACACCAAAGGCCAACCAGTTGGAAATTTATAATCATGAAAATCTCGGTAAATATATTTCCAATTACTATCTAGACGTTTTATTTTTTTAAGTGAAATGAATTTAACGGACTATTATAAAATTTAACCTGAACTAATCATTTATGTTTCTCTTTATGTAAAATATTATATTGTTATGTTATATTATTCTCTCTCACTTATCACTGCCTCACCGTTGATTTAAAGATGTAGATATTTGTATATGTTAAGTTAAATGTGCTGGACTTCCTGATTTAAAAATAGGAGCTAGTTTGGGATATTTCAAGTGTTGGATTGTGTGCATGTCATCCTAAGCATGCCAGCTATATAACATACGGTGGGCTGGTACCTGAGTTTGATCTTCAAAACAAATAAAATGCTTTGGATGCCAGGTTTTTGTTCCAGCAGTTGAGTTGGACCATGGTCAATAAATGTGGTCATGTTCTGCTTTGTATAGCCCAATCTGACCATGGGTATCGTTGATGGCTATGCTATCAATGGTATTCTTCCTTCTGCTTGAAGGGTTGGTCTGTTCTGGAAATATAAATGAAATAAAATAATAATCACCAAGAAGTATATATTAAGTGTGGTAATAATCTTAGAAATATTAAGTTTAAATATTAAAACTTATTAAAGTTTAGATTCCAAAAGATATTGTATTTATTTGGAGATGTTTAAACCTAGTAATCAACTTATTCAGAGGAATGCGGTTCAATATATATAAAATAAAGATGTCTTTGCAATGTAATGCTCTTTACTAATAAATACCAATAGCTAAAAAGTAGTTGGGAAATTATATCCATAGATTATTCTGCTTACAATAGATGATTTTTTTGTAAATTGATAAATGAATGTAAGCTAGGAAGATCGTGCTATGCTTTGCTTAGTATATATTATTGTATTATTATTTATTAAACTTTCAATTACTAATGTTTTCAAGCATTTTCATTTTATTTTTTACTATTTATATGTGTGTGTATTTTTGTTACTGAAAATATTAAAGATATCTATAAATTTTTAATTTATCATGGTAATATTTTTTGCTTTAAAAAAAATACTTTTTTTTGTTTCTAATTAGGAATATGAAGAGCGCCAATTATTATGGGAGCAACGGGAAATAGAATTAGAACGAAATATAATTCATCTAGAAAAACAAATATCGGAAGTAGCTGGACATGTATCAAAAGTAAGATTTTTTTTTTAAAATTCGTTTAAAAATATATATATTCTCTATCAAACATGTATGTATTCTACTATGACCACCAGTATGGTACATAATATAAACTAGCTTAACTAAAACTTAAATTTTATAAATAGATTGGTTGTTAGACTATATCTAGATTCCATTCATATGAAATTATTCTCCCAGGAATAACAAATAGAAATAAGAAAATACTTGTTTTAAAAGTCTTTTATGTTTGGGAATTGTAAAAAGGAATAGGAAATTAAAGGATTATTATTTTAATTGTTTGTATTTGCATTTAATCAATATTGTTTCATATTTTCCTCTTCTCTTAAAGCATATTAAATACAAAGAATTATAAATTGTTTTGCATAATTGTTGAAGCATCCAGTTTTCATGCTCATATAAAACTGAAATTTTTTTTAAGGTTCTATTTAACTAACCATCCTATTGTTGATCAGTAAAAGAATATTTTGTTATTATTAGTGCTCTGGCTGGAAAAAAACATTATGATTATAATATGATATAAGTGAAAAAAATATCATACTTTTATGATCCTCTTCCTGAAAAACCTTTTAATTATATGTTTTTTTATTATAAGAAATATTGTGATTGCTCTAGCAAATTATCTTGACACTGTTCTAAAAGAAAACAATGTAGGTTGCTATGTATCTGCTAACAAAAAATTGTAACACATCACAACAAAATACAATAACAGAATTAAATGAATTCAAATACCCAATATAATGAAAATTACTTATTTATTGAATAAACAGACAAAATATATAACACCACTATGCAATTCACAAACAGACAAAATATATTACATCACTATGCACTCCACATTACTGAAACGTATAGAATTCAATCTCAGTATTATTCTGCACATCTACACATATAGATGTATTTCACTAGAGTTTCTTCTAATTTTCTCAGTCCACAATATTAATTAAAAGCTAATCAACAAAATTAAGTCATATTACCTTTTCAGGTATATAAGAATGTCAGTGTGATCTGTATGATCAGCTCAACCTTCATAGGAAACTCCTCGATGATTATGGGTTCACACTCACAATGATCTTATTCACTAACTGCTCGATGACAGAAAACATTTCCCACGATGGACAACGAAAATTTCTCCATATGTGTATAACTGGGTATTTTCTGTTCTTATCTTCGCACTAATTAAATCTTGCCTTAAGAGATTTAATTAATATATTTTAATTTAATCACATACAAAATCTTTCCTGTTTTTAAATTCCCATTTTTTCTTACCATTATTATTTCATTAATTAAACAAGCAGGACTTTAGCATTTCAAAATTCCGTAATTAATTATTTTTTATTAAACAAATGACTATCCTTTTGTTTTTATTTCTTCAAGCATTCTTTCATAATTAATTATTTTTTATCTTTTCTTCTGGAGTACTTCACTTTTTCTTTGAAAACTACATGATTTTATGATTTCCAACTTTTACGTTTCCGGTGATTACAATTTATATTGCACAATTCCTTTTCTAATTTCAGCTACAAACTAACTTCTCTTTTTATATAAATATAACATGAGTTTAAACTTATTTTTAATTTCAAACACAGAGAATTATATACATATCCATTCAATTATGGAAGATTTTATTATCAAGTTGTCATAATTTGGCAGCTGTGTATATAATGGTATTTTCTTTGAACTTTTCATTATACTGCATGGATACCAGTGTATGTTTAAACATTTTTGATGAAAAAATACATATGTTGGAAATGTTTAGATAATATTTTTAAATTTCACAAATAATATTTCTCAAATATGTATAGCCACATAGTCAGGTTTTGATTTGAGGAAAATATAGGTGATATTATATTTCTAGCATTAAATTTATTAAGTTTTCCTTTTTGAATAATGAGAGAAGTTACTGTTCTGTATTGATATTTTTCAGAGAATTTGAAACACAGTTAAAATTTTATATACTTTTATTTCATTGTAGAATATAATGTGTTTTGGGTTCAGTGATGATTATTTTATATCATGAAGTTATATAAGTGCCACACAAATATATCTTTTTTCGTTCAATATCTGTAAAAATAAAAAAATAGTGATACCTTACTAAAATTGATTAAATAAAAATAATAATTGATATTTATCCAATTTTTATTTTATGCAAGTTAAATAATTTTTTTTTTTTAAATTTTAATATTCATTTGAATTAATTTTAACATTATTCGTATTGGATTAATTTAGGAAAGAAACTATGAGAGATGTTTTTTTAAAAAAATGTTAATGATTTTTTTTTTTTTTGTTAATGTAATTAAATGAGTGTGTGACTATGTATACATGTACATTGTTGAATGTTATTTTATGTTTTCATGTGTGTAAAAACATTACAAAAAAAGATCATTAATGGACAGTCTTGATTGTTTTGGTGACTATGCATGATATCTATAATTGTTTACCTACATTTCAATAAGATTTCAATTATTTTTTTCTAAGACTACTCATATATATTGTAGTTATTGAAATGCTGAATACCATGCACGACCCCGATAACAAATAAGACTATCCATCTATTTATCTTTCATACAATTGTTTTTTTTTTGCATATATTCTGATAAAGAAAAACTTGAATGGTCTTACATCATTTACCTATAAAAATATTCATATTAATATATATATTTTTAAATATTTCTGTTTTTTACTATTTCATTTTGTTTAGCTATTTTATCTATACTTTATATATTACTAGTATATGACTTTTTAAATGATTCCTAGAAATATTATCTGAAGTTATTAAGTTCTTTTTTTTGTAACCAATTATTATTGTGAATGTAAAATAATAAAGTTATTCCATGATTGTGTTTTGAAGTTTTCAATAAAATTTTTTTTTATTTATGGTGAGTTAACTTTTGGTGCCAAATCATATAAACCATCAACTGATGAAGAAAACATTGTAGAATAAAAAAACGTTGTAGATTAAAAACAATTGCAAAAAATATATAAAATAAAAATGTAGATGCAAAAAAAAAAAAAAAAATAATCAGAGTGTCATTTTGGGTTGTAAGCTTATTTGTAGATTTGCAAAAAAAAAAAAAAAGATCTTAACTAAATTTATGCAAAACCTTATAATAGAGTGTGAATATTAATGATTCAAAGAAACAGAATTAGTGATTTTTATTGCTGCTAATATAAAAGATTCTACAAATCAGAATATTGCTGAAAATAAAAGCAATTATTACATTGAAAAATTCTCAAATTAATCATTAACGAATGTAACTTATTTTGATTACAAAAATTGATTATTGATAAAATATGGCAAACAAAATATGAGTTATGATTTATTTAGAATGCTGCAGTTTCCATTTGAATAAACCGAGAAAAGAATATTTAGAAAAACATGCTATTTAGTACAATGTCTTTTGAGATTTTGTGAAATTAAATGTTTATTAGAGAAAGACTTTCAAATTTTTAACATGTTCATATACAGTAGTAATTATTGTAATGTTAAGATATTAATAAGAGTGATAGGCATTTCATACTCTTTTTTTAACCATGAAGCATAGAGTATTTAGATAAAATGCATGAATTTAATACTATTCAATGTGCAAGAATGTTTTTTGGCATGCAACATAAAATGACTGAATCAGATTTTAAATAATAAACATATATATTTCACATGGAAAAAAGCAACTAGTGGGTTGTATTAAGTATATTCACTTTTTTTTCCAATGGCAGAGAACTTTTAAATAGCATAGTGAGATAACTTTTAACAACAAAGAATTTCTGAATTTATTGATATGCATTGTGAGACAACATTTAATATATCATACGCATTCCCATGTAAATTCATGAAAATGTAGAATAAAAATGATTAAAAGATAAATGTTATAACAAAAAAAAAATAAATTAAAATACCATAATATGTTAACATAAGTTATCTTGATTACTTACCATGTAAAACCACTAAACATCACATGATCACAACTTCCTATGCTTACACAAGCTTTTAAAACAGTGCACTACGATGCACTGTGCTTCTCCTTATTCAGAGTCCGGAATCTCTTAGCCACTATGCCCAGAGAAACCTGTTAGCTACTTTACCTTTCCTTTCCATTCCCCACCCTAAGTTTTTCCCATATTTTTCTCTGTCTTGCTCCATCCCATTTCCACAACATATTCTTTGTTAACTCAATGACCTTTACATCTAACTACCTCTTATCTTTTCTCAAACTCCAGATAAAAACCAAGAACTCGTACCCTTTCTGCTTGCAGGCATTTACATTCAATTAACATATGCCTAATGTCTTCAATGCCTTCCTTACACAACTTACAGACTAAATCACCCATATTTTTCCATTTATGCGTATATTTCCTTGTTGCTAAAGATCCTGTTCGAGCCTTAAACAGTAAACTACTTTTCTTGCTATTATCATAAATTAACTCACACCCAATATTCTGTTAGGCTTTCCATACAATAATGCCACCTAGTGCAAACCATAATAATCTATGGATGCAAGAAGGTTTATGCATAAAAGATCTATCTAGTGCCTACTCATCTAGTATCTCCAAACTAGTTTCTAGCTTGTGGCTTTCATCTGTGAGAAGCTTTGGATACCGAGAGTCACTGCACCTAAATGTAACCCATTAACAGCCATGTTTTATCTTTTTAGTTAACTATAAAGCTGTGAGTCCAAATGAAAACAGGTGTTCTCAATCCAAACTTATTCACTTGTATAGTTATATAAATCTGAATCTTTGGTTCTTTAATAACCATAGTCACCATTATCTCATGGGCAGGAATGGTATTAAACTACTAAACAGATGATCATCATTTCCTATGCTTACAAAAGCTATTAAAACAGTGACAAACTCTCCATACAGTTGTGCCACCGTGTGCAAGCCATTGTAATCAATTGAAGCAGAAAATCTTAGCTTAAGATTGTGCTTCATGTTTCTACCTACTAACCTGTGTTTAAATCCTTATTTCCCATCCCGCTCCTTTTGTCATATATATATTTTTATGTATATGTTTGAGATGCGCGCCTAAATTATAAAAAATTTAATGTTTCAATAACATGTTTTAAAATTATTATTAATTCCTTTTATTAATTATTAGTTTTTTATCAAAGTATTATAGATGCGGCTCAAATATATACATAGGAGCAAAACTTACTAAAAAAATATTGATGTTTTAAATATTTCTTATATGTCATTTTTGGCTTTTTCTTTTTAAATTGGTTGTTTTTCTATTAAACTATATATTTTTTACAAAATCCAATATGGAAGACGCTTGTGTTAAAAACATGTTGTCAAATCTATTTCTAATCTGGAAATAGATTTGAATTTATTTTTGGACGATATCTTACAATTGCATCTTCAAAAACAACTGATAAAAGAAAAAGTATAAAATGACTGAATTTTGAATCACAGAAGAGATTGGCTATTATTGAGAGAACTTATGGTAAAGATATTATACGTCGCTTGAAACTTAAATAATGTAGCCGTAAATCCATCACTTCTCTGCCTGATTGGGTCATCATCTTCAGCGGCCATCTCATTCTGCTGCCCAAGAGGAAGTAAAAGCCCAGCCTAAGAACTTTAATGCTACTGGAAGCTTGCAATTATTTAAGAACTTTCATTTCAATTTCCATGCACGGGCAATATTTTAAATCGGACTCTGAAAATTGCAAGGTAACTTTTATGCTACTATTTGAAAATGAATCTAGCCTCACTAATCTCAAATCCTGCTATCAATATTCTAACGTATTGTTCAATTTTCTATCTTTTAAATTAATATGTTTTTTTTATATATATATAAATAACATGTAATTTGCTTTTAAATAATTTATATAAATTTAATTCTCTCTCATATGCTCTTAACCTTGGTGGGGTCATTTATTTATTATTTGATTTTATAATATTAATAATTTTATATATATGCTTTTCTAATTAATATGCCAATCTTAAACAATCTGACGAGTTGAATTTCTAAAATCTTTTTTTTATCATTTTAAATAAACCTTCATGAAGCAAGTTATTAACGTCCCTTTAATATATATAATGCATTCATTGTAAATTAATACGTTCGCCAGATTGTTTTATGAATCAACATTTTAGGTTCATTTTTAATATAAAAATTGATTTGTTTAAACTCTGTAAATCGAGAACTTAAGCTAATTAATGCTTTGAAATCTTTTAAAATGTTTTGTTTTTATTCATTTCTGAAAGTGTGACCCATTAATTATTTTCTATAACTGCCAGTCTTCTTATATTTTCCACACTCTTAAAATTTCCAATCTTGTATTTAAATATTTCAGTTATTGTAAAATCAACGAAGGTGAGATTGATTTATTTTAAATAGCAGAAAAAGGGATGGGGAAAAATCTTAATGTTTCTTTTACTAGGTAAAATCTTAACGTATATTTTATTAAATGAAATATTCTCTCTATATATATATTATAATTGCATGGCGTATTATAGTATTCAAACAAGGGTCATTTATTTTTAAAGCAGTAAAATTTATTCAATGTTGTTAGAGACATGTATCATTACTGCGTTTCTGTCATTTAGTTTATCTTTGTATATATATATTACGTGCTTCTAATCTGGGGGTTACGACAGGTTCGAACCTATAGATTTCTTCTCAAGTCTTCGTATAAAAATGCCTCTGGCGGTGATCCCCTATGTGTGGCACATGCTATGCATATTCTTTCTTCGTATAAAAATGCCTCTGGCGGTGATCCCGTAAGTTTGGCACATGCTATGCATATTCACTTCGTATAGATGAAAGCCTCTCGCGTCGGTTGTACCAGCAAAAGTCTGGGCCACGCCATGCCTATCCACTTTTCTCTAAGCACTACCCAAGAAGGGGGTGTGAGATTTCATTTTTCATCCAGAAGCACGACCTTTTCCTCTTAGTTATTTTTAGGCTATTATGTCAGCACCGCAAACTTCTTAGTGTTTATTATTCCTTTTGCTTCATGACCCAGTTTTAATGCTCTAATATTAAAATTAAGCTTTGCTTAAAAGATATATATAAATGCCAATTACTTCTATTTTATTAATTAAATTTATTTCAATCGTATACAATCTCACTGTCGTAATTTATATATCTATATTTAAGAGTATCTAGATGCCTTGGGGAAAATAAAGTGTTCGTCTTACTATTGTTAAAATAATTTTTCATTAAATATTTTGTCATAGATTCAAATATAATCAAATGTTTTCAAATGTATTTTATTTATTTTCACGACCTCAATGGCGTGAAAATAATTTATACCATATGTATGATGAATCCCAGAACGCTCCCTGAAATAATGCTAGTCACCATGTTTCAGAACCGTAATCCAAAGCGTTAATAGCAATATTATGTAATTCCTTTTATTAACTGATTGGCATTTTAATATTGGACCCACCAAAGATGTGTTTATTTGTAATATATTATTTAGCTAATAAAGAGCACACGAGAACTAATAGCGTGAATGACACTATGTAACCGCTTGCTCATTCATGCACACACTAATGTATATAATTAATTTATAAATGTATAATAATTTGTCAGTATATTAAAATATATTTTATTGTCTAACTTATTTGAGTAGTTTGAATTCCTTCTTTTTCTCCACTTCCAAATGTACAGCTTAGTTGATATATATGTTAGTTTAGTCATAGTCAATAGATGTCTCATTGTCTTCTCCGCTCTCCTAGTCGGCCGGATTAAAATTAATTCTCATGTGCCATCCCTATTATGTTATTCATTAGGTGTTTGATCTGGAGCTTATGGAGTGGGTTCGAATCCAGGTTGGTCCCTGATCTAAATCTTGGGCTGGACTGGGTTTGAAGTACATTTTGTGAGTTCCAGCTCATGTTAGATGGATAAACATATTTTGACCGGCACACAATGGATGCAAGAAGGTTTGTGCACAAAACTATCTAGAGCCTTCTCGTCTAATATCCCCAGACTAGTTTCTAGCTTGGACTTTCATCAGATAGGAGGCTTGGATGAGTAGGCACTAGATAAGAATTTTATGCACAAATCTTCTTGCATTCATTGATTACTGTGGCTTACAGTGGGTAGCACTATTTTTAAGGAGTGTTTGTCACTGTTTTAATACCTTTTGTAAGCATAGGAAATGATGATCATGTAATGTTTTGTTTAATAACATTGCTGCTTATGGGATGTGACTATACTTATTAAAGAATCAAAGATACCAAAATACATAAATACTAAACTGGTTTCAGAACTTGGATTGAAAACATTTGTTTTCATTTGGACTCATAGCTTTATAGTTAACTAAAAGGTAAAAGATAGCTGATGGAAGATTGCATTAGATCCTAAGATCTTAATGCAGCGCTGTCATATCTAAGGCTCCTCACTGATGAAATCCACAGGCTAAAAAGTAGTCTGGGGATATTCGATGAGTAGGCATCTAGATAGGAATTTTATACACAAACCTTCTTGCATCTGTTGATTACTATGGCTTGCATTATGTAACATTACTGTGTGAAGAATTAGCCATGATTTTAGCTAGTGTATAGTGTGTTGATTCATTTTTTTTGAAACAATGAAGCATTATATAAATTTGTTTCATCTTTTTTCATTCAGGAGTACTGTAGTGGAGGTTCAAAAGTGTCCAAACAATATACCATTTACTTACCTTAACATATAAAGAAGTCACTTGTAAACTAATAGTTATTTTATTTATATGTCTAGTTGATGTATGTTTTAGCATGATAATTTTAGTACTTGAACATGAAACATAAAATTTCACTCAAGATCCTATGAGAGCTAATGCTTTAGGATTTAAACTTTAGGTTTTTTTTTTCTTAGGATTTACTGAATTTATGAAATGTTTGTTTCCTATGTAAAAAAAAAATTTGACATCAGGATTAATGTAGTGAATGTTTAAAGTCTCTTAAAATGGGATTGTCTATGGCTGTAGAAAAGTATTATGAAGTAACACTTTTTTTGGCATATCATCATCTTCATTAGAGAGAAGTATCTTTGTATGGTTGAGTTATCATTAATTATTATTTTTATATTTACTATAAAGTCTAAGCTCTGAATCATTCTTTTAATTCATTTAATTTGTATCATTATCTATCTAAATAAACGTTTTCATAATTGCATTATTAACATAGTGAGATATTAGTAATTATTTTATCAAGATTAATTAAATGCTGAAATTATGCTGAGTAATGATTCTAAATCTATTATAAATTTAAATAAATGTGAAAATAAGTAAATTAAAGTGTAGCTCAAATCAATTGTTTCTTGTACACCCGGGTCTCGTTTTATGCGGATTTATTTAATGCGATTTTGAAGTTATGTGATTCATGTTTCTTCTTAATATCTTTGTATGTGGTTTTCTTTTATGTGATAAAATTATTAGATCAGAAATTGAGCTCCGATAATGCATTATTACTTTAAATATTATAAATTTTGCACACTCACGTCATATTTAAAGTAATAGCGCATTATCGGAGTTTGACTTCCATCTAATAATTTCAATATTTTCAGTGCTTTATAATAGTACTGCAATAGATTTTATGCAATAAAGAAGTTCATAATTCACTTAAAATCAGGATTTCCCCATTTTATATACACACATTAAATTTTACAAGACTATAATGTAAATCTGTTCAAATGTTATAGATGAAAAATACTATGTTTGTTGTTGTTTTTGCATTTTAAATCACGTTCTATTTTTGCTTTTTATAAAAAGAGTACATAATCAATTAATCATTTAGTGTCCGCAAGTTTATTTTTAAAAGGTGAGTAACAGCGGTGGGCACAATTAAATTTGACAATTAAAATCTGATTTTTAATTGTAATTAACAATTTAAAAATTATGTAAGATCTAAAATTAACGTGATGTGAAACGATGAAATTTGATTTTTAAACGGAATTGAAAATTAAAGACAAAAATAAGAATTTAATTTTTAATTGTTAGTTTTAATTAAATTTTGCCCAACAGTGGTGAGTCGGTGTCTTTTTATTATCGTAAGTCTAAGTTCTTATTTTTATTTTAAACTTTTAGTTTACTCTAACAGAGAGAAAAAAAACACCCAAGAAAATGAATTTCTTTGTAAACAAAAATTTCAATTTTAGATCGCTTAGTGAAATGGGAAGGATCAACAGCGATTGGAAAACATTTTAGTTGTATTTCCTCTTGACTTTGTTTAAGGAGAAGCTACAATACTTCACATCACATCACATCATGATGAATCTGATGTCTCGAATAGCGATAATGATTAAAATACTGTACATGTATGAAAAAAATGTAAATTACGCATAAAAATATATTGTTTTGAATAAAGTTAAATACTGTAGTTAATAAAAGAAGTAAAAAAAGTTTGTCTTGTATCAATTTTTTTCAAATTTGAAATTTTTTATTAGTCATATTTTTTTTATGTGAATTTTAAAGTAATTTTACGTTGTTGCTTTGCTTTTATGTGATTTTTGGAAAATTACAGTACGTATCCCCCATTTTTCAAGGTAAGTTAAGTCTATTTTTGTGCAATTTCTTTTGTGCACATTTTCTGAGGAACCTATTTATCATATAAAATGAGACCCAGGTGTATTTTTTTTTCCCATAATTTATTGACATGCACACTCATAACTTATGGAGAAAAATTATTATATAATAGAATAATCATCTAAAATATAATTTTTTCTGCCATATACTTTGATTTATTTATTTATTCTATTTTATTTAGTTTTGTAATATATTTTGAATCATTCTTATTCAGCACAACTTTAACATTTAATTAATATTGCTTAAATAAATTGCCTTTAAATAGTATATTGCAGAGTGAAGGATTCTTCAACAGCTTCTCCATAGAGGTAAAGTGAAGCAGAAACCATTATAAAGCTTACTGTTGACCAAATACTGAGGATTTGGATGGATTTCTATTATTTGGTTTACTCTCTAAATATTGTTAGATATTTATTTATTGATTAATAATGAATAGCTAGCTGGATTGGCTACCTAAAAGAGAAATCCTAAACTTAATTACAATATGCTTTTTTTTTATTCTGCAGATATCAAATCCAGATCATACACATGGCAGATAAATGTGCTACTAACTTATATAGATGATATTGATTTTTTTCCTTGTTTGTATTTTTAATTCGAATTTCTATACATTTATTTGTTTATATAACAAAGTAGTTTCTTTCTTCTTTATAACATAAAACAGTGCACTTTCAATGAAGTTCACCTTAATCATAACTTAGCTTTAGCTTATAAAGAACAAAGAAACCATTTCTTTACGCAAATGAACAAGCGTATGCAAATTTGAAATAACTTATATACATATAGTAATTTATGGTAAGGTTACTTAATTGTATCATTATATTAAATGACAAAATACATTAGCCCCAAATAAAGATCATGACTAAATAATTTAAATTAATTAAGTAAAGTAAAGTAGGTAAAACAATGAATTAAAACTTTCTCAATTCTTGATTGATGAGTGTCATTCACAAAATATAAAGCAAAAACTAAGAAATAGAAATAAAAATGGGAAAAAAATTAGATTGTGTTTTCAGTAGATTATATGAAAAAAAAACGAACTTGTTAAGTAAGAGAATGAAAGTTAGTTTACATTACAGAAAAATAAAGATTTAAAAGATTTTTAAAGCTACATGTATTTTAAAATTTATATACATCTAATTCTCTCTACAGAAATTTTTTTTGCATGATTTTGAAATAAGTTTAAAAACAAAAAATCCTCTTTCTATATGAATTGTTTAAAATAACACAATCAGTGAAAAAAGAAAAAAAATGTTACATTGGGATTAGAACTACTGCATGTATTCATGATTGGAATGAAGAAATGAACATTTTTTTCTGGAAGGCTTAAAAAAAAATATCTTACATTCTCAAAGTAATTTTTAGATCGGCTTAAATTATTATTAAACCTATTTTTTAAATTCTAAATAATTTCATGTAAATCATTTAAAATAATTTATTTTCCTTTTTGAAAATTGTAAATGTTTTTAATTCAGTGTTTATTTTCAGATTTGTTTCTGAGATCGAGTTCAGAATGATTATGTCTTATTATTATCTAATTTTTTTAAAAAGTTTTCTCTCTTTATTTCCCATTATTTTAAATTTTGACATTTGGTTTTTTAAAAAAATTCCTTGTTGTTATTGATGTTAAAAAAATTTAATTGATTAATTTGTTTAAATTTAATTTATTAATTTTCCCAAAAATCAATAAATGATAAGTTAGACATTGCAAGTTTTAGTGATAGCAATGGTATTCTAATCATGCACAAACGTAAGCGTTTATTGTCAGAAAGTGAAGCGAATAAAATCTTGGGTATTTTTCTGTTCTACAAGCAAGTAAGATGATAATTGTACATTTCCGGGAACCTACAATTTCTCTTTTTGAATGTGTTAGTTATTTAATTAAAAAAAAATTAATAAGGTAAATGAAATAGAAGTAATAAATTCTGATATATTACATTAATAATCTTTATTTCATTTTTTTTTTACTTATAAGATGGAAGTGGTGATACTCTCTGAACTTTAAAGTTTTTGGTGGCTTGTTTTCAAATGAAATTTATGTTCCTATAACTCCTTTTTTATTTATGTGCAATGTGTATGAA
The DNA here is from genome assembly GCA_028023455.1 of Epiperipatus broadwayi. Lineage (NCBI taxonomy): Eukaryota > Metazoa > Onychophora > Udeonychophora > Euonychophora > Peripatidae > Epiperipatus > Epiperipatus broadwayi. The sequence continues at coordinate 217,117 of JAQFVV010006379.1, forward strand.
ATTAAATTTGATAGCACACAAAAAATATAATATTCTGATCAAATTTTTCATAAGATTTATTTAATTATTTTAGTTGATTTCTTAGGTCTGGAGGCAATCTTTTTATTTTTCATATATACAATGTACTTTTTTATACAGATTTCTTTTACATGTAATTTTCAGGAACAAATCTTTAATGTAAAAAGAGAATTAGGTATACTTAGTTATTTTATAAAAGGTGTAAAAAGTAATGCATAATGTTAAATAGATCCTGTATTCTCTGATTTTTTAAATTATTAACTTAGGAAGGAGTTCAAAATTATCAACTCATAGAGAACAGGAAGGTGAAGACAGATATATAATTAATAAAGATAAATAATGAAAATTGTAGAAGATACACATAACTTTCCAAATGTTTGAAAATAAAATTTAAAAGAAAAATTATACTTATAAAAAGTGATGTATTTTTTCCTTTAAATCCATTTGATTATTTAGTAAAATTAAATCCAGTAATAAGATGTTGATTGCAAACCAGTCGATTAGGATTCACTATAAGAATAAAATGGAAGAAAAATGAAATAACAGAGGCGAAACAAAACAAGAAAAAAACTGGAGTTTATATTTTGTCATACCTATATATACAATAGAACTGAATGTCAAGTTCTTATGATAGCACATTATTAAAAATATATATTGTAATGGTCGGTTAAAATTATAAATTACCTTTGATCACAGAGGGCGCCACCAGATCACTACATATCTGGAAAATTTGTTTACCATGATCAAAGATTAATGATGATGACGACCGGCACCGACCAGACTCATCAAGATAGCAAGATATCTTAATAAATTGTTCAGTCAATCAAGAAATAAACTAACAACCGACATTAGTTAATATAATATTAAAATTTATTAGGTTTACAATAAGGATTTCAGAGTTTATTAAAATTCAAACATACACAAAAGTAGAAAACTTTGACCCACCTTTTTCATGGAGTGTGTATGAAATAAAAGAAGACAATGAACATTTCGGCAGATACATCAATCTTCTCATAGAATGACGGGTTAGGAGAAATAACTTTACTTTAGCTCAATTAAAAAAAAATATATATTCTTTTCACATTTATTTTTAAAAAAAACTAGTCTTGTAAAGAATCAATGAATCAGCATGGACGAGCCTTGTCTAGAGCATTGAACCTAGAGACATCATATGTCGCAGGACAGCTCATGGATAACTACCTTTAAAATTACCAAGATTGATCTACTTACAACAAGAACAATTATAATGTGAAGGTATTACAGCTTGCGTAATTTCAAAAAGAAATCAAAATCTGGTTTTTGATAAAACCAGGCTTATTCAATCGAGAAAACATTAGCCCAATAATGGCAAGTTATTATATTCTAAATTAATTAAAAGTGTCACAAAAGTAGACCGATAAGTAATGAGAAAATAAATCATATCTGCCCAATATTTATCAAGAATATAAATTACTAAAATGTGAATCTAAATAGCTAATAAAAGTAATCTGCGATACACACTCTGCAACATAATAAACGGATAATTTAAACTTACAAAATATACCATTCAAATTAAAATATATTTTTACACACTAATAGATAAAAGAATATGTTACTTGAATATGACATGAAAATTTTATACAATTGTTACTTTTATATTGAGAAGAGATTTTTACTAGAGATTTATGCCCTATCAAGAATATAAAATAAGTTACCTTACAGTACGAAAAAGTCCAGTGAGTACTCACAGATAGATGCCGGTAAGATTGATTGAACTCTTTAAAATTATTTCTTTTTTTAAGATGGTAGTGAGGGTGAAGGCATGTGGAGGAATCAGTCTTAGTTCAGGCTTTAATTAGATCATAATTGGAGAAAACAGCCTGGAGATCAGGATCCGTCTAGAGTGGGTTTAGCAGCACCTCCTCGAGGTTTGAACCCGCATGATGTAAAAGTTGGCCAACTTGTAAAGTGAACACAAACTAATGTAGATTATCCTAAGAATTCAGCTGAAGATTCTTTCGATATATAAGTGAATAAAGTCTCCTAATTCTGTGAAGTGAACAGCACTACATTCAAAACTATGACAAATCTTGCAATTAAATAAGCATATCTGTAAGATAATATAAAATAACCATTAGAAATCAGTTGACAAAAAAAATGAGTGAGGTTGTTATTCCAAGAATAATCTAGGTCATTTCCTAGCCTAATTTTAAGTCTCTTCAGAATAAGAATAATCAGTCCTCTCTTTTTGGGTTTTTTTTATGACCTTCTATCTCCTGTGTGATATTTTTTTGTAATTAGAATTCTTAACCCAGAGCAAATCTCATTTTAAAAAAAATTAATTAATTAACCCTCTTTTTAGATAGATAGATCCATATTAAAGCAACAAGAATGAAAATAACTTTTCAATTGATCAAAAAAAAAAAAACTTTCCAGAAACAAGAATATAATTAAATTTCTTTTAATTAAAAAAAAAAACTTTCAACAGATAAAACAAAACGTTGGTTTTTCTTTTTACAAAATAAACTCAAAAAATTTTGAATCACAATTTTTAAATGGAAACAAATTACAGAAAATAAAATAAATAAGTGTGGGAATATGTCTTTTTTATGTAAAAAAAAAAAATTAAATCTTTAAACTTTTGAGACAGGAAGTATCCGGATCAACTGCAGTATCCTGCCATAAAAAAAAAACATTCTAGTGCTATTTTTTTTTTATTAAAAATTTTTTTAAACATTTGCAACACCTCAAATTCCAAGCTGAATGTTTGTCCTATATTTATCTAAAATAATATTTTTTTTTCCTACTTCAACTTTATTCATTCTCCTACTTAGGTAATCATAATCAAAATTTTTCATCTGATTATTAAAGCTAACCTCGATTGGGTGGTTCTATCTTATGGAGGATGTGGTCACTATGGTGGTCTATCATAGTACTAGCAATCTTTTACTCAGTAAGTCTGGGACTCTGGGCATTATAAGATCCATAAACCCCTGATTTGTCCTCTAGAATAAAAGCATTTGGCCCACTCCACTTTTGGATGGTGAAAGGACCATCGTAGATAGGAAAAAATAATTTGTACTGGTTCTGGGTGGGATTACTCACATGTGGTTTCTTAACAATAACTAAGTCCCTGGTATCAATTTGGCATGGTCTCCAATTTCCCCACTTTATTCGTAAATTAGCGATGTGCTGTAACCTCCTAGCCTTTTCCTTATCCTTTTCTCTATTAATGCTACCTCTATTGGTGGGTAATAGGGTCTTAATAAGTATGGGATAATTTTGACCAAAATGTAGCCTAATTGGTGTAAACCCTGTGGACTCATTTAGTGACCAATTTATGTATTTAACAACATTCCCAGCTTGGTTCACCCATTCTCTGTGATTACTGCTTTCATATAGCCAAAATGCCCAGCAAAAATATGCACCTCTTGTGGTCAAAAGGAAAATAAGTTTCACAAATGTAAATACCTCATAGACTCACACCTGCTAATGTCACACATAATGAAATGCCAACCACAAACACTCCAGGCCTGCATACTGCTGAAGCTGAAGTCGAATCCTACAGTAGAGTAACCAACACCAAAGACCTTATGAATCCTACTAAACTCAAGGGCAAACCATCCAATGACAGCAAACAGATACAAATAGCATATCAAAACCCAAATGGCACCAAGCCCAGAGAACTCACAGAAACCAGACAATTTACCAAAAACTCAAATTCAAAAGAACCAAATAACGCCTCTAGATGCAAAAATCTAACAATCTCTTCTGACGATACAGATGATGCTCCTCTCAGCATAGACCATCAAGACCATAACAATGCACTCGGAACCCCGAGACCTCTAAAATCAAAACCAGTGGTTTCTAACACAATCTATAATGGACGCATTGAAACTATCAATACCCTGTATGAATTCATCCCATATGAAAGCTCCCACACCTACAAAAAATAGTTCTTCACCACCCTTCTCGGACTATGACTCAGACATGGATTTCAACCTATCCCCTAATGCTAATAATAAACAAAAATATTTCATATTTCAAAGGCCTACTCTGAAGAAGAGGACTCACACCTATCTCCTGCTTCTGAGCCAAACTACTTAAAGTTCTCCCTTCCCTACAGTGTAAATTCTATTCTGGAAAAAAACAAGAGGAAGCTACAAAGCACACCCAAAAACTCTCTCTGTCATGAATCACACAATGAAACTGAGCTCTTTCGAGCTGATTTCCACAGGCCCTCCTTGCCAGATCAGAAATTCAGTGATCACAAGGACCATTACAACCTTCAATCAAAGATTCCGCTGGGGGTAAAACCAAGCAGCAATAATCTTTATGGATAGGATCAAGTGCCAAATCATTGGTCTTAACATCAGGGGAATTAATTCTACTGACCGTTTATATGCGATTAGGCATTTTTTCCATCTTACATCTCATATTTTATTCTTAGGAGAGACCGAATATCACCTAAACTCCAACCCTCACATAATTCTCGAACTTTCAAAACTGGGCTTCACTCTTCTGTCTACTAATACATCAGCTGCTGGAGGGGTATGAATCATCATTAATAACAGAAACCACCTTCCTATAAAGTGCTTTACCATGATGCCAATCTCATTGCAATCAAGCTTATATACCAATCTAGTGAATTCATTGCAATATACGTATACTGCCAGAACAACCCATTGACCTATTCTAGAATAATACACACCATAAATCTCATCACTGCAAACAACACAGGCCCTACAATCTTCTTGGGGGACTTCAACCTGCAATATGATGTGTTCACACGGAAATACCTTCATCTCTTAGCCAGGGGTTTTATAAATGGCAGAGGTTTCTTCCCTGCGGATGCATACTCATTCTATACGAAGAGCTCTAGAACACTGATTGACCTAATGTTTTACACCTCAGAGCTGCACTATGGTTTGGAAGCCAAGCTTCAACCTGTTCCCTTCTCAGACCATCTTGCCCTGATAGCGTCTCTAGATCTGGACTCCTACACTCCCATAGACTACAATAAAACAATCAGAATTATAACTAAAGCTGCTGCCATGGAAGCTGTTTTCTCAGATGCCTACATACTCTTTGAAAAAAATGACATTCTTAACATAAATCCAGAGGAAGCCTGGTTCACCTTCACAGGCATCCTCCAAACCATAATCATACAGCACACCAAAAAACATAAAGGGTCAACAACCCTTATGAATGAGCTTGATCTGCTACACCATAGGATTAAAAATTTCTCAAGTGATGGTACTATAGACAACCTCCTATTACTTAAAACACAGTACAAGCAGAAACAAGCTGCGATTGCTGAAATAATAGCAACAAAGAATGCTAGGTTATACTTACCTGGCCAACACTGCTGGACATGTAGCTATCTCAGATGGGCTCTGGGGGCAAGGAAGAAACAAAAACTCCTTTGTCCCTCCTCATCAGTGGTAGCCATACCTCCGGCAACCAAATGCTCATTCAAATAGAGTCATATTTCAAAAACCGCATATCAAACTCTGTTACCTACCCCACAAATCAGTGGCATGAGACATCACAAAACAATGAACACGGAATAACAATATCAAACATCAAAAACTGCTTGGCCGCCCTACTATCCAATGTCCATCCAGGACTACACGGCATTCCAAAGTTCATACTTACACACCTTGAGAATTTCACAGCTCCCATAGTATTACAACTAATTAACCATCTTGCAAACTGCAAAAAAATGATCCCCAAACTTTATCCCATAGCGATGGTCTCCTTTCTTAAGAAAAACCGGGATGCATCTGCTCTATCTAGCATAAGATCAATCTCCATGACCCCAATTCTGTTAAAGGTCATTGAAGGTGTGATCAAGGAGAAAATACAAGATGTTATTCTGGACAACATATCCCAGTTGCAATTCGCAAAGAAGGGCTCATCCACACTCTCTGCAATCGGGGAGATAAAAATTCTCTGTGATCATATCAGATCCAAGAATCTATACAAACCCATTGCCGTTCAGCTAGACATCTCTGAAGCATTTGATTCAGTAGATGTCAACATCCTGCTCAATTGCCTCTCAGCACTAGACATTCCTACTCAAATCATTCAGATATTGGACAATCTACTAAATAACAGATTGGTCCACATTTCCCTGAATGGTTTCTTTACAGATGGTTTTATTCCTTCAAAAACCATACCCCAAGGATCTCCACTTAGCGGTCTCCTATTTATACTCTACTTAAACCCCCTTCTTAAACAGATTGAGGCAGAACTTCCAGGAATCTATATACCCCAGCTGAAGAAACACTGTAAAGCATTTGCCTACATGGATGATGTCCTTGTCACCTTACCCTCCCAAAAATATCTAAAACCTCTCATCCAAATAATCAAAAAATTTTCCGAATCCTCCAAACTTTCCTTCAACCTCAACAAGTCATCGGCCTGGAAAATCAACACCGGCAAGAAGATATCATCGCCTTTCTCAGCAGACCCCCAAAACTTTTTGGGGTTTCCCATATACAAGTCACCGCAAGCCATGTCGATACAAATACAGAATTCCATCATTGAAGCCACCACCAACACAGTTAAAAACCTTGCCAAGGTTTATTTATCACTGCAAGGGAAAATCTCTCTCCTCAATATCAAGGTAATGGCAAAGATTAGCTACTATCTACCCATAATTAACATGACAAAGACTTTCAATACAAAAATCAACCGAATCTGTGCACGGCTGTTGTGGAATGGTAAAACAGCGGCCATAGGAATTGAACGCATGCAGCGACATAGTAAAAATAATGGTATGTCGTTGCATGCAACGTTTTTCTATATATTACCAAAAGTGCCACTCTGATCCACATCCTACAAAAGAAATTTCCCCAGATTGTAGCAGAACAACCAGTCATTCCATCAGACAGACCTCCACCTTCAAAGATAAGCTGGCTAAATCAGATACTTGACTACCTTTTCGCTCACAATGGCCACTCTACCCTAGTATTCAGACAAAAAATCTCCATTTGGGATTCTCATAGCCTGCTATTTCCCAAACAAACTCTACCATTTCTTACCTCGGTGGTAACAATCAGGTGGGCACCAGGTTTTTCAAGCATCTCAAGCTGGAGCCAAGGTTCCTGGACTTTCTCGTAAAAATCAACCTGAATTCACTCCAGACAAACTGGTTCCTGCACTACAGGAGATTCCTCAAGAATATAAATCCTACGTGTCACAACTGCCATAGAACCTGTGAAACCTTTGATCATATGATAAATGATTGCCCAGCATATAACAAACTCAGAACTTCATTACTTACCACTGCCACATTTCCCTGAACAAAATCTTAAATCTTAAATGCTGCTTCCTGTCCAGGGATTATGTCACCACAAGACTCTCAACCTTTCTCACTTATGCCATCTGGATGGCCAGATGTCGCAACAAGTTTACCTTTCCTCATCCCAAGCCTGAAGACACATTCATTTCCAAGCTAAAGGAATTTCGCCATAAGAACAGAATAATCTCATCTAGATTTTTATTTGACAACACGTGGAGCCTGATTAAGCTGGATTAACAACACCAGTAAACACATCAGAACATTTGGTTGCCTGACTAACATGGATAACTATTATTTTTGATTTACAATTGTATCATTATTACATATGGTTTTTCAATAAAATTATTTATAAATAAAATACAAAATAAATGGTTTATCTCTTTCATCACTCGCTCACAGGGATTAGATTGGGGATAATGTATAGATATTAATAAAAGCTGTATTCCCTGTTGCTGGATCCACTGCTTCCAGTAGTGAGACTTAAATGGAGTACCTTGGTCAGTAAGGATAAACTATGGTTTTCCAACCTTAGTAATCTGCTGCTCTTGCAAGACTTTGATAGTGTTGAGGGTGTCCGCCCTTCTTAGAGGGTATGCAGTCATGTATTTTGAAAACACATCATATATGATTAACAAAAATCGGTAATGTTTGTAAGCGGAAAAGTAATTCATTCGGGTTCTGGGTCAAAATTGGGTGCACAGTTCCTGCAAATTTCTTATTTACATGTTTTGTTTTTGCACATGTGTGGCAGGTTTTAAGAACAGATAAGATGTTTGAGTACATGTCCAGCCAGTGAAATAGTTCTTGGAGTACATATTCTATCTTATGGGGTCAAAATGTCCATAAAGGCAATGTACATATTCAATCAAGTGGTTTCTAAGCCTTTTGGGTATGAGTGGTCTCCAGTAATCTTCTGAGGTAACCTGATATTGTAATATCCCTTCCTTAAGTTGGTAAGCCCTTTCCTTTTAATTTATCTGATAGGTATTGCTAGTCCATAAAGTTTGTATGCATTTGTGTGCTACCATCTGGGCAAACTTGGGGTCAATTGCCTGTATTTCCGCTAATCTTCACAAATCTTGCTCCACCAAGTCATGTATGGTCAATGTAACTGCAGTGATACTCAAGTTATTAGAATTGAAGTGACATTGAGGAATATCTATAGGATTCCGACTTAATACCTGGCCACAATATTATCCCGGCCATAGCAATAGACTAATTTATATTGAAACTTTTGTAAGATCAAGCTCCATCAAATCAACTGATTGTTTGTCAGTTAACTATTGTTCAGAAATTTCAAACACTTATGGTCCATAATAACGATGACATTTGAGCCCAACAAAAATTGTTTAAACTTTCCAAATGCCCATACAATAGCCAAAGGTTCCTTTTCAATAGTTGTATAATTGTTTTTAGCCCCTTTTAGGGTACAGCTGTAGTGGACAGATTCGTATGCTTCGTTAACATAGTGCAGAATTCGACCACCACACACGAAAGCAGCACCATAGGTAGTGAATCTATCAGCAGTACTGAGTTCGAACATGGTTTATCGGTTCCACAATACACTATGAAACAACGGATCTGATGCTATATTAGTAAACATTTCTTTAGGCACGGGGATCAGGGAGTTGCGCAGAGACTCGTAGACTTTATTTTCGAGTTAGATATATATAATACTAATATTAGACATTTATATTTTAAATAATTGAGGAGATACTACATTGAATGTGTGTCATATAAATAAATATATGACTGTAGATGTATGGTTTGAAATTATTTAATTGTAACATTTCATACTAAAAATTATTTAATTAAAACATTTAACTATATTAAAATTTTAGTAGCGGTATTATTATTCCGATACTTTTTTATATTTACAATAAAGTACAATTATTTTATTGACGTAATCTTGCTACCTGAATTCTTGGGCAAGTATTTTTAAGATCGTGCCTTCGGGATTTAATGTCTTTTGCAATGCACGAGTCTAAATTAGAAATGATAATAGCTGCGGTGGACATATATTTTATTTTAATTAAATGAGGTATTTATAGGGAATTAACTATGGGCAGACATTGATTTGAGAGTTTATTCATGTCATATAATGTAGAGACGGAGTAATATTTGGAATAATAAAATTAATAATAAAGAAACACATGGAACATTTAGAACTGCGATGCGAATGTGGTAGTACATTAAAACTGCGGAGCCAATGGATGAATTTAAAACAATGTGCTGGCGTTTTCCACAGGCCCAAAGGTAAAGAGGTCACAAGCATCATCAGGTGTAAAGCGTCTGTGCTGCAATTACTCCCTGACTGCATGACAGGTGTCAAGCCCTATGAGAACATTCATTGTATGACTAACATAATGTACTGTTAAGATTTAATATAAAATTTATGACTCAGTCTTACCTTACCAACATTTAATAAATAATGTATTTTGCTCTCAAAGAAATGCACTTAATGGATTTATCGAATAATAACTTTATTAATTAAAATTAAAAACAAGTGTAAAAAGTAATAGGTATGTTTGGGTGGTTATTCTAAGAACTAATATGTCTGCCCCTTGCTACATACTAGATTCCTGTATTTACAATAAGTGAAGCAATGAAATGCATGTCGATTAATATGAAAATAACTGAAACAGAATAATCTAACCTAAATAAATATTAATCATAGGATTTGCAGGACACACATCCATTATTTCATGTAATCATGTATTTATATTTTAGAGAATTATGGAGATTTCCGAGCTGACAAGCCAACAAGTATAGAAAAGAAATATACTAGTAGGTCACTGTATAAGATGGCAATCGTTTTGATTAGGATTTATATTTTAAATTTGGTGAGGTCCGGTTGGAAATCTTATCGGCATGCTATTATTAAATAATAAAAAAAAATGTAAAAGTAGAAATACGCATCCAAGAAGTAGACAGAGTTAGGTAAGCTAGATTATTAAAAGAATTTACAGAATAGATTAACAATTAAATTTATCAGTGTACAATTTATATAGTAAGCTATAGCTTGAATAGAATTTAGAGTACTCTAGAGGCTTTGGGTTCAGGTACCTGTTTTATTTTATAAATAGCTTCTCATGTTCCTGGTCAGTTGCAAATTGTTCATTAGTTTAAGCATTAGCAGTTCTTTTCTGCACTCAGGTTATGGATTCATTTCAATAGCAGCAGCAGCTTTCTGATTATTTGGACAGCAGATCCTCACAATTTAATTTGTGAAGGGCACATGTGGAGGTTCGGGCTCTGATCAACCATCTCCGGGGGAAGAATCGTCTGGGCGCTTTTTACCCGATCATCTTGTAATGGACGAATTAATTTAAGATTCTCTTATTCTTTCAACCAAGCAAGAACACAGCACAAAGTCTAATTAAAAAGTTCTAAAATCAAAATGTCCTCTCTTTCTTTATCTTATCTTTCAAATTCATTCTAGTTTATTTTTAGCTTCATTCATTTGTCCCGAGGAGAATCAATGCATTAACCAGAGTTTTAGAATTTTAATTAATTCAGAAAGCTACATTCCTATTGTTTAGGTTTATTTTATCCTTTCAACATTTTAGTAATTAAAACTTTTAGGGAATTTTCTAATTAATAGTCTGTCATCTCTCACTGACCATGACTTGCCAAATTTCAAGTACAAAGGGGATTTATAATTTATTTTTACTTTTCTTTAAATAAGAATCGAATTTCAGAATTATTACTTAAAATAAGATTTTTAAAACTAGCAATAAATGAACATAGTTTATAACTTAAAATAAATAGTTAGTTATATAAACATTATATAACTAAAAGAAAATTTAAAATTATATAAAATATTTTCGTTTATTGTTTTAAATTTATTATCGAAGTGTGTATGCGTTTACGATGAATTTGACAGATGTTTATATATTTTTAATACCACTACACACACAATTCGATACAAAAAAAGTTTAAATTTAGGTAGGATAAGATGGTGGGTGAGACATGATAGAAAAAGGTGAAACTTAATATTCGAATTCGAATCTTACTATTTCACAGCTACAAAAATATAATACTTTGTGGCGTTTTTGCTCATCAATTTTAAATAGAACTACACCCAACCCATGTCTACTGCTGTCAGTTCGTATATAAAAAGTTTGAGAGAAATCAGGATAAACCAGAACTACTTGTTTGACAAGCTTCTTTTTGATGAGTTGAAACTCCTGCTCCTGTTGTGAACCCCAAACTCATTTCAGATCTTTTCTTAATAACTGGACCAAGATTAACGAATCTACAGCAAAGTTTTCATAGAACCTATGGTAAAAGTTGCAGAGCCCCAAAAATGATCTCACCTGATGTCTGTTAGAAGGTGTAGGGAAACACTCAATCGCAGCCAGTTTGTCAGGGTGAGGTTTAATACCATCCTTCCCATTTAAGAAGCCTAAAAATGCTACTTCATCCATTGCTATGTAACTTTTCTGTAGATTAATCATTGCATTTTTTTGATGGCACTCTGTCAAAAATATCTCTAAATGCTCCCAGTGTTCTATATTTCTGGAGGCAATAACCTCATTGTTTATGTATATCACTATAATATTTTTGACCTCAGACAATATCTGATCCAAACACCTCAACAGCCCTGACCCACTGTTGATCAACCCAAAAGGCATCTGTTTGAAAACATGTATACCCTTCTTATTAAAAGCCCGTATATTGATGATCAGATAGATGAAGTATCTGCCAATAACTAGAGGTCAAGTCCAATGTAGTAAAGCCAGTTTTTTTTAAAATCTAGCCAGGATTTCATTTATTGTAGGAGGAACATCCCTTTCTGGAATTGTGATAGCATTTAAATGGTGAGCATACAAACATATTCTAACAGTCCCATCTTTCTTCTTTACTACCACGAAAGGGTTAATATAGGAGGATGTTTGCTTACCAATAACATCCCATTCAATCATTTGTTGTATTTGACTATCCACCTCAGCTTTATATTGAAATGAAATGGGATAGGAACGATTTTGAAAATGATTTTCTTCCTTTACCTTAATTCGATGAATATAACCTTCAATAGCTTGAGATCTGTTAGAAAAAACTGTATAACACTGCATTAACACCTGCATTAAACCATGTTGTTGCTACATCCCCTTTAAAATGGACTGTTCCGCCTTATTCTTCATTTCAGTAGTGTCTAAGACTGGGTGTATACAATGTATTTGTAACGATTGATAAATTTTTAACCCCTCTAAGGGGTATTATGCTTTCTCTGCACTGAAATAAGCTTCTACCATAATCAAGCACACATTTATGCTGATGAAAAAAATCAACCCGGGCATTTTCAAAAAGCCATCCACTTCCATGCTTTCCAGACAACTGTACCCAAACCTGCTTTGTCTCTACATTTTCTTTTTTCTATTAGCCAATGTAACTTGCATTCCATTTAGTGGAAGTTTATACATGTGTGTCTGTTGCTTTATTTGCAAATAAAAATGACTCGAAAGCAGGGACCTCTGACTCCCTGAATCAATTAAAGCCTGTGCTGTGACGGATCCAATTTTTATACTTATGATGGGACAAGTCTGGTTAGCTCTAATGTCGGTTCATCTTTATCGACTACCACATTGGACACTGTTCCTATATCTCTATCCTGTATGTTTTTCTTCTCCACTCTGTTCATACTATAACCAATCTCTGTCAATAACAATATCATTTCTTCTATAACAATTTTATTAACTAACATGACTTGTTGTACTGCTGCTGACATATTGTTTCTTATTATTGTGATTATCAAGCTTTCTGATAAAGAGAATGCTGTCAAACACTTCAGTATTACAGCTTGCTTAGAGAAAAACTGCATATAGGTTCTACCATTCTTTCTAGAATATGTTTTCTAAAGATGCATAGTTGTCTTTCCTCACTCCAAAAACTGCACATGATGGCATATCTATAATCATCTAATGGCTGTGGCTTTATACTTAAAGTATGCCACCAATCTCCAGCCACACCCTGTAAATGATTACAGGCCACCACAATCTTTTCTTGTTCCTTCCATTTGTACAACTGAAACACTTCTTGAAGCCTTTCAAGATGCTCAACTGGGCTTTCTCTTTTATCAGCCATGAAAATTTTTATCTCGATGGAAGTCATAACTCTAGGTTCTATTTGTCTATTCGCAACTTCCTTTCTGTGCTTCTCCTGTACCCTTCCACCTCTTAGCATTTCTGTCTCTTGCTCTTAAAACCAATCTAAAGAAAATTCTATTTATCTCTTTAATTATTTTCTTAAAGAGGAGAGAGTAAAAAAAAAAAAACCAAATCACTTTTCTCTCTTTTATATATCCCACTGAAAACATTATTTATTTTAAAAGACAAATCTCTACTTCAAGCTGTCTCTACAATACACATCAACTTACCCAAACTGATTCAAAATACTTAACTCCTGCCTCTTACCCCTGAAATATTTTTCAGTTGTCTGAACAAAATCTCAAATGGGTTGAAAACTCGAAGCACCACGTTGGCAGCCCTAAAATTTATATATATAACATTCATTAAATTTTTTAAATTAACTTTGATCATGGAGGGCACCACCAGATCAATAAGTATCTGGAAAATTTGTTTATCATGATCAAAGATTAATGATGATGATGACCGGCATCGACCAGACTCAGCGAGATAGCAAGAGATCTTAATAAATTATTCAGACAATCAAGAAATAAATTAACAACCAACGTTAGTTAATATAATGTTAAAATTTATTAGGTTTACAATAAGGATTTCAGAGTTTATTAAAATTCAAACATACACAAAAGTAAAAAACTTTGACCCACCTTTCGCGTGGAGCATGTATGAGATAAAAGAAGACAATAAACATTTTGGCAGATACACCTCTCATAGAATGACGGGAAAGGAGAAATAACTTTATTTTAGCTCAATTAAAAAAAAATGAATTATTCTTTTCACATTTAAAGATTTTCAAAAAAAAACTAATCTTGTAAAGAATCAATGAATCAACATGGATGAGCTTTCTCTAGAACATTGAATCCAGAGACATCATATGTCGCAGGACAGCTCATGGATAATTACTTTTAAAATTACCAAGATTGATCTACTTACAACAAGAACAATTATAATGTGAAGGTATTATACAGCTTGCATAATTTCAAAAAGAAATCAAAATCTGGTTTTTGATAAAACCAGGCTTATTCAATCAAGAAAACATTAGCCCAATGATGGCAAGTTTCTATATTCTAAATTAATTAAAAGTGTCACAAAAGTAGACCGGTAAATAATGAGAAAATAAATAATATCTGCCCAATATTTATCAAGAATATAAATTACTCAAATATGAATCTAAATTGCTAATAAAAGTAATCTGCAATACATGCTCTGCAACATAATAAATGAATAATTTAAACTTACAAAATATAGCCATATAATTCTATAATTAAAACCACTTCTTTTCTTTTCAAAAACTTTATTTGATGTATATATATATCCACTTATTTCCAACGTTTCGACTATCTTTACTCTATAGTCATTTTCAAGGATCTAGAAAAAACATACTACATACTATAGAATAAAGATAGTCGAAACGTTGGAAATAAATGGATATATATATACATCAAATAAAGTTTTTGAAAAGAAAAGAAGTGGTTTTAATTATAGAATTATATGGCTATATGTACTGTATATTTTTGAAAAGAAAAAAGGATTGAGTCGTGATTAGAAACAGAAGTAAATGGATTTGTTACAAAATATACCATTCAAATTAAAAGATATTTTTACACACTAATAAATAAAAGAATATGTTATCTGATTAGTTATCTGATTATGACATGAAAATTTTATACAATTGTTACTTTTATATTGAGCGGAGGTTTTTACCAGAGATTTATGCCCTAGCGAGATTATAAAATAAGTTACCTTACAGTACTAATAAGTCCAGTGAGTACTCACAGATGGATGCCGATAAGATTGATTGACCTCTTTAAAATGATTTCTTTTGTTTAGATGGCAGTGAGTGTGAAGGCATGCGGAGGAATCAGTCTTAGTTCAGGCTTTAATTAGATCACAATTGGAGAAAACAGCCCGGAGATCAGGATCCATCTAGAGTGGGTTTAGCAGCACATCCTCGAGGTTTGAACCCTCATGGTGTAGAAGTTGGCCAACTTGTAAAGTGAACACAAACTAATGTAGGCTATCCTAAGAATTCGGCCGAAGATTCTTTCGATATATAAGTGAATAAAGTCTTCTTACTCTGGGTCATGGAAATGAACAGCACTACATTCAAAACTATGACAAATCTTGCAATTAAATAATCATATCCATAAGCTAATAAAGAATAACCATTAGAAATCGGTTGACAAAAAAAATGAGCGAGATTGTTATTCCAAGAATAATCTAGTTCATTTCCTAGACTAATTTTAAGTCTCTTCAGAATAAGAATAATAAGTCCTCTCTTTTTGGTTTTTTTTTATGATCTCCCATCTTCGTGTGATCTTTTTTTGTAATTAGAAGTCTTAGCCTAGAGCAAATCTCATAAAAAAAAAAAATTAATTAATCCTCCACTCCTTTTAGATAAATAGATTCATATTAAAGCAACAAGAATGCAATTAACTTTTCAATTGATCAAAAAAAAAAAACTTTCCAGAAACAAGAATACAATTAATTTTCTTTTAATTAAAAAAAAAACTTTCAACAGATAAAACAAAATGTTAGTTTTTTTTTTTACAAAATAAACTCAAAAAATTTTGAATCACAATTTTTAAATGGAAACAAATTACAGAAAATAAAATAAATAAGAAGTGTGAATATACCTTTCTTATGTAAAAAAATAAAAAAGTATTAAATCTTTAAACTTTTGAGAAGGGAAGTATCCGGTTCAATATATATTAAATAGTTTATTTTCTAGTGAATAAACTTTATTGTTAAATAGTAAATAAAGTGCATATGTAACTTATTATTCACTTCATAATGGATTTTAAGATGGTAATAATTAAAAAAAAAACCCAGTGTTCTAAGTGTAATTTTATATTTAAATTTAATAAGTTAACCCTTGTATAATTATAAGTACTTATCATTATAGAGTTATTGTCAATTTAAGGCATAAATGAGTTTAACATTGTGAGTAGTAAAGGTAAAATAATTTTAGATTAGCTGTTATATACCTTTTATTGAATTGAAATGGCATAAAAAACATAAAGATAAGTTTAAGATTTAGAGAAAGTCCTAAATATTTAGGCTAGTTTCAAATAAAGATTACTTTTTAATTTTAGTTGTATAAGTAATCTATTTTACAGTTTAATTAATATAATGATAAATGCTAATTTAATAACATTGTAATCTAGTTTTAGTTAGAAAATCCTAAAGTTTTAGCTCATAACAAAGTTTGTTATTTTAAACCAATAATTAGCTCATGTATCTAAATTATTATTCCTGGATAAAGAATTTAATAATAGTACAAGTGAGGGTGTATGCCTGAAATTTGCTAATTACTTAAAATTTACTTGCTTGTTGAAAAAATTAATATTTACAAGTTAATTTACTTTAAATGTATTTTAAAAGATGTAATATAAAATAATGTTCTGAAATCTTATAAAAGCGTATTTGAATAAATATTTTCATTATTTTATTAATATAATTTTTATTTTATTAAACAATGTAAATCTTTAATGTGTTTAAAGGATGTATTTTTTTTTACTGCAATAGATTTCAGCTTACTAAATAACATGTTAAATAATTATTTAAAAGCTGATGTAATCTCCAATTAATTATTGTTTTGATTTTCTGTGTAGACTAAATTATAACTAGTCAAAATTATTTTTAGAATTTTTCAGCAGCAACCAGAAAATTTTGAACTTTCAGTTAATTGGGTTATTAAATCATTAAACATCACATATCACCATTACTGTATAGAAAGTTTTGCCTCTTTTTAATTTAGTTATTTGGGATAGTTATTTCAGTTATCAGTCACCAATCAATGACCATCACATGACTTACTTTATAAAAGTTTGACATTGTTAAACCAACACACCCACACCTATCATCACACCTAATTTGTCTACAGTGCTAAATTTTTTCTAACTAATTTTATTTGTTTGTTCAGTAATGTATGCATTGTTAAGCAGTAAATATCTATTCAGATATCTTTTATAATTTAAAACTTTTCAACACTTTAAACTTCTACCAGTTTGCATTATTGGAAATTCTACAGCTTATATTTGAAGAAGTAAATTGTTGTCTTGGGAGTTTATCGCAACATTGGAATTAAATGGATGGTATTATTTCTGCATTGTAAAAACATTATTAATTTCAATGTATTATATTCAAACTTCATTTTTAAACAGGATAATGTCTAAATTATATGCTAGAACTTTTAAGATATTTTACATTAATAATAAAAAGATTTTACCTTTTTCTAAAAGAATTTTATGAAATGATTATATTTAAATAATCTTGAATATGCTATCATTTTTCAAGTGCGTTCTCTTTTGATACAATTTCATTTTATATAAAATTTGAACTATTTAACTAGAATTCAAATAATGAAACAATTTAAACATGCTAATTGTTAATGAGTGAACATTTATTAACAATCATTAAATAATTATTTTTTTATATGATTTATGGATGCCTGTTTCAAAAATTACTTTAAAGGAATGAAATGTTTGTCTCACCATGGATAAATGTGAATAAATGCTACATTTTAAGATAATTTTATCTATTTGCTATAAAATAATTTAATGATGGAAAAGACTTTATTTATGCATTTGTTCTGTTTTAAAAAATTTGTTTTACTGAATGCTATAATAGAATATCTGTTATTTTAAATTAAATTATGTTTAAAATAAAAATAAAACCCAGCTTTGACCTTATGGATATCCTATTGATAAAAAACTGAAATTTATTAAGTATGCTTGATTATTTATGAAAATGCTTCATTTTAAAGAATATATGAAATTCATTTATTATTGCTGTTTTTATGCAAGAATTTAATTTTATTCGTTGACATGTATTACAAATGCTAGCTTTATAATATGATTATTATTGTTCACATTAGTTTTAAAAAGAATGAAATATATTTTCAATATTCAAAATAAGAGTCATAGATCACATGACCGTATTCTCTTAAGCTTGTAAGTTATAAACAATGAGGATTGCCAATTCTTCAACAAGCTTTGTGATAAATGCTTAGCCAGAGCCAGCATTTAAAATATCTCTGTCAGGACTCCCCCCCCCAACCCCCTGAGCCAGCATTTAAAATATCTCTTCAGGAACCCCCCAACCCCTGACCTCAGGGGTTGGGGGGGGTTCCTGAGAGATATTTTAAATGCTGGCTCTGGCCTAAGCATTTATCACAAAGCTTGTTGAGGAATTGGCAATCCTCATTGTTTATATTTTCAATATGTTTGCTTCAAATTGTATAATATGTTTACTCTTCAAAACGTTCATTTTAATTTATTACTATGCTCTACTTAGTCTCCAGAAATATTTATTTAAATGCTCTTTATCTTACTATGCTCCATTTTAGAAAAATTACTCTTCATTATAGTCATCAGTAGATGATAAACTGTGCTCTTTAAAATAAATGCTAATTTTATTTATTCAGTATACCACCACTTGAAATATATAATGATCATTGTATTGTTATTTTACACACTTATGAAGTATGCTATGTTGCTAGGTGCTGTGTCCAGCGGCAATCTATTGCTTGCTGGATTGCAAATATAAACAGCACAAATAATTGCTAATTAATGAGGCAGCTTGGCAAGTAACTTTAAGTAACAAGTATTTATTTACAGAGTTATACAAAGATAATCAATCTTGCTTAATATATACATATATGACGATTATATATACACACTATATAAATAACAATAAGGGCCCGAAGGCATAACAAAATAATAATAAGATCAATACGACCTTTTTACAGTTCCTAAGTTTACTTTTGAACATCCAGAGGTAAACTCCACAAGGCTAAGTGAAGGAGGGAGGTAACTGGGGCACCTGAGGAAATGGCACATCTGCCTTTCAAGAGCTTTACTTAGCAAGGGTCTGTCTCATTCTATTCTAGCTCTGTCTTTTTCTCATTGTTTTTTAGTGTGGACTCCCTGGATTGGACATCCACTGTCCATGTGGTGGTCATCTCTTTAGTTGCACTATTCGATCCCTGATCAGATAATGCAATTACCTTGGAATTATCTCATTTAAGCAATGGCTTTGTTTACGTTATCTAAATCCTTTGCCCGAATTCATCTAACTTTTTTGATAAGTTAGATTATAGTTTTTCCATTAATTAAACTATTTAATTAGTATAATGCTTTTATAAAATATTGTGAATGCCATTGGCATCCACACACATACATTTAGTTTACCGTTATATCATTTATAATACTTATTTTGTAATATATAGGGTATATGAGCACAGACTTTCACACGACTCACCACTCTCCACACTATCTCATAATACTGATACACTTGAACACATATATATCGAAAAGATAAATAATCACCAATATATGTATTTAATGCTAAACCAGCAATAATCAGTTGGTCCAGATTACCATCTCTACACATATATGCTGTAAGTGCTCAGATATATATTAAGATAGCCAAACCTCAGACTTTAATGGACAGGCTTTAATCCACTCCACACTCCAACTCTTCAACTGTCCATCCAATTGAAAATCTGATGATGGAATGCTCAAAGGCCACCCTGAGGCCGAGATTTTGTCACACCCATGTTGACCTAAGGTCAATCTGACCCCTCATGTACAGAACATAATCCATTTAATATATATACAAGGGATGGGCAGGCATCTCTATTATGTGATAACTGAAACACAGGCTTCAGATTGACTTTAGGTCAACATGGGTATGACAAGAATCTTGGCCTCAGGGTGGCCTTTGAGCATTCCATCATCAGAATTTTCAATTGGATGGACGGTTGAAGAGTTGGAGTGTGGAGTGGATTGAAGCCTGTCCATTAAAGTATGAGGTTTGGCTACCTTAATATATATCTGAGCACTTATAGCATATATGTGTAGAGATGATAATCTGGACCAACTGAAAATTGCTGGTTTAGCATGAAATATGTATATTGGTGATTATTTATCTTTTCAACATATATGTGTTCAAGTGTATCAGTATTATGAGATAGTGTGGAGAATGGTGGGTCATGTGAAAGTCTGTGCTCATATACCCTTTATATTACATATATAGGCACAGGTATATAATAAGTCTGTGTTTCAGTTATTACATAATAGAGATGCCTGCCGATCCCTTGTATATATAGATTAAATGGATTATGCCCTGTACATGAGGGGTCAGATTGACCTTAGGTCAACATGGGTGTGACAAGAATCTTGGCCTCAGGGTGGACTTTGAGCATGCCATTATCAGATTTTCAATTGGATGGACAGTTGAAGAGTTGGAGTGGGAGTGGATTGAAGCCTGTCCATTAAAGTATGAGGTTTGGCTATCTTAATATATATCTGAGCACTTGTAGCATATATGTGTAGAGATGGTAATCTGGACCAACTGATGATTGCTGGATTAGCATGAAATACATATATTGGTGATTATTTATCTTTTCAACATATATGTGTTCAAGTGTATCAGTATTATGAGATAGTGTGGAGAGTGGTGGGTCATGTGAAAGTCTGTGCTCATATACCCTATATATTACATATATAGACACAGGTATATAATAAGCCTGTGTTTCAATTAATACTTATTTTGTGTATATATAAATATACTCACACAATTAGAAATCAGTTTAATTTTCAATTATTATTATTATTTGTCTAATATAGACACCCATTTAGCACTAGGATTTTTTATTCTATTTATTTAGTCTACATTAAAGAAGTGAGAATGGTTATATTTTTATTTGTGTTAGTAACTTTAAGTTTTTGTTTACCTGTTATTTTTCAATTGCTGTCTGTTAATTTAGGGTTTAATGCTAGCTGGATATCCTGGAAAGTCTACAGAATATTCAAGAACTCTTTTATTGACTCTATCTAGTATAATTCTATGAACATCAAGATTGTACCGGTTGACATTGTCTGTTCACATAACAAGATGTAGCATCTAGGCAAAAATACCCAGAGTCCAATCATGTGTGAGATACATATGCCAGGAACAATTATGAACTCTGCCCTGTATGCCCAGATTCCAGGTTCAATTACTTATGAGGAGGAAATTCGATGATACTAGAATATTTATTTTACCACCGGCCGACATTGCACAGCGGAGAAACAAAGAGTTTCAGGGAAAAATCATGACAAATGCGTATATACATTTTAAAACAGACGAGCACTTATGCTTAACTTTAGTGGGATCTTACATCATTCCCCAAATCATGACATTTAAAATTTAACTAAATCAATTAACTAAAGAATGAGCAGTGATCAGATGTTTAGTTTTAAAATTATATTTAATAACGAACAAATAGAAATAAAAAAAAAATACATTTGAATTATGTTAAATGATGATTAGCCTCATATTACAAATAAGTTATATTGTGCTTTCTTGCACTTGAGCATAAATATTTACAAATAAGTTATGGAGAATTTTGATGCGGCGTAATGACATTTCAATTAATCTAGCACAGTTATAAAGTGTACATTTATAATGATTCACCTGAATTACAAATGAAATCACAACCTTGACTGATCCCAGGATGGGTTACATAATTGTCGGTTAACTAACCGACCAAGCTATCATAAGTTTAATATAGAAGAAAATATTTTTAATAAAAATTTATTTACTTTATTTGCATGATGAACGTATGTGGGATTATGTCTCTAAATTATATATATATATAGTCATTAAGCGACACATCAAAAGTTATTTAATTTATGAGATACGTTTAGTTAGACCATAACATTAGATACAGATATTTATAGTCTTGAGTTTTTGAAAAGAGGGATCTAATATAAAGTGTCACGTTGTTAGCATAATGGCCGAATATTTGCGGATCCAATTTTTTTGAGGTGCTTTATCATATTACAGAAGAAAACAGTCTAGCTGACTTGCCACTCTACATTTTGGAATCGGTTAACAAAGAGTCCTCGGACATAGTTGCAATGGGCCGAACTTTGCCGGAATTATCCCATGCATTGCTCTCGTTATGCGAGTATATATATATGGTCCAGAAACATTCATCACCCTGTTTACAATCTGAAACAAAGATGAGATGACTCGGGCATTTTGAAGCATGTCTCGATAAAGCATAATGACATGAAGAGTGGCCTATGCTAACAATGCTTTGAGACAGACTAATAACTAGTCAAATATCTATAATTAAGCTTATAACCTATAATGATAACATCAAAGATAACGATATGATCATATTTATTAAATGTAGTTTAAAAACATTATTAGAAAAGTATTTTTAATACCAACAAAAGTTCTAAATCCCCTCCCCCTTTCATTACATTTATTTAATAAAATTCCACATACGTATAACATAGTATATAATTAAGTCTAAGGTGTGCTTTAAGAAAACTATTCATATATATATGTTTAGATGGGCGAGAGTAAAGACATAAAAAAGTAATATATACATTTAACATATTTGTTTGCATTAATATTGCACTCTTATGGAGATTATTAACATTCCAAAAATCGTAAACTAATCAAAGGTGAAACTTTATTTCTCTTTCTGTTTACGCAAAAAGTATAATAATTAATAAAACATTTTTTTAAAAAAATTTCCCAACCTAGCACGCGTTATAATTTTAAAAGTAAAAACAAACTAATTAAGTGTTACTCCTATCTAATGCGAGGAGCTAAGGTAAAAATAGCTATGCTGGCAAGGGTGGGAGTTCATTGAAGTATCATTTAGCATTTAAAATATATATATTAGACAAAATATTAATAAAATAATTGCCGCATTAAATTAAAAATGAAAGAAATTAAAAGGGTAATCGAAATGGTTATAGAATAAAATAGACTATAAAAGTTACAAATAATTAATATTAAATTCTTTCATATTTTAAGAGTTAATCAGAAGAAAGTTCTGAGTTCATAAAGATGGCACTTTACAGCGTTACCTTTGGAAAGCAGGTAGAAGATCACCCGGTTGGTTTTCACGGTATAGCAGCAGGTTCGCAGATGTTTATCAGTAGTGGCAGGCTGGCTGGAGTTGAGTTGGCCTGGTCATGGAGAGAAAGTGTTTCTTGAAAATTTGAGTGATGTAGATTCGTTCGGTGGATGCCTTATGAATCTAAGTACTATTCTGCCTGATGACTGAATTTGGGCCCTATTTATATGACTCCGGTTTATCTAAGGAATGATATTAATTTGTAATACCTGTAGCTATAAAATAACACTGCAGAACAGCTTTTAGTAAGGAATTTTTTTTTTGTTAATCAGGTAGTATAAAACAATGCAAACAGATTAGTATTTTTGAAACAATTGTTCTAAATCTATTTCTGGCTCAGAAATCGATTTTACGAAACGATAAGTTTTAATAATAAAATGTATTTAATTTTCTAATAGAGATAATAATTTAATCATGCTAAAAGATTTTGGTTTAGAATGCTTTTACAAGCTACCAAGCCGATTGCATCATCTCAATCGCCATTACATACATACGTATTTTTAGTATATAAAATTTTAAATATAGATTTTCATATAACATATACAAACATAAATATTAATTTATACCTAATCCCCCATCACTTTTAATATATACATGTGATTTACACACATATCATCATCATTATCAACCATTATCAATCCACTGCAGGATGAAGGTCTCTCCAAGTTTAATCCATCTCCGATCTTTAGCTTCTTTTCCCACATCACCTCTGCACACTTTCTTATTTCATCCATCGATCTCACATGTGGTCTCTTTCTGGGTCTTTTACAATCTCTTGGAATCCACATATACGACATATTAAAATTATATGAAATATTATTATTGATGTATTTAATTCAAGATTATTAAATCTCTTGTTAACGTTTATTTTGAATACAAAAATTAAAAAAAATTGAACTAAATAGGTGCGTATATATACATAGGACTGGGATTTGAATACAGTTTGGTGGTGAGGAATCAGATAGAACTGAAACATGTGAAATGTAATCTGAATCTCAGATTCCATTTCAAGATGAAGGACTTTTTTATTTTATTAGTAATGGATATAAAATACTAGTTTTTAATACTTATTTTACTTTTATATGTCATATATTCATTGCTATGTTTCTTTGTATAATTTTTTTTTGTATAAATTTAACAGGTTTTGTCATTGTAAGTTCTCAGAATATTATTAGAATAATGTTTAAAAGTATATTATGCATATCCCTTTTTGACTTTAACTTGAATATGTGTAAATTCTGGAAGAATTTAGAAGCTGATGTATATTTTTATTGTTTAATTATTATGCCACAATTTTATATTTAGATATATTTTGTTATTGTTTTATCAGTTTTACACATCAATTGTTTATCAATATTTTAAGAGATAATAGCAATTGTCTCGCTCTTATACTTTATTGTATTATGTCAGTGAGGTTTGTTATATTTTTGCAAACCCCTTTTTTCTGATTGTTCATTCTCATATTTCTTGGCAAGAGACGAAGTCCTAGCTAATTATTGCCCTCATGTGTGGGTGCTTTTTTGAGTTCATGCCATCATCCTATCTTGGCTTTGGTTGTCTATCCCATAATGTGGATATTTTAGTCATATATTTTATTTAAAACCATGTGTAATGCACAATCATGTCTATCTTGGCATTTTATAATTTAGAGGTACTGTGGAATGTCATCCACATGTTCAGTTGCACTTTTTAAATCTAAATGATTTTGATGTACAGATCTTGTGGATGTGTCTAGCTAACATATTCATATGTTTTAGATCTGATAAAATATTTGATATTAAATTTATAATATTATATGTGGCTGTATAAAATTGTATAAATTTTCTTCAGCATTCATTGGCAACTGAGGATTGGTAATATTATATTTTACTTAATATATTGAATATTTTCACCTAGGGACTCTATAATAGTAAGATAGTTTACTAAATGTGAGAACTTGACTGAATTTATCAAAGCCATGGTAAGATTTGCTAATTATTGAATGTCATTACTATTATTTCTAAGTTGTAACACATAATGTTTCTTTCTAGTATATTATCTTTATTTTTGGGGAATATTTAGTAATGTTGTATGGGATAAAGTTATAAAATAACTTGATATTTGCCTATTAAATGTTATAAGTCTCAATAAATATTATTTTAATTATTAATTTATACTTATTTATTTCCTTATCATCACCTGCATTTTTCAAAAATCTGTTATGAAAATCACTGTATTTAAAATTATATTACTGATGTTAAGATAACATCAAGGAAGAAGATTATTTTATTTAATTAAAAATGGAAAAACCATTTTATTCAACTGGTATACGATCACTTATTCTATTTCATTTATTTTGGTAAAGCTATAAGATCACTTTACTTCATTTATCATAAGTTAAGATAATAAGATTGCTCGATTTTATTTTAGTAGAAGATATTTTGGGTAGCAACAAAATCTCTTTCCTATTCATGATATCCCAAATATCATCCTAGCATATTATAGTTATTTTTAATTTAAGAGTTTCTTCATGTTTAATTTTAATTCTAAATTTAATAATTGTTTAATTCATTAAGATATCTTAGGGGTAAGATATCTTGTTGTCATTATTTATTACTAGGATGACATTCTTGGTTGGTTTATAAGAAATAAAGAAAGTAACAGAGTCATTGATTCTGAGATAATTCATCGTAAAAGAACCATGAGATTTTATATTGTAACCATGTGCTATGCCACATGCTTTTATTAAACATTTTAACAGTGCATTATATGATAATTAGCCATCTAAAAAAATAAAAGGTAAAATAAAACTAATAATTAGAGACATAAAACTATAATATTTAATCTGTAGATAAAATTGTATCATTTAATAGGCAATATTTCCTATACCTATATTTAGATTGCATATTTAGTTAATATTTAATAAAAATGTGTGTTCATAATGTTAAATTTTATAAAAGTTAAAAGAAAGACAAAGAAAGAAAGAAGGAAAGAAAGCTAGCTGAATGAATATTTTAATTGTTAGTGTTTAAAATTTATTAGGTTACTAAATTGCTAATAAGTTGGGTAAATTATTTCATTTAATTACATTTATAATTTATACTTCAGTTAATTATCAAAATAATTCAATAGTATTTAGATATTCAAAGTTTAAGTTTATTATTAAAATAAGCTTGTTTTAAATAAAGTTAGTTTCTGACTTATGTGTGTATGTGCAGACATGTATTTACTTATTGACTTTTAAATCTTTGGTTCTATTCATTAAAATATTTAATTTATTTATTAAACTTTAAAAGTAAAATATATAATAAAACTTGGCAAATAAAATGGTTAAATTTATTATTTTAAACTTCTGATATAAACAAAATCAGGTGAAATAAAAATATTGGATTTTAAATTATGAGAATCAGTAAATTATTATATTTTTTTATTTTTTTATTATTATTTAAAAAAAACTTTATTCATGTTAATTAGTTGACTTGTAAATAACCTTGAAATCGAATGCTGATACATGATGTCTATTTTTTAGAAGAAAACGAAGGAAAAAGGGCTTTGGACTGATTTTTTTTTTTTTTATCACTGACACTGTTCTGATTAAATTTAAAATAGTGTAATTTTTTCTAATTTTATTTATTTATTAAAAAAAAAAAGACAAGTGCAAATTATTTTTTCTTTCAAGTCTTAATCCAGAATGGACTGCTGAAAGCCAAGTTAAGGTATCTCAATTTTGATGCTTATTTAATTAAAACTTTCTAAATTTCATAGTAACATTATATGCCAAGATAATACTCATTGTTTATTACTTAATTTCCAAAAAACTCTCAACAAATTTCAACAAATGAAAATGTTTCCATTAACTAGGAAAGTTCTATTCAACATTAGAATAAATCATTTTATGATAATAAATATTATTTTTTGGGGCTGCAAATTTAAAACCAAGTTTAAAAAAAAAAAAGGAATAAATTAAGAACTGTTCAAAACTAAAACTAACTTAAATAAGTGCTTCGTTATTAGTATTAACTTTTAAAACAAAGAAATGCCCAAATGATTTCTAAAAAAAAAAGGTCTGCAAATTTAATACTGCATTTCTGAAATATATATTTCATTAAGAAAATATCTTTTTTTTTTATGACGGAAATGTTCATTATTCTTCTGCGTTTGCAGAGAGAACGGAAAAACTTTAAAAAAAATATTTTCCAGTGAATCCGCAGATAGTTACTAGAATTCTACATTTACTAATAATTGTACACAATTAAGTATCATATACCTGTTCATGTTTAAAGTAAAATATCTTATTTATGTACTTGTCTTCTATCATAGTGAAAGGGGTAGCTGCTTTGTTTTTTTTTTTTTTTTAAAAAAAATTGTTTTGAAAAGTATGCTTAGAGCTGACAATGTGGGACCTTGCACTGTTATCAGTTTGCCTACTGCTGATGAAGCTTTACTAATGAACTGAATTTATTATTATTATTAGCATTATTGTTATTTTTATTTTGTTTAAAAGAAAATGGTAACATAATAATTATATATATATTTTATGCTTTATTTTATATGTCAAGGTATCTTACTTTATTATTTGAAGCTGTCTCAAGGAGTTCACAATAAAGTGTGTAGATATTTTTATTACACACAGATAAATTTTATATATATTGGTGGAGTGTTTTTTTTAAAGTGTTCTCTCTTTTTTATTTTTAGGGAGAAAAAAACTTTTTTTGTTTTTGAAATTTAATATTTAAAAAAAAAGCTCTATTTTTCTGAGAACGAATTGTTTTTTTTTATAGCCATTTAATTAATAATATTTATTGCATCAGTCTATCCACTATAATTTCATTCATATTTACTATGCTCATTGTTTGTGTGTGTATTCCTTATCTTATGCAAATATTTACTATGCTATTTTAATGTGTTTATAGTGGTTTTGACTAGTACTTTCCTGTGGGTTTTGGATATTGCCTGAAGTGTGGAGTTTAGTGTTAATATAAGCTATTAGTTTTTATTATTAGTGATAAGTTTGTATCTTGCCATTGTTAGAATTAGTTATCATTTATAGCACTAGATTTTATCAGATAGTATATTATTTATTATGTTTGTGGGATGGAGATGCTCTTCCATTATTATATGTATTTGCCATGAGAGGACAATGTTTTTCATGTTTTTCAAAATATTTTCATGTGTAGCTTAGATAGTTAGATCCCATGGAGAGGATCATTTGTTTTTGGTGCATTTTCCTTTTTCATTAGGTGGTGAGACTGCATCCACACCAACACTTATGCCTGAGAGATAGGCTTGGAAGCCACGATTATTATAGTCATGTTGTCTTGCTCTGAAAAGCTTATTTTCAGTAATGTTATCCCTCATGTGCTATTTGAAAGGTTAAATTTTCCACCATAGAAGGTGTAGAATATTGTATTTATGAAAGTAATGGCAATGATAGCTAGTTGTTGAGATAGTCATGTCCTCAGGTACATTTAATAATTTTCAGTGCTTTGCTTGATTATAATAATATTCATATTGTGCTACTGTGCTTTGCCAGTAGTATACAAGCAAACCCACAAGATTTAATAATTTAATTGCTCAGTTTAAGGCATAGCATGATGGGAATACACAGACATAATGCTATTTTATATGCGTCATATGAAGAAATTCGCCGAAGGGTTTGTAAGTCTCTTAAATTTAAAAAAATTAATATTATTATGTGGACATTAAATAAATTAAATATCAGGGTATGTATGACTTTTGATGAATGCTTTTTATTTACCATTTAGTATTTCAAGATTAACATAGTGGTAGGCAATAATCAATTGTGATGTGATGATGACAATTATCATCATCATATTAGCCATCTAATTTTGAAGCAGCAATAGGTTAGATTGAACTTAATTTTCTAATTTTGTTATTATTACTTTTATTAATAGTAAGATATCATGAGTAAGTGCCTGACTATAAAATATATGGGAAAATGTTAATCAGCTTATGATGCAAGCTAGCCAACCATTATGGTTATTATTTTTCAATTGCATTAAATGTTTGTTTAATGCCCTGTTTTAGCTAGAATAAATTGTGATGTTTCAACTAAATATTCTAGCGATTACTCATAATAGTTTATGGTTCTAAAATTTATTTAGCAATTTGAAAACTAGGCAACCAAGAAGGGAATAGGCTTTGAATAAAGTTGATCTCTAGTTATTGATCTCTCAGAATCAAATGTAAAAGTAAATCCAGTAGCTATGGTTTTTAAACTCTCATTGTATTAGTGTGCCTTGGAAATAATTGTTTTTAATGTTTAGCTTTTAATAAATGTATTTTTTGTAAATTATTAAAATTTGGTTTTTGAGTATTTTTCCTGAATGAATTCTTTTCTTTGGTTCCAAAAATCCACAAAATAAAATATAAAAAATATATTTTCATATCAGATAATTATTATTCTTATGATCCAAAATCATTAATATTTGATAAGAAATGTGATATAAATATTTTTTTTAATTAAAATTTTCAAGTTTATAATTGTTCATTTAAGCATTGCAATGGATGTATCCATCCATAATTCAGACTGCACATTATTTATCTATTTTCAGAATTCAATATTCTAAATTAAATATTTTATCTGTGTTGTTTAGGATAAGAGAGGGAACTGTACCCTTTTCCTTCTATTATTTGGATGCCATTCTAGGTAAAAGGCTATTAGCATTCTAAATTTTATTATTATTATTATTTTAGACACTTGTTGATTAAAGTAAGCACTTCTTTTTGGTAATCTAAGTGATTATTATTATGATCTTAATAGGATACATTCGCTTATTAGAAAGTGTATGTTTCCTAAAGCTGCTAGGTGGGCAGTCATTTGCCTTGCAACACTGTATCACTGTTTATTTGATAGAATACCAGAAAAAACCCCTGAGATCTTTATTTTGCCTTATTTAGAAAACATTTATTTATTTAATTTACTACTTTAGTGTTAGCATTAAAAGATTCATTATTATTTGTCATATCATTATAATAAAAGATTTATTTATTCACTCTACAAGATGTAGATGAAATCAGAACATATCAGTGGATAACATTAAATTATATAAGATATTTTGTTAGACATAAGAGTCTATTAGAGAATATATTTTTGAAGGTGCAAATATTTATAGCTCAGAGAATGTGATTGGGATGAAAGGAGAGATTTACTTTATTCTAAATTATTGATTAGGGAATGATTGGAGTTTTCTCTCTTCACAAATTATGTTTTATTTAAAATAATTTATTTTATCGGAGTTAAGTTCTTCCTTTATCTCAACTGTATATCTCTGCAGCTAATTCTTTTATATCTAACCAACCACTGAGTTTAGCCCACATTCTAATCCTTATTGTTATCTGTAAGAGTCTTAACCCAACCCTATTATTGTGTAAAAGATATGTGTCCAGCAAGTAGAACTTGTTAGATATTTGGTATTTGAGATATTTTTAATAGGTTAGAAAATATAATAAATTATTTGAGAAAGAATTGGTATTTTTATATTAAATTATTAAGAAAGAGCTATTGGCATAAAAGAAGAACTATACCTTAAATCTAATCATTTTGGAAAGATAATCATGACAATTATAAGATTTCTTTCTATTTTAGAAGATGTACTGGAGGAAAAAGATTTGAAAGTAACCTAATCTTTTCTGTGTCATATGATTAAGATTTGAAGAGTTATTATATTTTTAAGAGAGTGTATGAGAACTCTTCTCCTGTTCTAATGGTTTGCATTTATCATATTGTTGCATATTTTGCTCTTATTCTAGCAGCATATGTGCACTTGTAAAATTAATATTTATAACAGCAGATACCATTCTTATTTAACTATTCCTATTCCAAATGCTTACACAACAGTTTCTCTCAATCCTGGGGAATCACTTTTTAAGATGGACAAATGTTATGATGTTAAAGAAAAATTGAAATGGTATTTTTCAAAATGAAACTGGTACTCATAAATATGAAAGGGTATAATTCAAGTCCATAAAAATACTTGTGAATGAGAATTGAATTCAACTTTCTGATGAATGATTTGGTATATAATATCAGGAAATATAACATCAGTATTTTGTATAAATAGTTTAAAATTGTTATATAAATGATGAGATTTGATCATCAGTATTAGTCTTAATGAAATTAATTAAGATATGTGACTTTTTATTATTACATAGTTTACAATCGCAACAACAACAAAAAAAAATAACCTTGAAACTCATTAAATTACATGAAGTGTTTTTATTTATATATATGGATTTATTTATCCATCAATATGTATATGAGCCATCAATATATGCATCATCCACTTTCACTATACAATATATATGCTGTAAATTAATTTGTATGTGTATATTAATTGTGTACAGTATTATATATATATAATAGAACTATTTGCTTGAAATTTTTTGTGTTTGCAAACAGTTTATAAACTTTTTTTATTGTTATTTATTTGTTATTTAATAAATATGATTATAGTGATTAACATTTATATATTAGATTGATCAAGGTTCAGATGATATGCCAGAGTCTACACTTTCTGTGATAAATCAATTGGAGCAAGCTCTAACTACAATTCGAAAAAATAAAAAAATAATTTCTGAATTACAGACAGAGATAAGAATCTTAAAAAAGGTAAAATAACATATTTATGTTTTTGTTTTGTTTATTTTTGAAAATACAATATACCTGTGTCTTTTTTTGTGTGGATTTTTTTAATGCTATTTTGAAGTTATGCGATTCATATTTTTTCTTAATATCTTTTTATGCAGTTTTCTTTTATGTGATAAAGAAGTTTATATTTCACTTAAAATTAGGATTTTCCCGTTTTATATACACCCATTAAATTTTTCATACTTTAAATGCCTGTTGGAAAAAGGTTTGGCAATAAATTTAGGTACCTTAGAAGATTTAGAAAAAGATAATAAAACAGAAGTGGAACCTGTTCGTTTCACACCAAAAATGATTCGCAAAATTCTTCAACTTTCTAATCAATTGGAAAATCATTTTTTGTTAATGACATGAATTATGAATGAGCTTTTAAATTCCAAGGAGAGCTAAATAGTTGTATGTCTGTGTTATGTATGTGTATGTTTATATTTTTTTTATACACATATATACATGGAGAAACTTTTAGACAGAAAAAATTTACAAATAAAAATATTTAAGAACTTTTAATTTCTACTTAAAAAGAATGTATCTTTAAAATGTGTATGTTTATATTTTCTTTTATACACATATATACATGGATGAACTTTTAGACAGAAAAAATTTACAAATAAAAATTTTTAAGAACTTTTAATTTCTACTTAAAAAGAATATATCTTTAAAAGTTCTTAAATATTTTTACTTGTAATTTTTTTCTGTCTAAAAGTTTCTCCATGTATATATTTGTAGAAAAGAAAATTTAACCATTAGTCATTATTAACACACTTGTGGAAGCTTGTTATATATATATATAGTTGCACTCATGGAAGTGCACTCTCTAACAGCTATACATAGCAGTCTGGATATCACGAGCTTCATAAACAATTAGTAAAATCATCATCTCAAAGTTTAATTACCGATTACATTGTCGACAGAAAACCACCAACACAGTACTAGACTAAAGTTGGAGCTAATTGTATTTCCTCTTGTGACAAATCTGATTTCTTATCAGTTCACAAACGAACCCACATATTTTTAAATAGCAATAAAATGTAAAATAAAATACACATAAAAACATATTGGTTTGAATAAAATTAAATAATTAATAAAAAAAAGTAAAAAAAGTTTGTCTTGTATCAAATTTTTTTTTCAAATATTAGAAATTTTTTATTAGTCATACTTTATTTCCTTTTCTTTAATGCAAATTTTAATGTTATTTTACCTTGTTGCTTTGGTTTTATGCGATTTTTGAAAATTAAGAAACATATCCCACATTTTTCAATGTAAATTAAGTGTATTTTTGTGCAATTTTTTTAATGCAGGTTTTCTGTGGAACCTATTTACCGCCTAAAAAGAGACCCAGGTGTATATTAATAAAAATTATAAAACAACAATTTTTTTAACCACATAAAACTTATATAGTTTATTAATCATTGATTTGATAACAATCTTCTGTAAATCTCAATTCTTTCATAAGGTTTAAGTCAAGTTTATTCAATATATACTTTATTATAGTAGCAATTGATATTATTCCTGACTTTAAAATAGATGCTATGCCACCTTGTGTGATAAAGTTTACTTTGGGAAAAATAGTTTTGGATTTTTGGAAAGGATTAAGATCACATAAATTTGGTTACAAAATAAATATTTTTCTTTAATTATATATAATCAATGGCATTAGTCGCAGAATTAATTTTTTTGGAGTTAGTAAAGGTTCTTTAAAATAATGAAAAAAGAAGAAAATTATAAACACTTAAAGGTTATAGGTAGATAGTGCACTATCATAACTCTCTATACAATTCTAATTTGATATTACTGAAAATGGTCATCATATTTTTAAAGTTATTCTTGTGTTTTTGTTTTTTTTTTGAGTTTGCACACTGTGAAGGTATATTTAGCAAAGTTTCAGTTCCTAAAGCTTCCCTTTTGTGAAAGTCTGAAAATTTTATTGTTTTGTTTTACACTTAATTCAGTCACATTTGTGAGACACTCTGTTGAGTGAAAATATATTCATAAACAATTTACTGTATTTATTGTAAATTTTATTCAACCAAAAGGTTGCAAACTCTTGTGAATGAGTAAATTATACGAACGTATTAATGCAGATATTTACTGAAATGCATATTTTAGTTTCATATACACCGGTAAGATGTATATTAATTTATTTACTATATTATGCTTGTTTTTTTTAATGTTGTGTAATCACAAATAAATAACTATGTCATTTAAATAAATCGAATAATAAAGTTTATCTTTCTTAATTTTGTTTCTTCCAAAATTACTTCATCAGTTTAATACCTTTTTTTTCCATTAATGTTTTTATTTTGAAAATATTCTAATATTTGAGAAAAAATGTATACAAAGGTTGATATAATTTTGAAGTTTATAAATCAATAACAAAGTGAAGTGAAGAAAATTTATTTAATTTCTGTTGTTAGAACTTCCTGAATTTTTAATAACTGCATTAATGATATTATATTATTCTTGCTTGCCTTCTATTTGATTTTCTCACTATTTTTTGGTTAGAAATTGGTGACACAATTTTATCATTATAAGTTTATGATTATAATATAATAGGTATAATAGCTATGAAAATAGATTTAAATGCATATTTAATCTAGTAATTATGAAATATTAATTGAAAAAACAACATATTTTTATAGTAGACGAAAATAATAATTATAATTATGTTTTTTTTTTTTAAATGCTTATCAAAGATACTTATTCATTGTAATAAAAATTCAAAATTTTTCAATGTTTATTTATTCTTTAATTTTTATTTTTACCATTGAACATATTAAACAATTTATGCCCACTACCATCAGGAGCTCAGAATATCAAATATCTTTCAAACATAAAAGTGATTCATTAAACATAACAATTTTATTAAATAGACAAAACAGATAGTTCTTTTGCACTTTTCATCTAAGAATAAATCCCAAATTCTTTAGTGTTTGAGTCCATCATTCTCACTACTACTGTTATTGCTATATTTATATATAATATTATGTTTATATTACTTTCTTTATTTAATTGCCTTTATCAATTGGCATTTAGAAATAAAAAATAATAATTACATAACAAAAAATAAAAACAATTGCTTTTCCAAGAATTAATTGAATCATTGTTAGTCATTTTATAAGAACCATTCAAGTGGATCTATTGTGACATATTGTACCTACTATTTCAGAATGGAGAGTTCTAAAAATAAGTAATGTTTTATTATTTTATTATTAATTTTGTTATAGTTCTGTTGGTGATGTGATGATATAAAGAGAGAGATTTATTGCACTACTCCAAAAGTTATAGTCTGATCCTGATGGAATGTTAGCAAATAGAAATTTGACCATTTTATTTTTTATGACTAACTTATTTATTCAAGGAATCAATTACAAAATAAATTGTTTACAAAATAAGAACATTACAGGTTCAAAATATTCCATGATGAATTAACACTTTTTATGGCACTAAGGTATCTAATAATTGATTTGTAAAATGTCACTTGTCAGTTTTTTTCAACAGATAATAAAATAAATGTTAGATATTTACACATTGTGGATTGAAAATTTTTAAAGATTTATAGATAAGAAACAACTTAATGATTATTTATTATACATGGAAATTATAACTTTACCATTAGCTTTAAGTATAACTTGGATATTATAATACAGAATATTACATACTTATTTTTTTGCAGAATATGTGTGTATACATAATATTACATTAAAAGAAAGACAAAAATTGCAGGTAAAAATAAAAAAAAATTAATGATTGATTAACAAAACGAGAAAAGATTGGGTATGAAGTTAAACGCTTTTAATTAAAAAAACCCATACAACAATTATCTCTTAAATATAATAATTATCAGAGTAAGAGAAGATATAACTGTTATTTTTTTAAGTAACATAATAAAAATTAAAAATAAACTATTCATGTGAAGAAATATTGTATCAGGACTATGATTTATCAGTGATAATGGTGAAAAAATGATACTTCTAAAAAAATGGTGGGTTAATAAAAAAAAAACCCTCATGCATATTTATGGTTCTCATTTTAGAAGTCAAGAAAGCAAATGATAAATATGGAAATATATATTTTTTATTACAAGAATTAGTTTTTTTTAATCAAATTGTTTATATATATTTTAAAAAAGCTTGTATTAAGAAAAGTAAGAAATGAATTTGTGTAATAATTTATACCTAATTTTTTAAATATTATATTTGGAAAAAAAAATTTGATAAGAGATATTTGCATCTTTTTATTTCATTTTATAGGTTAGAAGAATAAATAAATTTCAGTAAATGATTAATAACAGTGTTGTGTTTAGTCTGGATTATATAAAAACACAAATATGTGTAAATACATTTCTAATATATTTATTAGTGAAACATGAATACAAATATACACTCATATTTACAATATATTACAATTACTATAGTCCACCTGCTATTGTTGATGAGGTATAGCTTCTGGTTCTGTTTTAGTTCTGGGGTGAATTATGGAAAAAGGGATTGCATGTGATCTTATAGATTTCCCTATCACTTCCAACTGTATTTTGGCAGCCTGTCTTATGAGTAGGTATGGTGACATTTCCAGCTATACTATGACAACTTGCCTCTTGCCAGTGTTCGATTCTAGAAGCTTCCAGTCCTGAATGTGGACTTGATTCGCTGCATCAATCATTTAGCTCTGATAATTATTTTCTGGAAAGTGTATTCTGTCTTTCAGCTTTGTGACAGTAATTCTTTGGTATTACCTTCAAAAAGACTGCCCGATTCCCATCCTTAATGGAAACATTCAGATTCAGTGAGCATCATTACCTATTGTCCAATTCTTGCCATTAACTATGCATTATCTCTTTGTGTACACATTGATTAGTGGCAATGAATGCTCAATCCGTTCTAGATAAGGTGGAATCTGGACTACACCATTATTTGAAGGCAAGGTTAGATATAACATTCCCTCATCCTGGCTAAAATTAGCACTGGAAAACATAGTCATACAAGTGCATTGGCAGGCATCTTTGCTTTGTAGTTTCTTCTGGCTTGGTGATCTTCTGAGCAGGTCCAGTATCATTATCTGTGTATCTTGGAACTGTAGGTTCATTGCAACTGACTGATGACTCATCATTGTTGACTTGGAATTCTGTCATCTGATGAGGTTTTGCTGATGGTTTGTCTTGGCACTATTGGTTCACACAGCTTGGTGATGACACATCAGTGTTGACTTTCTCCTTTTTGTCATCCAATGAAGCTTTGCTGATGGTTGATTTTAGAATTGATGTGTAATTTAACTTAAATTGGTCTCTATGATGATGATGTTGTCCATCAGCTGTTTTAATTACCACTGTTTGTGATCTTTTAACTATCATCATGACTGCTGGAACCCATTTAATAGATCCCCTAAAACATGCCACATAGGCACATGAGCACCTATTCGCTTTTTTGCCCTTTTAGTTTCGTGCATTATTTTAGGATTCAAATCCGGATTGTAGATTTTATTTGAATTTATTGTTGTGAATTGGTTCACTTTAGTCATTGTAAAACCTAAATGAGTGAACCAGTTATCCTAATAAATTAGTTTGCTTAGCCAGCAGATAAAACAAAAGGCAGATGTCTAGTTTTATTGGTTATTATAACTTTCACTCTTGCCTGACCCAAGAGTGCTACTAGAATGACTTGGTAATCATTAATTGTTTTGTTGCTAGGTTGCAGTTGATATTTATTATTATCTAATTTTATTGGTTATTGTAACTTCCACTTTTGCCTGATCCAAGAGTGTTACTAGAATGACTTGGTAATCACTAATTGTTTTGCTGCTAGGATGTAATTAATATTTATTATTATTATAATGATAGCTCATGTCTTTTTTGACACAATGGACACTATAGACCCAGCCATTGTTATAGTTTATCATTAATAAGTATCTGTGTTTAGAAGCAGTGTCAATGCCTCTCACATTGTTTGTACAGGCATTTTGTTTTTTAGATTTTAAATTGCCTTTCTGACTCTTTAGACTGGACTCATCCATTCTGTTGTTAACTTGTTTTTTCCCATATAAAATAAGCTGCTTTTTATGTGGATCACACGCTTGTAATATATATACACTGTATACCGTTATGGACATTCATTGTGTGTGTGTGTGTATTAGATGATCACACCTATAACAAAATTTTTCACTTGATTTATATGAAATGTGATTTTTACTGCCAGCTGTGTGCTTGACTGACCCAGTTTTCTGCTCAATAGTTTGAATGCTATAATCCATTTGCTTGATTAGTTATTGATTCCACTAGAGTCACATGAGATTGCTGAATCAAATGTTATGCCAGAGTCCATTAGGAGTTTGATCCCGAGACCATGATCTCTTATTCCGCAGATAAAATCATCTTGCAGAGTTTAATTAAGGAAATCTTTGAAATTGCATTTTAAAACTAGATTTTTTAAGTTAATAACAAAATCTCTAGCTTTTCCCCTTCCCCTTGTGTACAGAGATTGAAATGGTATCTGCGTTATCATTAGGGGTTTTGGAGTGAAAATGTTAGTAGAGACAATGCCTTGTCAAAATTTAGGTGAGTCAGAAGCAAATGAATTGCTTGGGCTTTAAGGACCTTATAAGTATGAGGTCCCATAATAGACATAAGTGTGACTAATTTTAATTCTGGCTTTTTGATTTGATTTGCCTGTAAATAGATTACTTGATCTTTATTGCTTGGCCATGTATGCCGGATCAAATCTTCAATTGAACCAATTTTAACCATTTTATTTTTTTCTCTTTATGCTGTGAGAGAAAAAGTTTCTACTTTTATTTGTGAGAAGAGTTCTCTGACCATACCTCCAAAAAGATTACTTATTGCAATCACCATTTTTAATAGTAACATTCAGATTTGGTTAGCAATCATTGCCAATTTGCCATTGTCTAGGCATTATCTTTTTGTATACACATTAGTTAGTAGCAATGAATGCTCATTCCAATCTAGATAAGGTGGAATCTGGACTAGTCCATTATTTGAAGGCAAGATAAGATATGACAAACAGAAATGGCAAAAGTGTAGATACAAAAAGAATGAAAGAATAATGTTGAAATAGAGTAGAACCTTGGTTTGTTGCAAATAAAAAAAAGACAAGAAACTAATGAAGAAATTATAAAATAATAAAGTACAAATTAATATTTAAGAATAAGCGAAGAGAAGAAAATTTCCCTATGTTTAAACTTAAAAGATAAATTTTGTTTATTTCTTTCTAGTATTGTAACTTGTAGGGTCTTCTGCAGTGCGATTTAGAAGAGTAAAATGTTGAGAAATAATTTATCAATATTATTTATAATATTCATTAGTCACGTGAATGTATTTTTTTGCCTATATATTGACTTCTATAATTTTTGGTAGTTTATAATATATTTCAGTTTTTTATGAAAAAGTATTATCATTATTCCAAGAGAATTTTAGAAAATAATTATCCACAGAAAATGTTTCTAATATGTTTATTGATATTTCCACATTCCACTTTTTTTTTTGTTCAAGTTTTATCAGTGTATCTTTAAGATAGCAGGAAAACTATTCAAGCTCTTTGACTGGAATACATATTTTGTTGATTAGTTCTCTCTTTTTAAAACTGTCTGCTACTTTGTTCTAATTCTAGAAATAAATAAGTTATGATAACTATAAATGAAAACTTTTTTTTCAATATTTTGTCTTTTAAAAATGAAAAAATTGTTTATTAGTTGTAAGTTTTTGTATTTGTTGTTCAAATATCTATTTCTATTTATTTTTATATTTTTAAAAATTACAATCCATTGTTAAAATTTTTAATAGAAAAGCAAATGTGCCAGCATTCTGTACAAACAGAATACATGTATATGTGTCCAAATACATATATATATATATATTTACATTCAAAACCATAAAACAATACAATACTAGATTAAATCCTTAATTTTACCAAAATCCTTACACAACCATGGTTTCATCTACTACAGATAGATCTTCTCAAGTGAAAATCAAACTAAAAGAACTGACATATATACAAACAAACAAACATTCCCATAATTCATTTCAAACTCCACCATCTCTTAATATCAAAAGAAGTTTTCATAAGATTGATAGCCTCAGAATCAAGAAGTTTTATCATTAAAGTCTCCTTTATTCTTCTTTTTAACTCATTCTTTTCATGTATTTCCATGTATTTATTCTTAAAAACTTTAGTTTATCAATGTTATTTTAAATAAATTAGTAATAATTTAGCCTCAGATAATTTTTGTTTTATTTCCTTTGTTAGGAAATAAATAAATTTGACACATTTTTTTGAGTAAGTAGATTGGGAATGTAAAAAAATGAAGAGATAATGATTTACTTCTTGATGACCACTGGTATGAATTATCACAAATAAGAAATATAAATCTTTTTAAATGGAAATTTACAAGAAATGAAAATTTATCAAAAATTTGCAATTCATAAATAAATATAAAATTATAATTATAAAAATATTTAAGTTTTTTGTTTTGTTATCATTGTTTTTATTATTTTAAAGTGATGATTATATTTTCTTAGGTTTATTGCATTTCATGGTATGTTAATCTTTATCACATATAATATTTTATTTTTGCATTAAGTAAACTGAAGTTATTGTGAACATTGTACGTAATATCAAATGCAAAAAAGAAAAAAATCTTCAGTATGGCACTTTATTAATCAAATGGTATGGCAACCCTTTATAATAGAAAGATAATATTAATCTTAGAATGAATTGAGTATTTCTGCTGTTTTTATATCTGGAAAAATCAACTAAAAGAAAACATGAAAAAAATATTTTAATTTTTTGAAAATAAACCTTTATTATTATGTTTCTCTATGATTTTATTGATGTTAGAAAATTTAAAATTCGTAGACCATTGTTGCTTTTTACTTGTAATTATTTTTTCAGCATTCTATGGAAGTATTTTTATACAATTAGGAAATCATTATTATTAGAATGTTTTTTTTTAAAATTCTTATGGCATGATTATGCAATTTATTCATATTGAATTAGTAATTGTAATCAGTTTGATCTTTAATCCAGAAATCTTTTAGTTTTAAATTCATCATTCTTCCACTATATTAAACTTTAAAAGGCATACAACATTCAAATGAATGACCATATAATATTCAAAGAATTATAATTGCATGTAGGAATCATAATAATTTGAATGTATAGTTTTATATCTTTTTTATTTATTTATTAGATTTTTAAAATTATATTTTAGCATATTTTACAAGCTGAAAATAGCTTGAAAGAAGAGCAGTATAAAGTTGTAACTCGTGATAAAATAATAAATGACTTACGTCTAAATGTTTTACCTACTTCTCAGCAAGACTTTTCTTCAGAACCAAAGAATAGTTATGAAACTCAGCAAGCACTCAAAGTAGCACAGACTGTTGTTGCTACTCTCAAGGTATTTTTTTTTTTACAAATCGAGCAAATGTGAATATGATAATAGTCAAAAATTTTAATTACATGTTAATAATTTCTTACATTTACCATTTTAAAGATGTGGAAAGAAATTAAAAATTATTCTTA
Source organism: Epiperipatus broadwayi (assembly GCA_028023455.1). Lineage (NCBI taxonomy): Eukaryota > Metazoa > Onychophora > Udeonychophora > Euonychophora > Peripatidae > Epiperipatus > Epiperipatus broadwayi. The sequence continues at coordinate 258,674 of JAQFVV010006379.1, forward strand.
ATTCTGTACAGAAGAAGTATAAACAGATAATGTCATTAAATATATAGAATAATAAATTGTCTAAAAAATTAGAATATTAGTTTTAATGTATAAGATATTTATTTTGGAATAAGGTACATGTATCAAGATTTAATCTTTATAATATCAGCTTGATTTTGATAAAAAATATATATATTTTTATTAATATTCTGGTATACAATATAAAATTATTATGGTAAGTCTTTAAATAAATATAATATCTAACTGTGTGACTTCTATCATTTATTAAATAAATACCATAAATATTACACTGTCACTGTACTGATGTAATTTTATAAATTTATGTTTGCTGAGAATGGAATGTCATCCTTTTTGTATTATATAATACAGTCTTTAACTTTAAAGGTATGTTCATTTAAAGATTTGCAATATGAAATTTTATATATCCAATCAAATTAATTTGTAATTGCTTCTAAATTATACTTAATAATTTGCTTCTAAATGATACTCCATAATTTAATAGATTGTCTTATAAGTGTAGTTTAAAAGTGCTGATAATTAATTTGATTAATTACACATATTGTTTTCAGATTAATTAATCTTTACATATATATATATATATTGAACCGGATCTGCCCGCAATACATATATATATATATATATTGAACCGGATCTGCCCGCAATACTTTATTTTAACTTTAATAGCTTACTATTAATATTTATTCTTGATATCTTGTTTTATTATATTCAGACATTAACATCTATTATTTACTACATTTTCACTTTATTTATATTTCATGATTATCTTATCTTCTATAACAACCATGGAACAGACCATCACTTCAAGCAGAGGGGAGAATACCATTGATAGCTTAACCATCAACAATACCTATGGCCAGATTGGTGCTATATAAAGCATAACCACGACCACATTTACTGACCATAGCCCACCTCTATACTGCTGGAATAAACACCTGCCAACTAAATCATTTTGTTTTGAGGATAAAATTCAGACACTATCCAACTATATAGGTTATATATAGCCAGCATGCTCAGATGACAGGCCATTAATCCAGTGCTTGAAATATCCCAAGCTAACTCCTACTCTTAATTGAGGGGGTGGTCCAGTGCATTTAACTTAACACATTAGATATTTATACCCTTAAACTAATGGTAATGCCGTGACAAGAGAGAGAATTGACCAAATAGCAATTAAGCAAACATTATTATTTATTCACACACACACAAATTTAATATAAGATAATAAAACTTTACATAAAGAAAATATGATTAGGTTAAGGCTAACTTTTCAGAATAGTCCTTCATTAAAGTTCTTGTCATTCAAAAGAAAAATAAAATGTCTAGTCATTTATCGAAAATATATTCACCTAGGTTTTGTGTGATATTAAGATGATACAGTTCCTTTGGTTTGGATTTTCCAACTGGTCAGCCTTTTGGTCTCCATCAATGATTTCATGCTTATCTTTCTATTCTATGGTTCAACAATGGGAGAGAGCAAGAGCGTATGTGGTAGCATCCAATTCACAATTTAGGCCTATTAGTTTCAAACACTGGTTTCAGATGAGGACAGTTGTTGTAAATGATGATTCAGGTCCTGAAGCCCAATCAAACACTCATGGCTTTTTAGCAACACATGTTGCTATTTCTGCAGCTTCTGTGGCATTATGGATTGACTCTCTACTGCACTTAGATTTTTGAGTAGCTGAATCTCTGGATGTCTGAATGACTCTGAATGAATCTGTTATGAATCTTAAGAACTTAAATGAACCTGAGTACACTACTGGAAACAATAGTTGAGCTGCAGTTTTACACTTCAACTCTCTCATTGTTGATTTCCTTATCATTGTTTTAATTAATTTTTTTAAAAATTTAAATCTAGTTTAATTAATTTTACATTTTTCTTTAATCTTTTTCTAGAATAATCTACTACCTTATTGCTTTTATGCCAATGAGATAGTTTACATGGTTTTTTTAATTAATTCAATCATCAGTTTTAATTTTTTATCAGCCAGCAATCTTTCAAACTCAATTGCATTCCAAAAGTTTTCTTTTACTAATTAATTTTTATTGATTTTTCACATTTACTTATTATTAGACATTTATTCTTTTAATTTATTTTAATTTATAAAAAGAAGAGAGAGAGCAGGTTTAAAATCTTTTTTCATTTTAGGTCTTTCACTAAGATTTTATTTTCGCACCCTACTCTTAATAAATAGCTTTATTCTAAAGAATGATGTCTTTTATTTCAATTCTATTTTTGCAAATCTTTTTTTAATAATTTGATCTTATATTTTTAAAATTATAACATATCTCATTAGCATTAAAATATATTATTGATTTTTCCTCTTATTTGTATTTGTAATTCAAATTTTCATACATTTGTTCGCCTGCATAACTAAGTATTTTCCTTCTTCTTTACAACCTAAAGCTGAGTGCAAAAAGAAAATTGTTGTGCAATTATCTAACAAATGGAATGTATGCTTAATTACATTATAGTGTGCTAAGTCCAGACTTCTATGCTGTTGGAAACCTTGTCTGTGAACTTAACCATTCCAGACTTATTTAACAATAATAAATCCCTAATTAGGTTGAGATTAAATGCAATTTAATAAATATTTTTAGCAATATCTAACTACATGACAAATTATATATACATCTATATACATTATATGTATATATTGAACCGGATCAATATCTGATTCAGTAGTTTTATTACCAAAAATTTAAAAAACTTTTAATTTTCATTAAATTATAAGATTCAAAAAAAAATTTTATTTAAAAAGAATATGTATATTGAAACACATACTCGTTTATATTTAAATAGGTCATTTTAATTTTTTTTTTTTTATAGAATTGATTTTAAAATAGTTTTCTTTCACCACATGTTTTTAATCAATTTGATTAAAAACAGGCAAGCTTGTTAATTACATTCCTGTTGCTTTTATTTTAAGTTCATTCTAAAAGCAGAGATTTAGTTTTGTATTGTTTTTGTTTAAAATAATGCCTGGTTAGAATTCTTCATTAGATTGAGTGGCAGATTGAGATTTTCCCTGCCCTAAGGCATAAAGTTCAACATTAGAAAAGGTTTTCACGGCAAATGTAGCATAGTATAAATGACCTTGCAAATTTTGGGACAATAGTTTGCTTTTATTTTTGGCTAACACACTGCTTCAAAGTGAGATTCAGTATTCTTTTACACACTTTGATTATAGCCTGCTGAGATTCATAGCATTTTGGGTAGCAGTTTGGACATTTAATGCCTTTTAAAAACTTGCAATTGTTAAAAGACTTTGTTGCTTTATAGGATGTCAAAATATACTACTCTATGCTTTGTCATCATCAATGTGCCGTGCTAACTTAATCAAAGGATGAATCCCTAACTTCCAATCTCCTTTAGTCATGCCATGAACATCTAAAAGAAACCGGATCCTCAATGCCCTTGTACTTGCCATTGTCAAAACACCTGAAATATGAACTGAAATAAAAGTGCGCACTCTATGTGAACTTTGCTTTACCGTAAGGTAAATATTTTTCTTTTATTCTTGCCAGGGTATATTCTTTTAGTTAAATCTCCACTCAATCTTAAACATAAATTTGTATTCTTAATCATTATTTAAGCTCATATTTATTAGCTGTATTTGTTTTTCATTGTACTTTGCCGTGTGTCTTGGAATCTTAGTTTTAAGATTCCAAGTTTGTTTTCAGTTTTATTTATCGGAGAATATCTAGTGGGTGTATATTTTTATATGTTTAATATATCTCTATTTTTCTGTCTTACTTTTTATAAATGCGCTAGCAGTCTTGTGTAATTGTAAATATGCTCACCTGTATTTATTTTATTATCCACATTGTAACAAAACATTTTGTTACGCTCTTAAATTTTACGAGATTGCAACGTACGGTGGCTGTTCGGGGGCGCCACTAAGCATTTCTGCCTAAACCGTATTATAAATTTTTTTATAATAATGGTTAATTTATTTACGAATGGCAATCACCAATTGCAAACCTTAAAATAATTTTCTTTAATGAACCAAAAGACTACAAAATGAAATATAAGAATTAATTATAATAATAAAAAAACAGATCGACGCTTAAATATTGTTGAAAGATTTATTACACCCTTATTCTATTTGTTGACTATTCCCTTCCCTCACATTTGTTGAACCAAGCCCTCCCGATCTTTTTTCTTTTCTAATCAAGAATTAACATGTATCGTTCTCGAAGGAACATGCACCGTCACTTTACCAATTATACAATATTTCATCAAATATCATGGTATATAACTATGAGTGAACTCAAGGGCGACTTACTATAAGAGTGTGTTTGTTAAAAACAAACGCACTCAAACCTCCTCTTTCTAATGTTAAATCTTTTTATCTTAAATTTTTACTTGTCCTTAGATCGAGTATACAATTTCTTATTCCTATCTATACATTATAAGAACAACAATCATAGAAACTAAAGGTAAGTTTAATTAATAGAACGTCCCAAAAAAATTAAATAATAATAAAAAAAAAACAATATAATGTGGATTAATTTGAATGAGTAAATACATCTACTTAAAGATTACATATCCCTCCCTTTCTATTGCTGAAACTTTGAGATATTTGAAGTGAAGGCTTTTCTTTCTTTCTTAAAATCTATTACGCAAATGTCTCTTGAGATTACAACAAAAAAAAGTCTATTTACCCTGATCGATCAGTGCAGATCCTGTGTGGGTGGAATATTTCATTCTATATTCTTCGTGGTTTGTCCGTGTCTTCTTCCAGTCCGTTCTCCTTGGCTAGCTCTCTATGTCCGGCATTTACAAAGCAGTTCCAGGTGGTAATAGGAAGAGGTTCCCAGAAGGGAAAGTTCTGTTAGATCTAGCCACTCAACATTTTCTCCTTGTGCTTTGCAGATTTTTTTTATATATTGAAAAGTCTGAGCCGAATTGAAACTTATAGATTAGATATTGACCTCGGCAGAAATCCAATTAATTAGAACAAAAGGAAAGTCCGTAATTTATATATTTTTTTCTAAGTTTCAGTTCACACCTTTAATATTCTCTTTTTTTATTTCATATTTTAAAATCCCAAAGAAACATTCCAATTGATCAGTGTAATAGATAGCATAAAAATACCTTCACTGTCAAAGTCCCAACAATAGAACTAATTGCTTTCTCTTCCTTTCTATCTTTAAGAATTTTTTTAAAGACTAAACAAAAGACAAACTTTTACCAAAAAGCAAGATCTTGATCTAATTTATTTTAACTTCTTAAAACTCCATTTTAAAATTAAGTGTTAATTTATATTTTTAAAATTATGTATTATAAAATGATATTTATATTTTAACAAATATATATATATATGGGCGTATATATATATGAGCTGATAGAAAAGTACGTGTTTATTTATTTCTAATAAAATAAGTTTATTACAATGTCTATATTTTATTTTTACAAAATATGTGTGTATATATATGTATGATTATGAGCTGGCAGAAAAATACTAGCTCAACATATTGATTTAAAATTGTGCTTATGCAAACTGAGAAATCTTTTGGCTGGTAATTTATTATGTTTATTGTTCTAGTGTTCTGTATTTGGAGATTTTGTTACTTCTTTTCTTACATCTCTGAAATAGGAAACTGGAATTGTTGTTCTTTATAATTTTATAAATCGCCAGCAGGAAGATAATATTTATCCCCTTGTAAATTACAGGTGGAAGAGAGTTTCTTTCTGCTAAGGTATTTAATGCTTTAATATTTTCTGCTCATTTGCACTCTCTGATAAACTAACTTATATAAAAATCTTGGAATGTTTATATTTAGCTGGCTAGATTTATTTTGGTCTTTTACGTGTGTCTAAATTTTATCAGAGCGTGTACTCAGAACGTTGTAAATTTATTTGTAATTATAATTAGTTCACTCTCTTGAATTGCTTGGGCAGACAGAACTGCTTTTCTAAGTATTTACTTGTCTTTTATTGAGATCTTTAATTATTATTAATTTTGGCCACTCGTTTGGTTAGGAATTCACCAGTTTTAAATGTCTGATTTCCTTTTATCCTAAACCATATTTTTTGTTTGTTCTTGGGGTAAATCAATCATCTTTGCTTTAAACATAGTTAAGATGCAGCTTCTACTGGCAATATGACGTTCTTGGTCCCGACGCATTTTTCCGAGCCTAGAAATGCTTGCTGGCACTGGTTTCATTGATTTATTTCAAGAATGTATTGTTTTCATACCTGTGAATGGAAACAGTGTTGTGGTGAATTCTCTGTTGAAAGAAATTTGTTCAATCCCTTTTTAATGCTCTATTAGAAGATCAGTCTGTCTGCAAGAGCATTGAATTTTAGTCTTTCTAGTACACGTTTGAGCTAGTCCTATTTATTGTGTTATAAACTTATACTTCATTATTTATATTCCTCTTAAATAAAATTTTAAAATGTGTTTAAACTTAATTTGGCTGACGTTTGTCTTTGTGCTTTTATTTCTCAATTGTCTAAACCATACTTAAGGTTTCTTGTTTCTCCCTGAATCTAGTCAGCACAAACCATCATCCTCATCCCATTTGATCATAGTAAATAAATTTTCCAGATACATAGTTATCTGGTGGCGACCTCTGCAATCAGGATGGATAGTGTCCAGTACAATATATATATATGCCCATAGGCATATATAAATTATAGATCTATATGATCTGTAATAGTCCTAGCTGGCTGTTCACATGTTTGGAGACTATCTCTTCGGACTTGAAGTCTCTGCATATGGGCAACATTCTGCACATGCTTATAAGTCCATCTGCACAGGTGAATCTCTAAGAATCAAATGTTTTTTTCTTAGTTCAATTTGCACTGAGTTCTTTCATTGTTTCATTCTCTAAAGTTGATTGTCTCATATTCTTGTCCATCTGCTCAGGTAATTTTTTCTTTCACTGCAATGCTGGATACAAAAATTTAAATCATTCTCTAATTTCAATTAATGGGTTATTTTTTTAGCTTATAGTTTATCTCATGAAGTAAATCTAAACTCTTAATTCCATTTATAGTTTTATATCTCATTGTCATACAGTATTCTATTCTCATTAATTAAACTGCTTTTACTTTTACAAAATAATCTTTTTTCTAATCTTAAAAAGTTTTTTAATAACTTTTATTTTTTATTTTAAGAATCAGTCTTTTAAAATTCTTTAATTTCTTTAAACTTATTTATTTTCATTAGTAATTTATACCTATATATGTATGTGCATTTAAGCATACACATACATATCATTACTTTTCCCAAGTTCGAAGATTAGGTTTTAATCTCTGAACTCAGTATGTAGCCATAAGGATACATGTTTTTTTATCATCTTTTTAGCATGCTGTTGTGAATTATGTTTCAACTCACTTGCTATATTCTCAGGAAATTAGTTGTTGGTAAATCACAATCATTCTTTTTATTTTTCCTCATGTCGACGTTAATATCTGGTCACCAGATTTTACTAAGGGCTAGAGCTTTTGCTCTACCAATGTTCTGCTGACTGTTATGCAGCTACTTTACTATATACTGCTTATCCTTGACTAGTATCAGTATACAATCATCTTTCATAATGCACCCTTTGTGTACCGACAGTTGCTTTGAGTTTTCTTTGCAAAGAACACTGGAAATTGCTTCAGCCAGTCTTCTCTAATATGTTTCACAATTCATTGGTATCTGTTGTCTTCCTCTGTCCAATGAGCTACAATTTTATGTGTAGCTCTTCATTTCAGTACATCGTTGTACTTAGTTGTTTTTATGTTTCTGGTCACCATGGACATTCTCTGACCTGCTTTTGTTAATTACTGGCTGCTGGAAAAGTTTTTTTCTCTCTGAGTATATCTATTTTTCCAAATTCCCTTTAACCCCCTTGGAAAGTTTTTTCTTCTCAAGGCTAGTAATTTTTTTAGTAATTGTTATTTTTATTCCAGTTTCACTGAACCAGTCTCATCTTAATATGGGGTTGATAGAGGCATATACTACAAATAGTGATCGTACATTAATTTTTTCCTTACATCCATGTATTGACACTTCCACTTCGCCCTTTATTCTCATGGCATTACCATTCCTATCTAGCACCTTTAGGTTAGTTTTTTGTATAATGGGTCTTTTCCTCCACTTGAAAGGAACAGTTTACCAATTGTGGCCTGGTATCGATGATACACCATTACCACTGTCGACTTCCATGGCACTGGGTTGATGATATATTTTAATTTTGATCATTATTTTATCATTCTCAGTTGTTGCCATTTTTTAATTCTTAAGTGCTTTTCCTGACCCTTTATTATATGGTTGCTGAACTTTTTTTTGGACTTTTTTTATGTGTTCTCTTTTGTGGCATCGTTTATGGCGTTCATGTCTATAATAGCAGTTAATGGCCTTGTTGCCATTTTTCCCACAGCAAAAGCATATACATGAGTTTTTGCTGTTATCAATTTTCTCTTTACTGTTTGAGCCTTTGATTTTAATTGGGTTCATTATTTTACAAACTTCTGTTGCTTTTTCCCACTCTAATTGAACTCTGCATATTTTTTTGATTGCTTGAAGATGAATTCATAAGCTGTACTACACTTAATGGCCTCACTGTAATCTAAATTAGTGACTGACAGTAATTGTTGACATAAGTTGTTACTGTTTATGTCTTTAAGAAAGAGTTTTAGGAGGGCCTCATCTAAAAAAGAATTTTGTACGCAATTCTTTGCTAGATTCTGCAGTAATCAATTGAAATCTTTAATACTTTCCTCCCAATTTTGGTAGCAGTCATGTAAATGTAACATGGCAACATGTCTAGAGGGAAGGAGGTTAAAATAATTAGATAACTGCTCTTTAAATTGCTTATATGAGCTTCCTTCCAGGGTGAAAGGTGCCGCAAACCTATTCACAATTTCAATCACTCTTTACCAGAGAAACATAAAACTTGCAATTTTGTATTTATCTTTTTTGATTTTATTTATGAAGAGATATTTTTCAATGTGTTGCACATATAAAGGCCAATTTCTCGCCTCAGTGGCATCAAATTCACCTATAAATGATTGAATTTTTAATGAATCTTCATGCATCCTAATTTGAATCAACTATCTGAGTGGGCATTTTGCTTTGCATGTGAACTCCAAGGGGTTTAAAACTACTGTAAAATCCCTTACAGTTTCAAACTTGTACTGCCTCTGTAATGTGCACTGACTGGGGTATGTTAGACCTTCCCTATTCGAACTGCAAGCTGCACTATTGTTATTGGTTTAGACTATTGATGCTTGGATCAAGACTGTGACTGTGTCAATTGCTAGTGTAATCACTGAGGTTTGTTATCAAGATTGTGCAACTGCATTAATTGCTATGATACTGTTGAGTCCCTTGTCTGCGAATTTAACCATTCCAGTCTTATTTAATGATAATAAATTCCCAGTAATCACACAACTCTATTAGGTTGAGATTAAATGCAATTTAATAATAGAATACTCTTAGCAATATCTAATTATGTGATAAATAAATGGTTTCACATATGTATTCTAAGATTTATTTTACCCTCCCATCTAAAAAAAGACATGTATATGAAAGAAGTTGATCCTATTTTTTTTAAAAAAAATAAAGCAAAAAGTTTATAAATTTACAAGAAAATCATTATTTTTGATAATTGAGAAAAAAAAAAGATAAACCAACATTATTGATTTTATAATTTTAAATTATGATATAAATACGTCTCTAAGTATTTATTTAAAGATGGCATTTATTAAAATATTACATTTTAATTTTTGAAACGATGTTGTACAAAATATATTCGCTTGAAGCAAAGTTATCAAATTGAAAAACATGGCTTAATCCTCATGATTCCTTATCTGTCCTGCTAAAAGTAGTGGTCCAATCCTTAAGAAGAGAAAAGCACTCAGGCTTAAATGAAAGCTGTATAACAAATCAGATATAGTGGGAATGCTGCTGAATCAATCCAGAGATCAGGGTATAAATAGTCAAGTTTGAAGTTCAGAGGGGATTTTTTTAAAAGGGAGTTAAAAAGTAAAAAAAAGAGAGTTAAAAAAGTTAAATTTTTTTTATCTAAGTGTTGCTTAACTGTTTAGTTGACAACTGATTTTAGTCACCTTGGAATATAATATTTACAGCCACATTGCTAATGATGAAAAAAGAAAGTATTAATAAGGAAATCATAAGGATGGAAGGCTAAACATGATGGCTTCCTCTCTTTGTCCATAGCCACGAATCTCCAAGACTTGCCTGAGTGGACATCATGGAAAGTAAATAATGCCATTCAACTCAATTAAACCAACCTCTTTTTGAAATGCAGTAGTAACCTGAAATGAAGGAACAAACTGGATAATATGAAGGTAACAATTTCATGAAATATTCAATACTCATATGTGTTTATAAAAAAAACACAAAAAAACAAAAACAAAATGTCTTTCTTAAAATAAATCATGAATAATTATAGCTATGTGAAAATACGTTTTATTGGTGATAAATCATAAATACGTAAATATCTTAAATGTCTATAATCAAAAGACATGTTTAATAAGGTAAATCATAAATGATTAACTTTTTATATGCAGATATCTCTGAATTAAAATAAAATAAAAATGAATACTTATAACTATTTATATTGCTGATATACGAATAAGTATACCTGGAAGAATTAGAAATGCTGAGCTATTACATATAGCTATAACTAACTAAATTATAAATGAAACTGCTGATAAACTTATGTGTAGAAATATACGTCTTCGGCTGACCAAATAACAAATATTTTATTCATGCTATATACTAGAATAATTAAATTAATATAAATGAAACTGCTGATCAACTTATGTGTAGAAATATAGGTCTGTGGCAGACCAAATAACAAATATTTATGCTATATATTAGAATAATTAAATAAAAATTATAAATGCACATCTATACTTGACTGGATTATAAATAGTTCACAAATCCGGAATTGCTTATATTACCTGTTTACCTACCTGTCATAAAAGTAAAAATAATGAAATGCTATATGAATCACAAGTGCTTACCTGCATATTGGTTGTGTATGAATCAAATAATGAAACTTATGCTTATAAATGCACATTTATACTTGACTGGATTATAAATGGTCTACAAATCTGAAATTGTTTACATTACCTGTTTTCCTACCTGTGATAAATTTAAAAATATTGAAGTACTATATGAATTACAAATGCTTACATGCATATTGGTTGTGTATGAGTAAAATAATGAGACTTATGTGTATAAATACACATCTATACTTGACTGAATTATAAAAGCTTCACAAATCTGGAATTGCTCATCTTACCTATTTACCTACCTAAAAGGATATACAGTTATTGAACAAATAGTTAAAAATATTCATGCAATAATGTTATACATCTACTTGATAAAAGATCTTTGACTTCTTCCCACAAGATAAATTAAAATGAGCCTTTATTTGAAATAAATGATGAACTTTATTGGAAGGACTTATCAATTTCATTGTTAATAAAACTTGTTACTTAAAATTAATTCTAGTTGTTCAGTTCCATTTTTGCATCACTAGCTATTCATTGCTTTTGTTCATGAGAATTTCATGCCTCCTGAGCTATGTCTGGCATAACTAGACCTAGGTAAGTCAGATTGTAATGAGATGGAACTCTAGTGGTGTCGTTTGGGAAACCAACACAGAAATTTCTAGGTGTTTCCAGTCTCTATGGTGCTACATCCTCTGATGAGGAGGAAATGTAGGGGGGGTGATGTCTGTATTGGGGAAAACCAATCGATGGTTCCTTCCTACAATATGCTCATCAGGAAATTGTTACAACCGAGGTAATAAAGGGGTTGTACGGGGGTACAATAATGTAACCAGTTGGATTACATAGTACACACTAATATAGTGTGTGTGCATAAATATATATATATATAAAGTTTAAAGGAAAATAGAAATAAACACAGACAAAAATTATAATAGATATTTTCTACATTCATTGAAATAAAAGAGTAAATAAATAACTCCGATTTAAAATATTGTTTTATAAATTAAACTTTTAAAAGGTCTGAATAAATATATATGTTGTATTGTTATCATTATTATTATTCTGATTGTGAAATGTAAAAACACAATACTTGTTTTTGAAATTTTTTTAATTAATTAAAACATGTATGTTTTCAAAGGGATTAGAGGGATAAAAGTAAAAACTTTTCAATCAAGGTGTTATTATCATCTTAGATGATTTTATAAAGGGGCTGATAACAAAATTAGCTTCAGTCTGGATAGTGATTTTTGAAGAGAACAGTTCTGCTTGCAGTTTTGTAAGAGTTGGTTAGAAGAATTTTTAATATTTTAAGCAGTGGCCAACTAGGCCAACTGCAAAGTCTGGATTGTAGTTTTTTGTAAGAGCTGAACAGGACAGTCTGGCTACTAAATTTTTTTGAGTAAATGGCAGCAATTAGCTGACTAAAATAGATAGCTACAGTATGTTGTTGGCTGTAGCAGAGAGTTGGCAGAATAGCTATCATGAACTGATGTAGATGAAGGCAGGAGCTGCTACTATTTTCTTTCACAGGAGTTTTGATTTACTTGAAGCTGGGTCACTTCTGAATCAATAGCCTGAAAAAAAAGAGGACAAAATAGCTAGTAGAGTTATACAAAGCTCCTATGAAGATCAAAGGACAGTCCAGTAGCTGCCTTATAGTTTACTGCAGAGTTTTGATTCATGAAGCCAGGGTCACTTCAAATGGATCAATTAGCTGCTTAAATATGTTCTAGAAGACAGTTTGGCAATTGCTTGGACTACAAAAGGAATCTCATGTTATGCCAACAAATTACTGGAATTATATACTTTTATCTGATGATGACAACAAACATGGATTACATTTTTCTGATGGACCAAAAACCAAGCTTACCAAGAGAAAGCTTGAAGAAATTGGTGTACTGATGCTGCTGTTCATCTATGCACACAGGGAACCATAGATAAACATATCGCGTGTGTACATAGTGGGTTGTATTTTTTAAATATTCTAAAAGAGAGATGATTTGCTATATATATTTTGCAAAGAAATAATTTTTATATTCATTAAAAGAAGAATATATAATTTAAATGCAAGTATAATTTTGTTTGAATTAAAATCGAAAAAGCAAATCTTTTAAATTGGTCTAAAAACGCTGATAATTAATCAACAAGTACTTGTCAAAAATTGACTATATTTTTTTTAAGAAAAAAAAGAGAACTTATAAACTGAAACTAATTTTAAATTATATCTATATTTTGTTTATACACACATGTAGGTATGAAATTTATGCATATTTCCAAAGAAATTAATAATGAAAAAATATAATATTATTCTAACAAGTTGAAATAGATAAAAGTCAGTGTGCATATATACACGCACACTCATATATGTAAAATTTTAATATTTTTTTTATATTAAATGTCAATTCATTTATTGAATATTGTATATTATAAATCGCAGGTCTGTGCGCATATATATGTAAACCATAGTAATAACTTCAATTGTATATTGTAATTTTGTAAATCATAAATATATATTTTTTTATTGTCTAGTAATCAAAATCAGAAGGCTTAATTGATATGTGAAGAGTCACAATACCATTTGTTTTTATTGTTATTAATAAACTTATTTAATAGTTAAAAATTGTTTCCATCATCTCTTGGTCACATACAGTAATAGAGCTTATGTTCTCTGAGCTAGATTCATGCACGGATAAATGGAGATGTGTATTTAGTGCTTTGTGGCATCCAGAGATGATAAGTCATCATCCTGGTTGGCGCAAAAGAAGATACTCTTTAAAACCCATGCACTATATTTTATTTTAGTTCAGTCTTGTTAAAAATTTAAGTTTATAGTTGGCCAGTACATTAATGGTACTAAGTGGCCAGAGCATTGATGAATATCAGCATGTTTTTGTATCCCAGCATTGTTTAGATTTTTCTGGTTATGTATTCTGATGGATGAACACTTAGTTTGTGCCTTCAAATTAATGGTTAAATAATTGCCTAAGCTGGCAAAGGCTCAATAGTTAGCCTGGTCTACAGAAGACCCATTTCCAATCCAATCATAAGGTTGACTGTTGATTTATATTTTTTATTGTTCAAATCCAGTCACAAATTGACTGTTGATATATTGTACAGATTTTATTATATTTTATTCCCATCAATGATGATGATGGATGGTTATTTCTCTTGAGTATTTACTTGTACTTATTTTTTAAATTATAGTGCTGGTGGATTTTAGTAGCTGGCTGATCTCTCAATGTTCTCAGAGATTTTGATCTCATGTTCCCCTTAAATATATATACTTTTGTAAATAATTTGTAAATATTGATATTTCATTTTGTATTGACTAGGGGTTGGTGATGTTTTGCCATCACCCCAGATTTATTTCTACTTCCTTCCACGTTTTCACCCACCTCATCCCGTTATAATATATATACATAGGCCCCTCAGTGTACATACTTTATATTATAGATCAGTATGACCTGTAAGAATCTTAGCTGGATGTTCCCACATTCGGAGGTCAGTTCTTCACACTTGAAGTCCCTGTGCATATGGGCGACATTAGCACCTGCTTATAAATTCATTTGCACAGGTGAATCTTCAAGAATCAAATCTCCTTTTTTGATCCAATTTGCACTGAGTTTTTTCATTGTTTCATTCCCTAAAGTTGACTGACTCTTATGCCTGTCCATCCCCTCTTCCTTTCACTGCTTAATGCTGGGTACAAGAATTTAAATCATTATCTCTCTAACTTTAATTAATGAATTATTTTGTAGCTTATAGTTTATCTCATGAAGGAAATCTAAACTCTAATTTTTTTTAATTGTTCTATATCTCATTATTATACAGTATTTTACTCTCATTAATTAAACTGATTTTACTTTTACAAAATCTTTTTTTCTAATCTTAAAAAGTTATAAATAACTTTTAATTCCTTTAAACTTATTATTTATTTTTATTAGTAATTTATATCTATATATGTATGTGCATTTAAGCATATGCATACATATCAGTGTAAATAAAACAGCAACAATAATTAAGAGTTGTGATTATGGTGAACTTCACTGAAAGTGCACTCAGCTTTATGTTATAAAGAAGAAAGAAACTACTTAATTATGCAGATGAACATACATATGCAATTTTTAATATATGTGTATGTGTGTATGTATGTTCTGTTAATTTGATGATTTCCCCAGTCTTTGTAGAAATGACTATTGAAAGTAAAATGAGAAATTTTATTTATTTATCTAGATAAGTTTGCAACCAACTAAAATTGGCAACTGCAAACTGAAGACCATCTAGTATTAGTATATTTGTTTGACCTATCTTGAAATTAAAAGGCTTTGAGCCAAATTAAGTAGCTTGTAAAATTTTATAAGTCATTAGTTATTTTATTTGTTCTTATGCTTCACCATTAGATTCAGAGAATTTAGGGAAGGAAAGGTTTTTTGTTGTTGGTGAGTAGTGTAATACATGTATTGTTAAGAATAATAAATTTGTATCTCATTATTAGGAAATAATATTGGCTCTATGAATTCAAATGATATATATGCCATTAATGAAGTTTTGGATAATAAGTATATTGATTATTATAAATACTTTATTTTGGCAGATAACTCAAAAGAAATATGTTTATGTTCATGATCAAAACTATAGCCATTGTTTTGAGTTCGATATCTCCAAGTTTTGAGTATGAACTCATGCAAGCAATAATATAATCTATTATGTTATAGTTTGAAATTTATCATAACTGATGTCTAAATGTAAAAGAAGTTAATGTTCCCTAACATTTAAAAGTTCTGAATTTTGTACAGATTATGTATTAGAAAACTGCAAAGATAAAATAGTAATTGCATTAAAAAAATATGTCCTGTTGAAAACTTCAAAGATAAAATAGTAATTGCATTAAAAAATTAGGTCCTGACCAAAACATAGTGATCTGTTTTTTCAGAAGCAATGGTTGCTTATGAGAATGTTATCAGCTATTAAGCAATTTTCTGAGCATGAAATTCTTTTAAGAATGACTTATGAATATGGGTTTGTTCTTGAATTCTATAAAAAGAATAATCTTGACTGTTTCTCTGATAATTACGTTAGTAATGACTTAATTAAAAGGAAACAGCACTTTGCTGGGAGACTAATAAAATGAATGTGGGGCTTTTTAATTAAGACAAAAGCTATAGTTTGAAATTTATCATAACTGATGTCTAAATGTAAAAGAAGTTAATGTTCCCTAACATTTAAAAGTTCTGAATTTTGTACAGATTATGTATTAGAAAACTGCAAAGAATAATTCGCAGATTAAAATTGTAAATGAAATATATTCATTTACTGATTGTGATCATTTTAGATAAGTTTTATTTTGAAGCTTTAATGTAACATATAGACTATAAAGTCTATTAAATCTGTGGATAATAATTTTATACAGTAATGGCAATAATTTAAAGTGATGATAATCTTTTGAATAATAATACAGGAATTCATATTATTGCATTTAATGCTATATCCTTCCCATCAATCATTTAAATTTGAACAAAGTCATCCAGTCTAAAGAAATTAAACAATTCATTATAGTCTTAAAAATGGAAAATCTGATGATGGTTTAAAATATGACTGTGATATTTTTAGCTTCTAATTGATTACAATTTTTTAAGGAATATATGAACCCATGAAGTATGTCATCTGATCTGTCGTGATGCTCTTATGGTTTTAATTTATAATAATAATAGAATTATTATAAAACTTGAATAATTTTAGAATATTATTATTAACTGCAGAAAAAGTACTTTGAAGAGATGAATGATTGCCTGAGAGTTGATGTGATTTTGGAAAATCAACAATCATTACTGGTATTAATCCAATTGCCAAAAAAAATGCAAGGAAAATGTAATCAGGAAAGATATGATTCATATATTGTTTTTATAAATTTAGTCATGGCATTTAACTTTGGAAATTGAGGCAATATTTGAAATTAGTTGATTAAAAATTTTGAAATTATATAACTTCTACAGAATAGTGTGATAAGAATAATGGAAAATCTGAGACATTTGGATTGAAAACTTGTATTAAACAGAGATATGTATTAGATCCAACTTTGTTTTGTATTTGTTAGTCAGGAGTATGTGGAATAATTTATTATAGGAGGTATGAAGCATCAAAATATGAAAAAAATTGAAGGTATAGTTTTTAACTTGAATAAATTAAAAACAAAATTTAGAATTCATACTATGTGACCAAGCCAAATATTAAACCACTAAAACATCACATGATCACTATTTCTTTGATGCCTACAAAAGCTGTTGTAGCAAAAAAAAAAAATTTCACATAATAGCAATACCTAATGTATTATGCTCTAGTAATCAATAGTTGCTAGAAGATTGTACATTTTAATCTCTAGCCAGTGCTTTGTCTTTTATCTCCAGACTAGTTTTTAGTTTATGGTTTTTGTTAGTGAGAACTTGTCTGGGAGCAGTATACCTGAGATCTTTAGATCTAATACACCCCTTTATTTTTTTGGTTAAGTATAAAGCTATCAGCCCAAATTGAAGTATAATGTTTTCAATCTAAGCTAATTTGCCTGTATAGTCATATAGACCTGAATCCAGTTCAACAGCTATTTATTTTGGTGTTGTTGATTTTTCAATAATCATAATCACATCTATCCTTTGCTAGGATTGATATTAAATCACTAAAACCACACAATTTCTATTTCTCTATGCTTATACAAGCTATTGAAACAATACCACTTAGAATAAGCTCTAGCAATCAATAGATGCTAGAAAGTTATGCATTTTAATCTCTAACCAGTAATTTTCCAAATATTTTCAGATTAGTTTCGATATGCTGAATTGCATACCTTATTTGGATTGAAAACATACTTTCAATTTGGGCTGATAGCTTTATAGCTAATTAAAAAAGCAAAAGTTGGGTGCTAAAAGGATGCACTAGATCGAAAGATCCAAGTGCACTGCTCTTTATCAATGAAGGTCACAAACTAGAACTAGTCTGGTATGTTGGATGTGAAGACCCTCGATAAGAATTAAATGCGCAATCTTCTACCATCAATCACTTACTAGAGTTTTCACTAAGTAGCATAATTGTTTGGGAAAAAAATTTTGATTGTTGTTTTAATAACCTGTGTAAGCATATAGAAATAGTGATCATGTGATCTTATAGTGGTTTAATACCAATCCTAGCCAAAGCAAAGAGATATGATTATTGAAAAACCAAAGACATCAAAATATATAGGTGCTGAACTGGATTCATATATGCATGACTATACAGGCAAATTATTTTGTATTAATAATAAAACAAAAAGGTGAGTATTGAAGGGTACATTAGATCCAAAGATCCAAACACATTGTTCCCGGATCCAAGGTGTCAGGTTAATGAAAGCTATAATCTAAAAAACTAGTCTGGAGATATTGGATAAGGATTAAAATGCACAACTTTCTACCATCTATTGATTACTAGAGTTACACTGGATGGCGCTATTGTGTGGAAAATATTTTTGCTATTGTTTGAATCAAACATTCTCTTTTTTTAAAATTTAATTTATAAACACGGGTGTAAATAAATCATTTTTTATAGCGCGATGTTTGTAAACTGTAATATTTAACACAGCATTACGCTGTTGCACATGCGCTTTGAGGATTTTAACTATAAATGAATGAATACTAACACTCAACCACATGATAAAGTCTTTGGAAAAGATAGAATGGCCATCTATCTTTTCGAACCCAATCGCTTTTGTATGGGCGAATCTTAAGTGTTTGAAAGTGAAAGCGTGAATATATTAAATAATCACTTTAAATTACTATTACATGCTTGAATGAAAGATGCTAATGAAATTAATGTTCATAAAACCTAGATCTTTTATTGGTCATTAATGGTGAAAAAACTTTATTAACTTTATATGAGAATGATTATCATATTGAAAATGTGAATCAATTTAAAACCCTGGTAACATTTTGTATTGCAATCATATGGAATGAGAAGGGATGACAAAGGGTTGCATGGTCCCACAATTGGGTAGCAATTCATAATGGTACTCAACATATTAGGGCTGAATTATGAGATGAAAAATCATCATCATCCTCATATTTAATAATCAGAATTAAATATAAAAAGAATGAGCATGAGAAATCCATGAAGAATAAAACTATAAGTTCACTCAGCATTAATTAAAAGTTTTTCTCCATGAAGAATAAAACTATAAGTTCACTCAGCATTAATTAAAAGTAATAATCATCAGTATTATATAATAAACAAAGCACTGAAGAGTCAAGAATATAAATCAATATAATAAAATCAACAGTTAGCATTGTGAATGGATTTGAAATGGGTCTACTAGGAATAGAAAGATATATCGTGAATAGGCTACTTATGTAACAACTGCCAAACATTGGGGCAGATTACATAAACAATAATTTGGATGCATTGACTTAAATGCTAATCCACCAGAATATAACAAAAAAAATAATGCTGGGATGCATAAACATGGTGATGATAATATAAAACTTCAAAACATTCATTTTATCAAAAAAATATAGTTTCATAAAAATTATAAGTCACTTGACTTTTATTTTTTGAATTAATTAATTTTTGCTTTCATTGATTTCTTCATTTTCAAAATCAGAGATAACAATCTTTAAATTAGTTTAACTAATCCTTTGTTGAATTTTGGAGGGAAAATATAAAAAAAATATTTCAAAAAGAAAAATTTAAATTTAGTAAAATTAATTTTCCAAAAAATGTCTTTTACAATTTTGAAGAAAGAAAATTAAATGGATTTAAAAAAACATGTTTCACAAGAACATATTAAATTAATAAAAATTATTCAACATTATTAAGGATTATTTTTATAAAAAAATATTTGTAAACTATAACTGAAAATATAAAGTGCACATAAAAAATACCGTTAACCATGATTTTAAATTTTTTTGAATTCTTTCTTTGCAGTTATAATTTTCCAGTTTTCCTGTTGGATTTCTTCTTGAAAGCTTTATGTCATGAACATAATTAATTTGTCTTTTATATGCAGTATTTTCAGATTATCAAACAGCAAGAATTTATCCATTTTATTTCCAAAAATTTTCCAGGTCTAATACACAGAGGCACTGATGTTCTTGACTGGAGACAAGGTTGCAGATTACCTCAGGGGTTACTTTTTTACACTTTTTTAGAGACATTACATGGAGGAAGAATAATGTCTAGCTTTTAAGTAATTTAACACATGGTTTTCATTGTAGAAACCATTTTTATAAATAAACTCAGTGTGTTATGTTGTACAGATTGATTAAAACTTCAATAGTTTGGCTAAGACTTCTATTTTTTCTTTTTTTTAGTAGTTGGTCAATAATTTATTTTCTAATGTCTTCAGCAACTAGTTCAAGAGTTGACTGTCCTATTCAACAGTTGGTTAGGAAACCCTTCTTTTTACCAAACACTTAGGTCTTCTCACTTATTTACACTCTTAATTTTGGAACAACTCTGCCTCAAAACAATAATAATCTGTCTCCAACATGACACAATTAGATTAATTTTACAAGTACAATGATTCAGTTATTTTCCTCCATTAACATTGTCATTGAAAACAAATCAAAAATTTAAATTAGCATCATAAAATGTTTTACATTCCTTTCTAATTAAACTTTTCTTGCAAAAAGAAAACAAAATAATCAGATTAATTAGACTGGTTTGATAAACACTATCTTTTCTTTTGGACAGAGATAAAGAGAAAAGAAGAAAAGAGAAATAATTAAAGCAACATTTTAATAAAGTGTTAAAATCATATTGTTTTCTTCTTTTCTTTTTAAAAATATTATTAAACATAAAACTATCTTTTATTTTCTTTGAAAAGTTAAAATTCAAATTTTAATAAACTTCTCAAAATCAAACTAATAAATAGTTAACAATTATTGAAGAGAGAGAACAAAAATTATTTATTTGATTTTATATTTTTCTTTCTCATTTGCAACTATTTATAAATTAGTAAAATAATCACATTACTATTTTAAAAAATATCTAGAATTTTCATATTACCATTTGGAAAGAAAAACATTAAATGAAATAAATACCTATTATTATAATTTAAAAAAAAAATATAGAAAATTACATATTATTTCCCTATTAATTAAATCTAAATTTAAACTTAGGTAGCTTGTAATATTGGTACGGCTAGTGCCCACAACAATACAATATACAAAGGCAGACTGTTATGGCTATGTGACGCACGCTAACTGTAATGCAATGCTGTTGCATTTAACAAGCGGAAAGATAGAATTTTTTTTTCAGTGATGTAATTACTTCAGCTAAGTTTGTAATATGCAATCTATTATCCTGCTATTTTTATTTTATGATAATGAGACATAGAATCCCAGGGATCATCAAATAAAGGGACTGGAAAATTTGCAATTAAGCATTCTCATGAGATTAATCAGTATATTCCTCAGCTTTTTGAATGTGATATTTGAATACCATATTGTGAATGAATAATACCAAACAATTTAAAAAAAAATTATAGTATGAACTTGAATCTGATTTTCATGAGAGAAACAAACTCCTTTTACTTTAAGAATGCAATATTGATTGCGTTTATTGGTAGGACATATATGTGAGGTTAAAATATAATGAGCTATAATTGTGCAAGAGTAAAATCATTAAAAAGAATGAACATATTTATGTTTCACAGATGCATCTTGAACTTTTTAATCTTCATTCATTTTTGTTTTGTTTTATCATATTTTTAATTTCTGTAGTTAGAATGAGTAAATTGTCTTATGAGTAGTTGGTAATAAATTAGTAAAGTTATATGAAACTAGATATTTTTGAATCTTTAGCAGACATTTAGCAAATTCATGATGACTTTCTCGATATATTTTTGTTATATTTGTAGGTAAATGTAACAAACACAGACTCATATAAATATGATTAAATATTTTATTCATGTATGTATAAATTACTTAAAAATGTATGCAATAATGTTTACTGTACCATACTCCTGATACATTGACTTGGTATAGCATGTAGTTGCTGTGCAATTATTGAAGGAAAAGACTTCAGCTGTCATTCTAGGTTCACCTAACACTTGTAGCTGTACCATGAAAACTTGCTCATGTATAGGTATGTTAACATTTCCAGTTCTGTGATAACTTGTTCATGTCTAGTTAATCTCTCATGTCTAGTTAATCTCTAATAGTTACCATCTGCTTTAGCCATAAAGTAGACAATATGCATACTACCATTCAGCTCTGACTATAATTTGTCTTTCTTTATCTCCAAATAGATTGCCTATTTATAAACAGATCCCCGCCATAATAAGAGCAATCAGATTTACTTTGCATCATTACCTATTGGCCTATTTTTACTATTGTATATAAACATTTCATATTTGATCCGATCAAGGTAAGTTGAATCTGAACTAATCCATTAGTTGAAGGTAAGTTGCACTATAACATTCCCTCCTCTTGGCTAAAATTAGCACTGGACAATGTAGTCATTTAAGTGCATTGGTGGATATCTTATCTTCTTGGCTTCTTCAGATATAGTTCCATTGTCATTGGATTTGGTGACTTAATCAGATGTGATTTCATCAGCATGACTTCAATAGCAGATCTGGTGTTTTCATTAGCAGGTCTAGGGTATTTGAATCTTGAACTTCATTGCTGACTGTTGACTTGTCATTATTGATTGGTAATTTATAGTTCAATCTTAAGTGGTTTCTGTGCCCGTGGTGTTGCTATCTATCTGCTGTTTGAACAATCATTGTTTGCAATGATATTATTTTTATCACAACTGCTGGAACTCATTTGGTAGTTCCTTTGAATTTAAGGATAGGCTTGAACATCTATCAGCATTTTAACACTTTTGTTTCATGAATTGTTTTAGGTTTAAATTCAATTTATTATCAAACACAGCTTGGTAGACTCTTTTTGATTTTACTTTTATGAGCTGGTACCCTCTCGTCATTGTAAATCCCAAGTGATTGAACCAGTCATCATCTAACAAACTGTTATACTTATCAGCAGGTACAACGTTAGGCAAATACCTAAATTGTTTTATTAGGTATAGTAACTTTAACTCTTATTGATCCAAGAGTGATATTTGATTGCTTTGATAATCAATAATCACTTTCCTACTAGAATGCAGACAATGGTTATTTTTTTCTATTAATGATTGTCCATGTATTTTTTGATATAATGAACATTGGAGAACTGGTATCCAATTTCATTGTTATTGGCATATCATTAATAATAATGCTGTTTTTGAAAGAAGAATCAATGCCTCTCATAATATTTACACATGCATTGATTTTTATTTGATTTTACATAGTCCTTCCAGCTTTTTGAAATAAACTCATCCATTCTTTTCTAAGCGATTTCCTTTTTCTTTTTAAAACAAGCAATTTCTATGTGACCAACATGCTTACAATATCTATATATTGTGTTCCAATGTGGACATTCTGTGTGAAATGTTCACATGTATAAAACCATATATGTAAATAAAGGTTATATTTGGAAATACACATGAATTTCTTCACTTTAATTACATTCTATTTATGGGAGAAATTTACTTTAGAAATTCACTGGAGAGATTGTCCCAAAATTATAAATTCAATTAGAATAGAATTTTTATACAAATAAAGATAGTTGCATATAAATTAGATCATATGTATATTGATCCTCCATAAATGAAGAATAGGATGGAAGCAGCTAAAATGGTTAGACTAGATTATTAAAGCTGGTATTGATTTTGAAGTGATAATAGATCAGCAATAAAGAATAGTTAATGATAGAGTAGTAGATCAACTAGCAGTTATTAAGTCTAATATGGAATCCTAGCAAGCAAGAAGTAGTTACTTGTTTTTGTATTGAAAAGGTTGTTACCAGCAAAGAGTAATTAACTGAAACTTAATCAAACTGCAAGAGACAAGTTGGAATTGAAGATGATTAATATGTAACTTATAAAGTGTGTGTGGGCTGATGTAAGTATTAATATTGAAAACTTTAAATAGTTTATTCTATACGTGAAATTAGATATTCTTATTTATGTTTCAAGAGACATTTGATTTGAAAGCACAAATATAATAACTGGATTACTCCTAGGGTGAAAAAAGACTATTTTTACCCGAATAAAATGAACAGCATATGAATATTAATGGACTCTTACCTTTTTATGTTGTTTTTACCACATTATTATTTGTTATTAAACAGATATTATTATATATATATTTCAAAGTATATTTTTTATTTATTCAGGACACAACATAGGGTGTGCATGTTTTGGTATATCACATCTATAGCAGACGTTTTCGTTTGGTTTTTCCGATTTATTCAGGTAGTTTTTTTCTATTGTCAACTGTATATATTTTTTGACCTATTTTTGTATTCGACAAATTTAATATTACAGTTCAGTTTCTTCATTGGAGCTGCTTGACTTATGTAGAGTTTACCTGAGAGATAGTTAAATCAAATGTAATAACAGGATTTATCAATAGCTTGACCCTAAGACTTTGGTCTTTCATTCCACAAATGATGTGATCTCTTAGTTAAATGCATTCTTCCCAAGTTTAGTGGCAAAATATTTCACTTTCTTCCTTTCTCCTTATGAACAGAGACTGAAGTGATATTTGCATTATCATTAAGGGCTTTGTCAAAATCAAGCTCGGCCGGAAGTACGGGAATCTTTATTGCATGTAAGATCTTTTATGCCTGAGGATTGCAGATAGTCAAAAATGTGGCTAATTTTAAGTCAGGCATTTTAATATGATTATCTTGCATATAAAAAAGTACTCAGTCCATATAGGTTGACTAATTT
This sequence comes from Epiperipatus broadwayi, assembly GCA_028023455.1. Lineage (NCBI taxonomy): Eukaryota > Metazoa > Onychophora > Udeonychophora > Euonychophora > Peripatidae > Epiperipatus > Epiperipatus broadwayi. Next base: position 283,482 of record JAQFVV010006379.1, read on the forward strand.
TTAGGATAGTCAAATCAAACTCTTATAATGAACCAATTTTAATGATTTGTGATTTTTTTTTTCCTACTATGAGGAAAAAAAAAATTAACTTATCTTTAATGAGTAACCACTCACATTTGATTTGTTGTGCTAATAATAAACTATCAAGTTTTTGCAATTAATGTTGAAGATCTAAACAATCCTGGGGATAAGATCTTGTCATTTTGAAACTTATTTTTAGCTGAACTGTTGACTCATGGGAACAAAATTGTCTGACTATGCCAAATCTGTTATGTTTATATATGAATGTAATAAACATAGACTTGCATAAATATGATTAAATATTTTTTTCATGTGTATACAAATTATTTACAAATGTTTACAATAATATTTGTTATATGGTATGCCTGCTACATTATTGATGAAAGAGATTTCAGGTGCACATTTCCAGTTGTACCGTGATACTTGCTCATGTGAAGGTATGGTAACACAGTTGTTTTGTAACAACTTGCCTCATGTCTAGTTAATTTCTAAGAACTTCCAGTTCTAGCATGGACTACAGTAATTTGTTCTCATCTCCCTTTACCTCTAAATGGACTACTTATTTATAGGCAGATCCTCTTTTATAATGAGAGCAATTGCATTTATTGGGCATTATTATCTATTAGCCTGTTTCTGCTATTGGATATATCATCTATTCATATATGGATTAGTCTGTAGCAATGAATGCTCACTTCGATGGAATCTGAATCAATCCAATAGTTGAAGGTATGTTGAGCTATAATAATTTTTAATACTACATTAAAAGCACTAAAAAACTATAATATAATAGGTGATGCTGTAATCCAGAATACTTGTTATAAGCTTAATAAATTGATAGGTAATTCGTAGACTAGTTTTCTGTTAATTTGGTCTTCATTATTTGAGAAATGTTGGATTTGAACCTAAACATCAACAGTCTTTTTATTTTTAAATTCATTGTTTATTTGGGCATTACATAATCAATGATCTTTCAAATATTTTAATACATATAGATGCTTTTATTTCCATATTGGAATTCTTAATAAATTGTAGATAGATAAGTTAGCAGGAACTGCCTTTTGTTTAAAACATTCTTGAAAACAATAGCTTTTGAAATATCTATCATTTGATAATGTCTATCATTTGGTAATATTATGGATATTTAATAAAATACAATTTACTTCAAATGTATATACCAAGTTTAGAAGATATTCATTCAGATTGAAATCAATATGGTTCATTTAGTAATTTAATATAAGCATAAGATTATTTTAAGTATAAATAGAGATCCTTTTTTATTTATGAAAATTTGTCAATTTTTATTATAAATTAATTTACCTTAACAGATATCTTATGTATTAATTTATTCCTTGTTAACAAGATTATTTTTTTAGGCGCGTATTGCTCAAAAACAAGAAACTATTAAAAAATATCAAGAACTTGTAAAGCAAGCGCAAGAAGAGATTCATAATCTTGGAGAGATTCATCAAACTGATTTGCGTCAGTTACAAGAAAAACTCCAGGCTCATCATGACATGCAGATAGGAAAGTTCAAGCAAGCAGCTCTGGCTGTCATTAACAAACCAGCTTTGACTGTATCTACAAATCGACAGGTTACTGTTACTCATTAAGTATTCTATTGTATTCCAAATCATAATTATATTCAATAATCAAGTTGATATTTTATTTTTTTATCAGTCTAATTTGTTTGATCTATTAGCTATTGCATTTATTCATAATTCATTTATCTTTTTGTTATTTTATTTGAATTATAATTTGGATACCAGTCTTGCATTTTTCACCCTTATTCTTTTTTTTATTGCTTTTGTGAGTGTATATATTTTATTGATTCATTTTTTGTTTATTTTTTAATTATTATATATATTATTCATTGATATAAATTTTCTCTGCAATTTATTTTTCTAATTTGTTTAATATGTATAAATGTTGTTAATAATAATTTTAAATTTGTTTATTTTAATTCTTTCTTCAGACTTGTACAACTTTAGTTTTAGTTAAAGATTAACTTAAAATAATTGATGTTTTATAAAGTCTTTGGTTTAAAATTTTTCTTACTCCTCATGTTAATGTGAGACTAATTTATTTAAACACAATTTAAAAATAAGAATTTATTGAAAAAAAATTTGAGACTTGAAGCAAGGACTATTCAGGGCATTTCCAGAATTTATATTAATAAATAAATATTGATAACATTTTACTATAATGCAAAGATAAACCATGGGATCAGCATCCTTATAATATGATGACCCCAAACATGATGAAGATTGTAGTAAAATATAAACATATTGTTTGTTTTTAACTTAACAATACTCATCTTATCAAAACCAGATTGATTTAAAACTTTTACCCTCTAACCAACAATTGTTAAGCTTCTTCTTATCTGTCAATACCAAATGGCTAGCTAGATTATATATGAGTTCGCTGCCTGAAAGGAAAATCCTAAATCTGTGCAGCACAATTGTGGAAGTGGAAATGCTAATCTGACCATATCACAAGGCACTTTGTTATTTTATGTGTTTGGTATGACCTATTCATATGAACAGTTTAATATTTTCCAATACAAAATGTAGCTTAAAACTATAAATTATTTTTTGAAAAATAGAATTATATTTCATTATTATAACCTTAATGATGTTGTTCTTCTAAAAATCTTTCTTCATTTTAAAGGCAAGTTTTTTTGACTATAAGAAATGCAAATATTTTATTTTTGCCATTTGATTATTTTTATCATATTACACGTAAAAAATTAAATATTGTTAAATTATTAAGGCACTGATAAAGATTATGAAGATCATTATAGAATGTGTCTTAAAAATTATTATGTTGTTCTTCATGGGATGAAGTCCAGATTAATAGTATAATAATAACTGAGGAATAAGATATCATGAAGATCAGATGATTTTTTGAAAATCTTTAATGATTTTAAAGATACAGAAAATAAATATAATAAGAATGTCCCTAAAACCAAAAGTAAAACTGATTTGATTAGTAAAGAATATAGAAATTATTTACAAATTGTGAAAAAGATTTGGTCTTTAGCACCAGAAATAGAGATACTTAAATAATTGATTATCACAGAGTTTGATATTATATCATAATTTGTAAATGGAGTTTAACTTTATTTTTACTTTTAATAAGAGATAATTCATTCTGATCAAAGAGGTGGATTTTATGACAGATTTTGTGCATTTCAAGCCATTTTACAGAGATTCATTATATGCTTTAAATATAGAAACTTAATTAATTTACTTCATAATAAGTGATTAGAAGAATGAATAGTCTGAGGATATTAGTAATAAAAGAATCTATTACGTTTTAGATAATTTTATTTAATATTTTAAAATAAACATATCTTCACCTTTCTATCCTTAATCATACAGAGATTGGAGTTGAGCAGCGAATACCATTTTAATATAAGAAAGATGCTTTTGATAAACTTTTGATTAGAGATATCCAATAGTATCTTAAAATTAAAAACTAAAATAAATCCAGGTAAAAAAAATGAATAATATGTATATTTTATTAAATGCAAATAAATATACATAATTATTCTAAGCAAATGAGGCTTAAACAAATGAAAAAAATTTGTGTAATTTCCAGGAATAGACAAATATGGCTGGTTTGATCAAATGAGAATGGATATTTTTTCTGGTACTGTATAAATAACTTTATCAGCATTGTTTTATTGAAAATTGCTTCCACATATTTTAGAACTATTGGATTTTGAACAAACTGTTAATGGATAATATCAATAGTGGAATGGATTAGTTAGCAATTGAAAGAATTGTGAGCCTAGCTAAAATAATTGTAAATTTTTTGAATGCTTATGAATCATTTAAATTATATATATAGTACAATAAATCACATCATGAATATATATGTAATGTTCAATACAATTGTTTAAATAGTACATACTGTTGTAATAAATGATACACACTCTCACATAGTATTCGACAATATAGTATTACAAAAAAAATCAAGTCAGATGTCACATGACCTAATTTAATAAGCTTGTATTATAAATGTTATATATAGAGCTCACAAATAGGCTCTTAATAAGCTTTGCAGAATATCCCCAACCCCAGACCGGTTTCTGCTACTAACAAAGAACTAAGAAAAAACTGGAACAGCTTATTGTTATATTGCCAGATAATAAGTAAGTTTGTGTATCATGTATTACAATAGCCTTCACTATTTAAACAATTATATTAAACATTGTGTACATATGTATATAAATATAAATCACCTGAAAGCAGTTTACATTTATCAACACAAGAAATTTCAATCTGCTTTCAAGATAACCTTTCATTTATATGTAATTAAAAAGAAGCAGACCAACTTCTGAGAGCTGTTAAATAGAGATTTATACATCCACTGTCATTGCAATTAAAGTGAAGTATATAGTAGTCAACCACTTACTCAAATAGTTTCTGACTTTATCAAGACTTGATTATCTGACTAATGCTAGAACAATGGTGAATGTAAACTTTTAGTTAGACTTAAATATAGTGTTAATAATTTTATTTTATGAATAAATATGGAAAGGCACAAACAAAATCATTTCATTTTATATTCTTTGTAAATAATAAATAGAAGTCAAATAATGAAAATATTTTAATAAATATAACAGCTAAACATGTAAAATGCTTGTCCTCATATTTATCTTGGCTTTGTTATGAACTTTGACCTTATTTTATTTCTAAGCTTAACACACCTATTTAAATGAAAAGAGGAAATATATTATATCATCCATGTTTATTATGCTTAATATGCTTTTCTGTGTGAGGTAAATGTGGGTAAAAATATTGTTATTTTTTTTTATTCATAAATCTTTTTTATTTAAACAATCGACATCTCAAATATTCTATAAGTAAATCTAATTTTTTTTTGTTATTTTGATTATTAAAGTTCTGCTTAATTATTTTCTTTATTCATCTTTTTGTTTTTAAATAGATTTTTATGTAGTAAGTAGATTTAAGAGTTGGGGGGCTATTTTAGAAAATAATAAATCAATAAAGTAATGTAAATAATTCTACCGGATGTATGATAAAGGGGGGATGATTATAAGTTTTTTTTATGAGCCACGACATTCTTTGCAAGCCAGTAAATTTGGCGCTATTAATAAAACTTCTTCTCCATTGGTAGTATTGTGTCCAGAATAAAATTAGTGATGCTATTGGTATGTGGGAGTTTGAACTTAGGGGGGGGATTAGACTTGAAATCATTTTGATATGACGTAAGGTGATGGGAAATTAAATTATAAATTAAATATGTATTGGGTTATGTTGATAATGAAATATTGTATAAGAAAATAAATAAATTTATATCATGTTTATTTTGGGTATCTATATGAACGGTTGATAAGGGGATATATATATATATATCAGTGACAAAGTGTGATTTTTTAGGAATGGAAGCATACTACATCTTTTTTTTAATAATGTTTTTATTTTACTTGCCACAACAATTTTCACATATTTAAAAGATCATGTATAATTTAAAATGCGATTTAGTTTAAATTATAAATCAATTTTATACATTATTTTATTTAGATCGCATATATATAAATATATTCCATGTACCACCATCATATATATATATATATATATAGCATCTTGTTATTTAGTCATTTGCTATTTTTTAAATTATTTTAAAATAAACTGTAAAAATTATATCCTGCCACATCTGTGTTTAGTATGGTGAGATGATGAAATAAAAATTTTATTAAAGATAATAAATGTTTTCGAAATATATTTTAAGTTGTAAACAATATTTAGCCAACCGTGGCAATGGCTAAAATTTTGTGGGAAAATAAATAGCCAAATATAAGAAAACATCCTGTTCATGGATTAAAACAATAGCTAAAAGTTATTTTGGTCTCCAAATATATCAAATTTTAATGGTTTAGGGCAAAACGGCCATATTGAATATTTAAAATACTGGCCTGAGACACAATTTTCACAAGAACTTTAGTTTTAATTATGTTAGAGCAAAAAAAGTACATTAATAGAAACTAGAAAAACTAAGGCAAACAATAAGCATAAGATAAATAGTGATAACTATATAAAAAATAAGGAAAAAAAAAGAAATTTTCACATCTGACTTATTATTTTATTGTTTGTTCATAATTTGGAAATTAACATTAACTACAATTCAAATTACATCTTCAGTGATAATTTCTTTGAATTCCTCACAAAATTATCTTTCTAAACATGTATAACATGTCTTACCTGAGATAATCTTGTACTTCAAATGTTCTAAATGTCAAAGGCATGTATAAAGAAAAAGATTCATCCTAATAAAAGATACAAAAGAAATCATCATAGCCATTGGCTTCTTGTCTATCTAAAACTAGAAATTGTAGGCTACTGTCTATATCACTGATAAAATGAGTTTCATCTCTTCATTTTATATTTTTTTGTGTACATCAGTGATGTTTATATTCTTTATGGACACCAGTGATGTTTATATTCTTTATGCACACAAGTGATGCTATCTTGTTATAATTATTGTATCACATAGATATAATTTATTTTCATATAGTCCATTTGTTACCTATAGACTTGAAAATAATGTTATGAAACATATAGCAAAACCAGAGTGACTCTGAAGCATGAACAAGGATAAACAAAAACATAAACAAGAATCAGAATTTGATTATATATCTACATATGCAATCTTTCTATACATTTGATTATCAGTTTTATAACTCATTACTTGTAAACACAAACATATTATATAAACATAATTATAAATAATAAATTATTAAACTTTTTGAAAATCATTATTTTATAAAATAAGTGGATTAGAACTTTAGAAAATTATGGTAGATATAAATTCTATATGAGCATAAATAAATATGTAACTACAAAAAATAAAAATAAAAAAGATAATTTTTTCAAAAAATTTAAAAAAAATTGAAATATTAAAATTTTATACTTATGAGTCATTACGGTGAAGATCTATTGTAGGACTTATTTGTGAATAACACCGGAGAAATTTTCACTTGCAGGCCGTAAACCATTTTTTGTCTTTTATTGCTTCGTGATAATTACAAAAATTATCAAAAAAACAAAAAAATTAAATACTGTGGTCGATTAAAACTGCCAAATATCCAAATTTCAACGGATTTTTTTGAGGTAGACATTTTTGGAATCACATAACAGAGAGCTATCAATTGCCCATATTTTGGTTGATGTCATGTTTATACTTTTTACGTCAGTAAAGAAAGAAAACAACATGTCATCCAATGAGCACCCACAGCGCTCACGGAGCAGAAGCAGTTAAATGTGCTAATTGCTAACTTTACTGGGAAATTTTTGTTTATTAAAAATGTAATTTTATCATGAGCAAGTGTAAATAGGCTGTTTTTTTGCTACGTATATACTCAGTCAAATTTTAGAAAGGTCTGCAAGCCGAATCCATGCACGTTTTAATTTTAGGATTGCTAAGTAGTTATGCAGATTATGCTGCTCCTCACGCCCGAGGAACAGTGATCTTCATCTACATGCCAAAATGTTACAAGTCAAATAGCGATGGATAACTTTCCTGATAGAAACCTATTGCAATAGTACTTCAAGTAGGGAGCTGTTACCTATCCAGAGAACAAAACCAAGAGACAAGTTGCTGCCAGGAATTAGATAATAATCTTCACGACCCACAAGAGCTCCCAGATGAACTTTAATTATTAATTTCAAAACTTTAGGTATAGTAAATTCAAATAAATGCCCAGTTTAAAGTCTAATAGTTCAAATCTTTCTTTTATTTCAACCTGTAAAACTAATAGTAAATACTAGTTTGATTTACTGTAAAATAGCTCTGTAAAATCTATTACCTCAAACCTGTTAAAGAGATAAGCTTAATAATTATTTTGTTAATTAAATTCTGTTTTACTCTCATATTTGCGGTGAAAACTATGCTCTTTTATATAGTTCTGTTCTTAATATTTCATTTAGATATGTGATGATATGCCAAATATATTTTGAACCAGCGAGTGGATATATTTTAATAATTTTATCCTGAAGATATTTTTATTTTCAATTTAGTAATTATGATATAACACTTAGTTATATTACATCCCAATCACTGTTTTGAAGTTAAAATTCAGTAATTAATAACTGATCATTTTGCGATCATTGCAGTAATTTAAATCAAATTTGAATTCGATTTCATATATAATTGTTATGGTTTGCTTTGTTATACTGATAATTTATAATTTTAAGTGTAGTTTTATTTAATTAATAATAGAATTCTTGCCAGGGAGATATTAATAAGACATATTTAGTTATTTTCATTAAATCCAATCTTCTTAAATATGCTTTCTCTCTTTTTTTATTAAATCTGATTAGAGATATGAATTAATTTTTTGTTAAACAAGGATATTAATATATTTAAGTAACTTTATAGCATATTTTAAGTGCCTATAGTGAATGTATGTAGGGCTAGTTCGACCAGCAGTTCTCTCTATAATATATTGTAAGGGTAACTTACATTTAACCCAACAATTATACACTCATTTATAACTATCTTTAACTAAACCATTTATTTATTAAATATATTTAACTATTATAAAATGCATATATATATATATACTTAACAAAAATAAATAAATGATTAACATTTATTTTGATAAAAATAAAGTTAAAACGATACTTATTTAAATGGCAAACTTTTAAATAATCAACCAGATTTGAAATCGAAAAAAAAAAACAATTTTATATATTTTTTATTTATTTTCTATCTTAATGTTTATCCTTAACAATGAGCAAATAAATCAAGCATTGAAAATTGAAATAACACATGATATTAATAATTCATTCTTGCTTTTAACAATAAAGAAGAAGAGAAAAGAAAATGACTTTCTCAAGAGCTATTTTCTTTTAATGGATATTACTGTTCTATATTAGAATCAAATTTCTACCAAATCAGAAAAGGTTTATTTTTTTCAAATTGAAATATTGATTCATTTATATGGAAATTAAAATCTAAGGATCAGAATATATTATAGGTAAAATATATATATTTTTTTAAAATCTGAAAGAGAATAGTAATATATATAAAAAACATCTATTTGAATTTTTAGTAACTTCTTTATTTTATTACATTGTTTTTCTATACATAAAAATATATTTAAAATAATTATATATATTTAAAAGTATCTTACAATGTGCAGTGAGTAGAACATTATATCGTGAAGGTTTTTATGCCAATTTAAAATATTAATTGTGTAGAACATCTAACTGGAAAAATGGAGGTTAAGAACATCGATCTGCAAAGAATATATTATATTTTATTACAATAAAACCACTGGATAATGCTAAAAATTTACCAATTTGGGATAAATATATGACTACTAAACCAATGAATAAATACACTACGCCAGGAAATCTCCACCAGGATTATAAAATATTGATTTAAAGAACATTCTTACTTAGCTCAGGAAAATAAGTTTTTATTTATTTATCTATATATTTTATTTTATTATTTATATCATTTTAATATGTTTATTTTATTGATTTTCATTTCAAATTTGGTATCTTATCTTTACAGAAATGGGAACATCCAAATTTAATTTTATAAGGGAAAATTATTAATATATATAATATTAAATAAAATTAAATTTTATAAATTTATTTATAAGTTTGACAGAATTCATCTAAATTAGATGAAATAAAATTTTGATTATTATTTAACAGATATTGGTTAAACAGAATTATTATTCTTACTAATTATTATAGTAAACATAATGATATATTTATTTTTATTACAAATACTTATAAAAGAGGTTTTACAATTGCAAATAAGAGATTCATAATAATAATTATGAAACAAATGAAGAATGACTATAAATTTATTAATAGGTCATTTAAATTAGTAATTTTTTTGAATTTCTTTACTGTTATATATTGTATATATATTAGTTTGAATTATAATCTTGTCTTTAGAAAAGATTGTTAAGGTATTAAATTTTATCATGGGATATGGAATGGGGATATTAGTTATTAATCTTATAAAATGATAAAAATTTATCCTTATTTTTTATTATTATTTTATTAATTTTTTTATATCTCATTTTTATTGTTTATTAAATATTATTGAGTTATTAATCTGATCGCTTTACTTAATCATTATTATATTACATTCATATTAGTAAATAAACAGATTAATATATTAATAGCTACATAACTTTTATTTTTATATATGTGTTAATATTATAAACATTTTAGAAATACATTTTATTAGTCATTGCTTATATATAGGTGTAGTAGTAAATGACTTGATTAAATCCATATCTGAAGACAGCCAATTGCGAATTCTCTATGAGTTTGAATATCGTGGTATAGTGATGACTGAAAGAGGGATGAGAGGTGGATGAACTAGTCTAAATTACATTTAAATTTATTTAATAATTATTGAGGTAGCATAGTGAAGATAGATATAATCATGGATTTAGAATTTCATCGCTTTATCTCCAGAACCCTACCCGAAGACTCTTAAGTCCGATTGTAGTGAGATGTGCATCCCCTTTCTGTTGAAAACTGATGTCCCGTTACATATGGCATGCCAAAGTGTGGCTCGGTTAGTTATCTTGATATATATGATGCCATTAACTGTGAGGCTTGAAATATAAGTATACCAACATATATAGATTTGGTGCATTTTATTTAACACGCGTTTATATCCAGGCATATTGACGTATCTGATTCATATGGCATATAAATTGTTGGGGCATGTATTATAGATTCTAAATCATTACATATAGTACAACTGATTTGATTTCATATTATGAGCCTTGAATTATAGATCCCTACTGTTACATATAGTGTACAACCTCCTGTTATATATGGCATGCAACATGTTAGTATGAACATTCATATGATGCTGACAACTGTGGGATTGAAATGATAGTATTGGCAATGTTAAATATGACACAACCAAATTAGATGTTAGAAACATAAGTTTCAAAGGAATTTTAACCATTGGATTTAAAAAAACCCAACTGAAAACATATATATAACAATAGTATTAAGATAAAATGTATATATATAATATGATTAGTAGAGATCAATATTTAAATAAATAATAAATTTTGTTTAAAATGAAAGAGTTAAATAATATAAAATTTAAATGTAAACATAGGTGATAAAATACACATATATCATAAAGAACATCATAAGTATATACAAATGGCATGAAATGGTAAGCAATCTTATGGTATAATATTTTAATAGTTATAAATAAATCTAAGCTTTATAAATGTTTGCATTAAGTTAAATTAATGTTACTTAGAAGTGGGAAAATGTTTGTAAACAAAGTTATTGAATGCTCTAGTGAAATACAAGATGATAGGGAAAATGAATTAGCAGATGATATTATTAATACTATGGAACAATCATCACTAGTACAGACACCTGGAAAGTCTATGACTGAAACCGAACACTTTACATAGGTGCAGGATGAAGCCGAGTTATTATTCAAACTCAAGAAACTCATAACAATGACATCACTCAAGTACCTAAAGTTGAAGTAGTACAGACTGTAGAAAATAATGGAGTTATGGATCGGCTTTTCCAAATGATGGCAGAAATAAATAGTAAAATGAATAATATTGAGGCAAAGATGTCAACCAAAGATGAAATAGCAGAAATAAATAGTAACATGAATAATTTGAATCAAAAATTAGATGATAGTAATACTAGTTTAAGAAGTGACATGAATAGTAATATTAGTGGTTTAAGAAGTGATATGAATAGTAATGTTAGTGGTTTAGGAAATGTCATGAATAATTTGAATCAAAAATTAGATGACATGGAAGAAAAATTACAAGTTAAAATAGATAATGTCAAAGACAGAATTTACATATAGAATGAACACAAATATAAACAGTTTAAAAGAAGATTTGAAGAATGAAATGACAGGAATTGAGAATAAATTATCTACTAAAATGGAACAACTAAATTTGAATGTAGATAATGTTCAAAGAGATAACATAGAAATCAAACAAGCATTAAATGACCTAAAGAATGAAATTGATGAAAATAATTCAAAATGACAACAATGATTTAGTGAAATCCAAAATGACATCGTGGATATATTGAATGTTAAATGTGATGAAATACATAAAAACCAATAAATTTTTAAAGAAGAAGTAAAGGAAGAACAAAATAAAATATAGAATGAAATCCAAGAAGAAAGACAAAGGACACATACAAGAATAAATCAAATTTCTACTAAACAAAATGCTGAGATACAATGTATTAGAGACTATTGATCATCAACTCAAAACTTTGGAGAATAAAATAACTTCACTAGAAATTAATATGAATAAGGATAAAAATATATTGGAAAAATTAAGGGAAGATACTATTGAGACTTGGAATAGAGTTGATAAGATAAAAGAATCTACTGATAACAGATTTTCAATCACTGAAATACAAATATGTAAAAAACAACAACTATAGAAATGCATCAGGTTGAAACTCATATAGATGCCCATGATAATAATCAGGAACAGAATCTTGGAGAAAATCATTTGGAAGTTACTATTAAAAACCCACAACGAATTATCAACCCTTATGATAAATCAAATCTTCAGTATCATATAATGCCTGAAACTGAAAATTACCTCATTAATGTTGACTTAGAAGGGTCAAATTTAAATACTTGTAGGGTTAATCAGGTAAACCAAATATTATCCTTCCAGATGAACATCTCCGAAATACAAAAAGTACATAGTTATTCTACACCATGTAATACAATTAATCAATTTGTTACATTAAAAATGTTCAAGGGAACCCATAATGAAGCTCCCATAGAACATATTAGAAGCCCTAACCTTTACTTTTCAGTCAACTGGAATCTATCAGAAGGAGAAAAGGTGATCATTGCTTACAGTCACCTACAAGGAGATGCATTAATGTGGTGGGAGACTTTATCACAAACTCCATCTACCTGTATGAAATACCAAACATTGTTGATAAAAAATTTCTGGAATAGGGATAGACAAAAGGCTTTGTTATACCAAATATTCCAGGATAAATATAAGCAAATACCCGGGGAGACCCTGACAAAATTCTTTCATTGTCAGGTAACTAAGTTAAGAACACTCAATATTTATCATCTAAACAAAGGCGAAATGATTAGGATAATAAAAAGAAACCTATCGCTTAAAATAGAACAATAATTATTGTGTACTAATGTAAGAAGTATAGAACAAGTAACAGAACTTCTGAACAATATTGATATGAACCAAACTAATCTAACAATTAGATTACCCGATAAAGAGAAAGAGGAAACTTCAGTCAACACCATATTCTATCATAGAAGGAAGAATAATAAAGATACAACATTCCAAAGGAATATACTTTATGACCCCTCTCCCAAAATAAATCGTAATAATTTGAATAAAATAAAAATAACGTCTAATAATCCAAGAAAATCCCTAAAACTGGGATGTAGCAAATATATACCCACAGTTTCACAAAAAACAAACTAAAAGGGTACTTGAGGCAATGTTCCTCACCTCAAGAAACCAGATTTCCGATGAGGAACTTGAACCAAACTCCTACACAAGAAATCACTAACATGATGTGTTCATGGGAAGATAACACACCAAACTTCATTTTACAAAGCTGCCCTGTGATAGAGGTTTTGTTTGAGAGTTTGCCTGCTAAGGCATTATTAGATTCTGATAGCCAAATTTCAGTGGTATCAGAAAAATTTTACCAAGAGATTCTGACTGTTAATCCTAACATCAAAACCTTAACCACTGAAATCTATTCAGGTTGCCATGGCCAACAGTAGAAAAGCTAAACTAATCCAAAAACAAATTTGGGTTGAGATTAAAATAGGCCAAACGACCCTCTATCATGTATTTTTAATATTGAATGGTTTAATTCACAACATCATTTTAGGAGCAGATTTTCTACATTTGAACACTTGCAATATTCATTTCTATAATAAGACAGAACAAATGATGAAGTCTTAGAGATGACATTGCTTCCAAGATATGATGTAGTCAGAATTGACTGTATTACACCTAGCATTCCAGAAGCACTCTTAGAGAGTAAACTCACAGAATCCAGCTTGATTGGAAGCGATGATAGAATTGAAATTATGATCTGTTATAAAAGAATTTAATTCTATTTTCTCAGACATACCAGGAGTGATAGAAGGATTTCAGCAGAGAATTAGATTAGTACATGATCAACCATTTCAATCCAAATTGTATCCTATTCCATACCAGTATCGGGAAAATATATCTAGACAAATTAATAAAATGCTGGATTGGGAAATCATTTCCAAATGCTCTTAACCTTACTGTAATCCAGTTGTAACTGTGAAGAAGAAAGATGGGTTGATGAGATTTGTTTAGATACTAGACAACTAAACAAAATTACTGTCCCCAACAGAAATATACCACCACCCATACATGAATTATTCATGAGATTTGGAAACAAGAAAGTATTTTCTACTTTTGATTTGACCTCAAGCTATTGGCAAATAGAACTTCATCCTGAAGATCACCAATATACAGCATTTTGGTATGAAGGGTTTAGCTTACCAATTTAATAGGATGCCTTTTGAATTGATAAACAGTTGTGCTGGTCTAAATAGGTGCCTGGATAAGACCTTGTCTCCTGAGGTTAAACAGATTGTAATTATCTATGTGGATGATGTAATTATTGCATCTACCACAATTGAAGAACACTTTCAACATTTAACCACATTTTTTAAAGAGTGTCTTCTGAAAGATATAAAAATTAACTTCAAGAAGAGTACTTTAGTTTCCAACCAGATAGTCTTCTTTAGTCATATTGTTGGTTGCAGTGGGATAAGACCTCACCCAGAGAAGATCTCTGCCATTTAAAACTTCCCTAAACTATCTAATTGAAAACAAATTAGATCATTTTTAGGCCTAAGTAATTTTTACAACCATTTCTATCAAAAGTTTTCAGACCACATGGAACCATTGCTAAAACTGATTAGAAAAGATGAACGATGGAAATGGACTGAAGAACAAGACTGAGCATTTAAGAATATTAAAACAGGGTTCTTAGAGCTAAGCATGTTAGCCTTTCCTGATTTTAATAAATCATTTATTGTCCAAACAGATAGTAGTGGTTTTGGATTAGGGGTAACACTATCCCAGATCCAAGAGGATGGCAAACCAGGTATCCTTTATTTTATTAGCTGGCTATTGAAAGGTCCAGAAATAAATTACGCAGTTACAGAGAAGGAAGCATTGGCAATAGTGTGGGCCTTCCAGAAGTTTCGAAAAATGCTATTAGGATCGGAGGTGATAGGGATGACTGATCACAAAGCCTCGAATTCCTGAATCACAGCTATCTGACTAATAGTCACCTAGTTAGATGGAGTTTACTGTTATAGGAATTGAATTACACTGTACAATATTGCAAAGGATCCGAGAATGTTGTGGCTGACGTGCTTAGTCAAAATCCTTATAGGTCAGAACAAAATCATCTATTGGTAGACAATGCCTACATTACAAATGTCAATGTGATGGCTGATAGTAATGTAGAGAATGAGTTGGAAAACCTACCTGAGATACAGTTCAGTGACCCAGAGTTAAACCCAATCATGAAAGTTTTAGTAGAGGAGGAAGTTTTGAATGTATCCAAAGATCTTACTTATTTTAAATTAAAACAACAGGTCTTACTGTATAAAGTGAATGATAATGATGAGTGGAGGATGATAATACCAAAGTCTTTATGAGATCCACTCATAAAATACATACACTGTCTATATGGGAATTATGGTGCTCACAAGACAAAACACACTCTTAGAAATTAGTTTTACTGGCCAAAAATGTACAGAGACATCTTGAGATCACTCCAAGATTGTCTAATTTGCTTAAGAGCTAAGTCAATAAATCAAAATTATACCAACTCAATTAAATCTATCAATCCAAAAATACCAAATGAGATCCTGGCCATTGACTATTGTGGGTCTATGCCTCCATTTAACAAACAAAAATATTTATTAGTCACCTACGATTTTTTTTACAAATATGTTGCTGTTTATCCAATACCCCAAGCCAATACTAGACATGATCAAAGTATTGGGTATCCTCCAATTTCCAATGATAGGAAAGCCTAAAACTGTATTAACTGTTCATGGGATTTCTTTCTTATCTAAGGATTGGAAGAAATGGGTAGAGAATTCAGAAATAAAACATGTGTTAACCTCCATTAGGAATCCACAATCAAACCCATGTGAAAACATGCGGGAACTTGGATGTTTGTTTTGGACCTACTTAGAGGAAGAGCATAAGGGATGGGTAAAGCTGACAACATGTGTAGTCGAGTATATCGATTGGAGCTTGAATGAATCTACTTGATTCGCGCTCATTCGACTACACTTTAATCAAATTACACCTATACTATTCAAAAAATACAAACCCATAATCAATAAACCCAAAATAAATGGAGAAAATGACATTTTACAAGCTCATGAACATCTTATTAAAATGCCAAATTATAGAAATGAGAACAAAAAAAAAATGCATTTATGAATTTAAAGCTGGAGATAGAGTGTTGATAAAGACTTTACATCCCAGTAAATCATCAGAGAACAAATACCATAAGTTTTATAATACATACATATACCATCATCAAAATGCAGGTCCTATTGCATTTTGGATTAACCAAGAAGAAGAGATTTGAGGTACATATAATTCACATATTTTGAAACCTTACTTTGGCTGTTCATAATGAAATATAAAGAATAAAGCTAATCATCAAGATAAGTATATGGGCAATGTAAATCATACTGAAGTGAAATAAAAAAGATCTAATGGTTAATGTAAAAAATATATAATTAAGAGTATTAACTTTGATGAGGGTATTCTCCAATCAATATACAAATGTAATTATTGGGATGACTTTAAATAAGTTAGAACAATGGAGTCAATCCATATTAACAAATGGATACTTTAGTATTTATTTAGATCTTTATAAATACCTACGTCTTAAAGAAGCAGGAATAAGGCTAGTAAATATATTTGTGTTGTCCAAGAAGGAAACACATTATTATTTGCATCAAAGTCCTTAATTTTAGATCATTCCAAAAATTAATATTGCCCAAGTATAATGAAGATGAAACAGTTCAAAATTATATAACCCTTCACTAAATCCAAATATAAATAAAACTGGTGTAGGAATACATTAAAACACTTATTAGTGTTAAAAATTTCAACCTAAGTTAAAATTTTAACCCTGTAAGGGAAGTTCTAAGGGTAACTTACAGTTAACCCAACAATTATAGACTCATTTATAACTATCTTTAACTAAACCATTTATTTGTTAAATATATTTAATTATTATAAAATGCATACATATATGTATATATTGTAATGGACACATACGTACATTACATTGTTTTTGTATTAGTAAACATGAAAAGAATAAAAGTTCGCAAATAAAACTTCCTTTTTAAGAATTAAAAATTGAAAATTAAAATTCTATACTAAACTCATATATATAAAATCGCACAGATGAAAAAAATTATTAAAATAAAACTTTATTAAAAATAGAAAAGGTATTTTAAAAACTTAAAAAGATTTGGAGATAAAAATATATCTTTAAGTTTGAAAACAAATTAATTAATGTTATTGAAAAATGGAAATGATTATTTTAATTAGTCAAAGTGAACTAGCCTTTGGGCATTTAAATGTATAAGCAACAGTCAGACAGGAAAACAATAGAAACTAATAGCAAATGAGAGAAATCCATTGGGAAATCGGACCTCAATGGAAGGATCATCATCATCGATGATGTAATGTCAATTGAATCCTTAAAATTAATATAAAAGGAAAAGTTTGGAAATTATTAGTTAGTTATTACAAGAGGACAGATATGTGTTAAGTTGGAGAGGGTTGGAGAAGAAGGGATTGAAAGACGCACTTTCAATTCCTTCAGTGGTTATAAAAAAGAAAGAAAGAGAAATGACCGATCGTTTTCTACATTAAGGACCAGCTAAAGTAAAAGACCTCCGGGATAAATAAAAAAAACAATGGCTAACTGGATACCAATATCTTCAGGACGGCGTGGGAATTCCCATTCAAAATTACAAACCACTACAAATTATGGACCTTTTAAAACCGTAAGAACTTTAGATAATTCATGAACATTAAATTAAAAACTTTCCATATTTAAAAAAAATAGAAATAGATTCCTATCTGACCAAACTAAATTATTTATTAATTAGTTATAATTTTATTTGATGTATTTCTTTTTTGTAAAATCATTTCCATTTATTTTTTTTTGTTCTTTAAGTTTTATTTATGATTTTTGTTTTGCGATAAATTAAATTATATAAATGTTAAACTTAAGTCCGGTGTGAATGGCCATATAGATTTGTAAAGTTATATTAGGGGAGGGTAATCTTAGGTTATTTGTTTCGTAGTTGAATTAGGTCAATGGATTGGATATATTGGTGTAATTAGTAGATGTAGTACGAGATTCGCTACGGGCAGAATCGCTTTATATGCCGCACACACTTGTTTTGCCTATGGGAGGAATTCTAAGACTGAGACCGCAGTTTCTTCCTATGGAGTTTTTTTATTGCTCTTATCATCAGATAGATGTAGTATTCCTATCTGGCGAGAAGCAATTTCTTCTCTTAACCTAAATGTGCTGTCATATTTCGTATTACATTGAACACATCGATATATCAGATGGATTGACGCCGGTTTAGCTGCGAATTTTTGGCCTAAGATTAAATAAGGATAGAATATTTTCTTTCAAATGCAAATCTATGTAGTCTATTCATACTCGACACTCTAAATAAAATGCATTAAATTTAAGTTGGGTATGGACGTTGCATGGATTCGTTATCAGTTAATTATGTTTTTGGTTTTCATATTTGATCAAAATATATAGACATTCGGTAAATAATGATACCTTACAGTGAGTATCTAAAATGTATTTATTCAGATGTCTTTTAAGTTATTGGAGTCTTGCGGCATCTTATGATGAATGCCGTTGGGTTTCTTATAAATTCCCCTCTGCATTTCCATCAATGATTTTATATTTTGATCATTTATGTTTATTTTGAAATGTTTTTGACTGTAATCTATGTAACCGATCTGTACTCAACATTAAAAACACATTTTATAAATCCATCTGTGTGAACTTATAATAGTATAAAAATTAAAATGTAAATTAAAATCTAAAATAAAAGTTAAAAATAATGTTAAATGTTAAAGGAAACATGCTAAAATAATAATGTTAAATTTTATATATATGTGCGTAAATAAATGTTTGTATGTTAATTACTGGCAGTGGCTTATTTTATTTTATTTTTTAAAATTTATTCTTAGATAAGAATTTATGAAATATAAATCTCTGCTGTTCCACTGAGCTAGTGACAATGGGCTAACGTCCGGATATCAAATTATGTAAATAAAAAAAATTTTTTTTTGACTTACGTATCTGCCTACTTTATAAATTTTCTAGGTTCAAATACCTAGATGGCGCCCTTGTAGTGCAGATTACGTTAAGTCAAGTCCAGATCGTTATAATATATATTGAAGCAGTCAATCTTAGGTTAAGATTGTGCTTCATGATTCCATCTACTAACCTGTGTTTAAACCTTATATCCCATCCCGCTTTTTTTGTCGTGTATATATGTTTTATGTATATATTTGAGATGCATGCCTAAATTTATAAATTTTAACTTTCAATAACATATTTATTATTATTAATTCTTTTTTATTAATTATTAATTCTTTTTATTAAAGTACATAGGTGCGGCTCAAATATATATATATATATAGGAGCAAAATACTAACAAAAATATTGATTTTTTTAGAAATATTTTATTATATGTCATTTGTAAAACTTTTTCTTTTTAAAGTATTTTTTTTCTTATTAAACTCTATATTTTATAAAATCCAAAATGGAAGATGTACTGTTAATTGCCCCAAAATAATTAAAGGGTTGGAGACCCTATTGTTTTAATCTGGGGAAGGTATTTTAATTAAAGTTTTTACTTAAAATAACATGGGAATTAAGATTAAAGATTTTCTTTTAATTATAAACATTTTTCTCAAATCTATTACTAATCTGGAAATAGATTTGAATTTATTTTTGGACGTTATCTAACAGTTGCATCTTTCAAAAACAATGAACTAAGTAATCAAAAGCATTCCAGAAATACCTAAGCTGGGTATAAAATGGCCGGTTTTTAAATCACCAAGGGATAGCTACTATTGAGAGAACTGCAGTGAACATAACCCATGCTGGTGTGAAAGTTAAAACAATAATGATGTAGTAGTAAGTCCACCATCCTTCTCGGCCCTGTTGGGTCATCATCTGCTGCTGCCATTATATCATGCTCCCTAGAATGAAGTAAAGGCCCAATGGAGAATTTTGGAATGCTAAATAGAAGCTTGCTATCACATAAGAACTGCCATGCATGAGCTGGACTTTTTAATATGGACTCTTAAAATAGTGCAAGGTAAATTATTTCAAATCATCACCATTGAAACTAAATGTAGCTTGCCTAAATAGTCTCAAACTCTACTATCAATTTATCCTAATGTATAATTTAATTTTGTAACTTTTCTAATATGTAAATGGCTCTCAAATAATTTTTATAAAATTAATTCTCTCTCATACGCTCTAACTTTCTTTAATTTTGGGGCAGTCATTTATTTATTACTTGATTTTATATGTGTGTTTTTATTAATGTGCTAATCTCAAGCACTCTGACAAGTTGAATTTTTAAAATCTTTTCTTCTTTTTAAGTAAGCCTTCATGAATTAAATTTATTAACGTTCCCTTAAAATATAATGTATTGTTAATTAATACGCTCACCAGATTGTTTTACGAGTCAACATTTTATTTATGTTTTAGTACAAAAATATATTTGTTTAACTCTGGATTTTCTACCCGGGGTGAATCCAGAACTCGAGCTAATTAACGCATTGAAATCTTTTAATTTTTTTTTTTTTAAATTCTGAAAGAGTGACCCAATAATTACTTTCTATAACTGCCAGTCTTCTTTTATTTTCCATATTTTTAAAATTTCAAATATTGTATTTAAATATTCCAGTTACTATAAAAACTACGAAGGTGGGATTGAATTATTTTAAAATATCAGAAAAGGAAAGAGGGTAAATTTTACTATTTTAGTTATTAAGTAAAATCTTGTGTCTATATATATTATAACTGCATAGCGTATTTTTTGTCTAAATTATGGCATTCAAATAAGGGTCATTCATTATAAAGCAGTCAACTTATTCAATGTCGTTAGTGACATTTACCCTACTGCGTTACTGACATTTGGTCTTATCTTCGTGTTTATATATATTACGTGCTTCTAGTTTTCTAATCTGGGGCTTGCGACAAGTTCGAACCCATAGATTTCTTTTCATATCTCGTTCTGTAGATAGTTGAGGTATCCGGAACCACATTTATTTCGTATAAAAATGCCCCTGGCAGTGATTCCTTAAGTCTGGCACATGCTATGCATATTCACAACTTTGTAGAAAAAGGCCTCTTGCGTCAGTTATACCAGCAAAAGTTTTGGTCATGCCATGCCTATCCACTTTTCTCTAAGCACTGCCCAAGAAGGGGGCTTAGACTTCGTTTTCGTCCAGAAGCACAAACATCTTCTCTTAGTTATTTTTGGCTATTATGTCAGTACTGCCAAATTTCGTATTATTATTTCTTTTGCTTATGACCTAATTTTAGTGCTGTAATAATATTAAAATTGCGTTCTGCTCAAAATATATATAAATGCCAATTACTTCTAGTTTTATTAATTAAATTTATTTCAGTCTTATACAATCCCTCTGTCGTAACTTATTTCTGTATTTAAGAGTATCTATATGCCTTGGGGAAAACTAAAGCGTTCTTTTTACCAGCGCTAATTAACAGAATTTTCATTAAGTATTTTTGTCATATAATCAAATATGTTTTCATATGTATTTTATTTATTTTTACGACTATAATGGCGTGAAAATAGTTTATATTATATCTGTAATGAATTTCGGAACGCTCCCTGAAATAATGTTAGTCACCGTGTTTCAGAACTATAATCCAAAGTGTTAATAGCAATTTTATATGAATTCTTTCTAATAATTGATTGGCATTTTAATATTGGACCGACCAAAGATGTGTGGTTATTTATAATATATTATGTAGCTAATAAAGAGCATATGAGAAATAATAGCATGAATGACAATATATAATTATCTATCGTTTGGTAGACAGCTTGCTCATTCACGCACATACTAATGTATACAATTTAGTCATAATGTATAATAATTTGTCATTATATTAAACTATATTTTATTGTCTAACTTGTTTGAGTAGTTCAAATTCCTTTTCTCCACTTCCATACATACAGCCACGTGTGTATTTATTTTAGTTAAGTAATAGTTAATAGATGTCTCATTGTCTTCTTCACTTTGCTAGTGGGTCGGATTAAAATTAATTCTCATGTGCCATCATTGTTATGTTATCCATTAGGTGTTTGATCTGGGGCTTAGAGAATGGGTTCGAATTCAGGCTGGTCCCTGACCTAAATCTCAGGCTTGACTGGGTTTGAAGTACAGTTTGTGAGTTCCAGCTCATGTTAGATGTATATACATGTTTTGACCAGTACAATATGCTTAACAAAAATCAATAAATGATTAACATTTATTTTGATAAGAATAAGGTTAAAATGATACTTATTTAAATGTCAAACTTTTAAACAATCAACCAGATTTGAAATTGGAAAAAAAACATATATATATATATATTATTTTTTATCTTAATGTTTATCTTTAACAATGAGCAAATAAATCAAGCATTGAAAGTTGAAATAACACGCGATATTCATAATTCATTCTTGCTCTTAACAATAAAGAAGAGAAAAGAAAATGACTTAGTCAACAGCTATTTTCTTTTAATGTATATTACTGTTCTATATTAGAATCGAATTTCTACTAAATCAGAAAAGGTTTAATTTTTTTCAAATTGAAAATTGATTCATTTATATGGAAATTACAACCTAGGGATCAGAATATATTATAGGAAAAATATTTTTTTTTTAAATCTGAAAGAGAATAGAAATATATAAAAAAGAACATCTATTTGAATTTCTAGTAAATTCTTTATTTTATTTCATTGTTTTTCTATGCATAAAAATACATTTAAAATAATTATATATATTTAAAAGTTTCTTACAATGTGCAGTGAGTAGAACATTATATCATAAAGGTTCCGAAACCAATTTTCATGCCAATTTAAAATATTAATTGTATAGAACATCTAACTGGAAAAATGGAGGTTAAGAACATCGATCTTCGAAGGGTGTATTATATCTTATTACGATTGTTTTGTATTCCCTCGTGTCAGCTGCATGATGGCGCTATTTCTAGGTCAATTCCTAGAAATATACCGTTTCAGTGGTCTACACTCAACCTAAGAGGCTTCTTTCTACGATAAATATAGAAAGAGGCTTCATGGTGGCCTCAGCCAACCTAAGAGGCTTTTTTCTATGATAAAACACTGAAAAAGTCCTTGCTGGCTGAGACGGTCTGGCTTTTTTCTATGCTAAAAGCACAGACAAATGTCTTATTGGCTGCCATAGTTGGTTGTGTTATTAACTTTATCGTAATGCTAGAATGTCTATTTTCTCTATACTTTTGTGTGAGAGTGAGGATTTTATCCTGTCGTAATTTCATTAGAAAGTTTTTTTTTCAAGTGCTCTAACTTACTGTTACATTGTAGCTTTATTAACAATGTTGTGAAGGTTCCATTATGAATGTGTAATCCTCAAAAATTGCTTTTAAGGGTGCAGTAGAGCAGTATTTTGATGATCACATGAAAAGTACGTTTTTGCGAGAATTTGTCTGTGACAAGTTACTTTTGATATATATGCACAAACAAAAACAACCCAGTGTCTGATTATTAATTACTGTCCCCAAAAAAGAAAATTAGTCGGGTATTATTTTTACATTTACTATTTAAATATGATTAGTTTTTATATGTACACACATTAACAACAATAACCCCGTTTCTGATTAATTACTGTGCAAAAAAAGAAAAGCAAATTAGTCGGGTTTGATTTTTAAATGTAGTATTTGAATTACTGTACTTTTTATATATACACAATAACAAAAAGAACCCACTTTCTTATTAATTACTGTCCAAAATAACGTAAAATAGTCAGGTATCATTTTTAAATTTAGTATTTAAATAGTGATACCTTTTTATATATACACACTAAGAAAAAGAACCCACTTTCTGATTCATTATTGTCAAAAAAAAAAAAAGAAGCAAATTAATTGGGTATCATTTGCACATTGAGTCAATGGCAGTCCTTTTTATATATACACACTAACAAAAAAAACCCATTTTCTGATTAATTACTGTCAAAAAAAACAAAAGCAAATTATTCAGGTATCATTTTTAAATTTAGCGTGAATGTAGAAATTTTGTGTAAATTGAAAAATGTATAATTGCATATTATTTTCTATTAAAAAAAGACCGTAACTTTTTATAGATATGTACACAAACAAAAACAACCCATTTTATGATTAATTATTGTCCAAAAAACGTCAATTATTCAGGTATCATTTTAAAATTTAATGTGAATTTCTAAATTTTTGTTTTTTAAATAGTAATATTTACTATTAGTTCCTCTATTTTCCTCTTACAAAACTAAAAAAAGCTGATATTTATATAGATAGAATCACAGGCCCGGCCTGGAATCATAATATGTATATGTTTTTGATTAGCATCGACACCATAAAACAGTTGACTCGAAAGAATAGAAAACTACCCTTATTACAATAGTACCATTGGATAATGCTAAAAATCTATCAATTTGAGATAAATATATAACTACTAAACCAATGGATAAATGTACTATGCCAGGATATCTTCACCAGGATTATAAAATATTGACTTAAAGAACATTCTTACTTAGCTCAGGAAAATAAGTTTTTATTTATCTATATATTTTATTTTATTTTTTATATCATTTTAATATGTTTATTTTATTGATTTTCATTTCAAATTTGGTATCTTACCTTTACAGAAATGGGAATATCCAAATTTAATTTTATAAGGGAAAATTATTAAACTAAATATATATATTTATAATATTAAATAAAATTAAATTTTATAAATTTAATTATAAGTTTGACAGAACTCTTCTAAATTAAATGAAGTAAAATTTTGATTATTATTTTACAGATATTGGTTAAACAGAATTATTATTCTTACTAATTAATATAGTAAACATAATGATATATTTATTTTTATTAGAAATACTTATAAAAGAGGTTTTACAATTGCAAATAAGACATTTATAATAATAATTATGAAACAAATGAAGAATGACTATAAATGTATTCATAAGTCATTTAAATTAGTAATTTTTTTGAATTTGTTTTTTGTTATATATTGTATATATATATATTTGTTTGCATTATAATCTTGTCTTTAGAAAAGCTTGTTAAGGTATTAAATTTTATCATGGGATATGAAATGGAGATATTAGTTATTAATCTTATAAAGTGATAAAAATTCATCCTTATTTTTCATTATTATTTTATTTATCTTTTTATATCACATTTTTATTGTTTATTGAATATTATTGAGTTATTAATCTGATCTTTTTACTTAATCATTATTAATTACATTCATATTAATAAATAAACAGATTAATTATTAATAGCTACATAACATTTATTTTAATATATGTGCTAATATTATAAACTTTTTAGAAATACATTTTATTAATCATTGCTTATATATAGGCATAGTAGTAAATGACTTGATTAAATCTATCCCTGAAGAGAGCCAATTGCAAATTCTCCATGGATTTGAATATCGTGGCATAATGGTGACTGAAAGAGGGATGAGAGATGGATGAACTAGTCTAAATTACATCTAAATTTATCTAATAATTATTGAGCTAGCATAATGAAGATAGATGTAATCATGGATTTAGAATTTTATCGCTTCAACTCCAGCATGCTACCCGAAGACCCTAAGTCTGATTGTAATGAGATGCACCCCCTCTTTCTGGTGAAAACCGACGTCCCGTTACAATATGTTATTTGGGATTTATCCAAAACTACTCTAACCTTTAGTTTGATGGATGATTATTTGCATCATTATCGAGCTATATTATTAGGCTCAATTGAATATTAGAGAAACTTAGTAAACAGTTGCAATATTATCACTATAGTAATTAAATTATATTTCTGGCTAGCATGTTATTTATCACTTGACAAACCATGATATTAAATGAATATTATGTTGGCATATTAAATTCTTATAAGCATAGATTATTCGCTGAGCATGAAAATCAGCTAATACATTTAAATGAGTCCGAACACTATATTACCCCAAACTGATTATATGCTATTTTATAATGCCTGCAAGCATATATTTGATCTCAGTATGAGCCCTAAATAGTATAATTTAATTTATTTTGTTTGTCATTACTAATAATTTTAATAAATGTATTTAAATTTATCCTGTCTTTATTATTCTTTTATCATATCCCAATCCAATTTACTGACATCAATTATATTACCAAATATTATTATACAAAATGTCAATATTATATTAGCTTAGCCATTAATAGATGTTTAGTCCACTATTAGGTCATGCATGTGTGGTTAGCCATAAGTTCTCATGTTTCTCCCTGTTCAGAGCCAGTTCACTATTAAAATTAAGGCCCATGTGTAACATCAGAAATGTCACTCATATGGTGTTACTTCATGGAGTGCTGGTGAATGAGTTGGAGCTTGATTCGAACTCTGGATCTTACCATCCCATTTTGACCAGCTTTAGTGTATTGGACTCTGGATTTTGTTACATGAATGTACAAATCTGACCATTACAATATAGATTAATACATTATCAATTTATTTTTATCTACCAAATGCTTTTAACATTCTTAAGTTTTAATTGTAAATTAGTTTTTAGCATTTTGTGAACTTTTTATAATCAACATATAATGCATTGGCCAAACTCATTCATTACCATATATAAAAACAATTCAACTGTTGGTAAAAAAAATTGAAAGTCAACAGAAATTCCATTCAAAAAATAATGAGTTTGTATTATTCATTCTTTTTTTTTGTTATTTAGACTAATTAGTTTATATATAGATAATACATTATCAATATATTTTTATCTTGCGAATGCTTTTAACACTTAAGTTTTAAATTTAAATTAGATTTTGGCATTGTGTGAACTTTTTGTAATTAACCAATGATGATTTGGTCAAATTTATTCCTGAGTATATATAAAAACACTTCATCTGTTGGTAAAAAAGTTGAAAGTCAACAGAAATTCCATACAATAAAAAAAAAGTTTTAATAGTTTTTTATTTTTTTATGTTTAGCAAAATAGTTGAGATTTTTTTTTTACGTTTTCCAAAATAGGTTATATATACTAATGTACTTACTACACTATTGTATGTGCAACTTGTTGGATCGATTTTGTGAGGTTGAATATGTACATATTTTAGTGAATTTTTTAAATTGAATTTTAATTAAAGTTTTTGAACGTTTTAATGAATTTTTCTACGGAAACACTCATTCCGTTCAATACATGGACACTTCATCCTTGATATATATATATATATATATATATATATATATATTTCATAATACAGTATATACATATTCATCCTTGATATATATATATATATTGTAACAGAAAAGTCCACCCAGATCATAACAGGCAGAATTAATGGTATAACACAAAACTGTTATGGTATAATCTGGTTGCAGCTAGAGTGCACCACAAAGAGCCATTGCAGTAGTACATGAAGATACATTACATTACAAGAAATAAATTGCATGACTATTGAACTAATTATCATTCTCGCTAATGACTATCTTAAAAACTACACTTCAAAATCTGAATTTACAATTTTTATTTACACGAGATCTTATGGCCAACCATGAACAAGATGGAATGATCTATAAAACTACTAAAGATTTTTCTTCCAGGATTAAACGTATGATTCATTACATCAATACCAACTATCACATGGTGAATATAGGCCATTTAACAAGACAGTAAAAGTTATAGTCTGTCTCATAACATAATTGGCTGCAGCACAGATGTACTCAGGATTCAAGTTCAGAAATGCCATTGCGAGTATTTGCTTTGCAATAAAAGATAAGCATATAAATTTTAGGTTCTTTTATCATTAATTCAAATTTCTAATTAAATCAATAGTAATGAGACTTATTGTAATAGGTAAATAATTAATTATAATATTAGAAAATAGGTTACATTATAATATTGGTAGCAAATTTATTTATTAATTTAGATCCTAATACCATGAACATTAATAGAAGTAACAAATTCTGGGTTGTATTATAAAATTAGCAAAGCAAAGCTAAAGTGATGGAGAAGGTAAATGGTGTTTTATTATGATGTGTACATCACTAATTACCCAAAAACAAAAACATATTCTCTTGTTGTTTCAGTAAACTTTGTACGCATTTATCAGTGACAATATGTGATCTATTTAATATGGTGGATTTTCTGGTTCTATGTGTGACAAATAGCAATGGCATAGTTAGGTTAAATTATAAAATTAACATTTATTTACAACTCCATCAATATTAAATAAATAATTGATTAATACAGTATTTACAAAATTAAATAAACAATAAATAAAATAAAATAAAAGACCATCACATGTATTTGTTTCTATACATGGATAGTGTACGTGAACTCCAAATAAACACAATATAAGATGTTTTTCACAAATGGATTTGATTTCAGCCCCTTATAGGAGAGAGAGGATAGGTTCAAGTACCTAGTCAATAACTTCTCGAATATGTTAATATTATAACTAATGCACATATACCCCAGGTTTATAATAATAATAACAAATGGTATTGATAAACATGTAAAAACTGGCAATGTGAAGATAATGAATCAAAGAGAAGATTTGATTCTTAAGTCAGCTTGAAATATATAAATTAATATGTAATAAATTATGAAAATGATTAATCAGTTGCCCTTTGAATCATTGATAACTGAACACACAGGGTCAATTTAAAGATAAGGGAAACAAAAGTAAACACCATAATGTATGGAGACTGCTCAAACATACATTTATGCAACAAAGAGCAATGATATCCCTATGGATGTATTCATTCATGCAAAGGAATAACAAAGCATTATGTGCTCTGTGGGTTTTTTAACTATCATCAGAGCAAGAAGTATGTTTCACGGATTAACCACCACAGAAACATATATAAAGAATATAAAAAATGGTAATAATAATTCTGCAGATTAAATCACCAGCACAGAATAATACCATATAACATTATAAAATAGTGTTAATATTTATTTTCCAAATAAAAGTGACATAAAATTACCCTCATCAATAAATTTGCAAAATTAGGAGATACATGCAGTCTTACAAGTCTGAAGTACTTTAATATAGGAAGTAACTGAAATAATGGCCTAGAACTTTGCCTAGAACATAGGCAAAATGTTAACACATAGTAAATAATATGAGTGTAGGCATAAAACCCTGGAAAGACATACAAGATTAGGCGTATGGTGTTGATGCATGTTATAGATTTATTAAATAATCATGAAACTTTTACGCAAGCACTGTTTTCTAATAATTGATTTTCTTCAATCTCTATATTATATGTTCAATTCAATTAATCTAAATTGACAAATAATGATTTTAGGCCCAATAGCATATATATGTGAACTTCATACATGTATAGAATAATATATAATATGAACCAAAACAAATATAGTTTAAATGACTACACTAAATTTAAGTACGTAATATTTCAAATAAAATCAATATCATTTCCTTACTATCTAATATACAAATATAAATTAAATTGTTTTTCAATTACAACATAAAGAATTTTATGAGTTTGATTGTATTGCTTTTCATTTCCAACCATAATGAATATTTCATAATGAATTGATTCACATGTAGACTCTTTGAATATTCAGATATTTTTAAAAGATAGGACATGTATAAATTTAATTAGAGTATTCCTCAAAAGTTAATACTTCATTACTTATATTTTAGGAGTTACCCAAAGTTAAAATATTTCATTACTTTATTTATTTAGATATTGTCGAAGACCAAAAATGATTTTCCAAACAAATAATTGTTCAAGCAA
Organism: Epiperipatus broadwayi; assembly: GCA_028023455.1. Lineage (NCBI taxonomy): Eukaryota > Metazoa > Onychophora > Udeonychophora > Euonychophora > Peripatidae > Epiperipatus > Epiperipatus broadwayi. The sequence goes on from JAQFVV010006379.1 coordinate 313,666, forward strand.
ATAATTATGACATTTATAAACAGTTATAAAATAATTTTCTGGTTAACTGTTATTTTTTTCCAGCAACTATATTATAATTTTAATAATAAGATAACTCGCATACCGGGAATGTTATTCCTAATATCAGTTCAAAGTGGGTTATAGCATTTCATTCCTCACATATATAGCACAACTGTATGTGTTAAAGTCATGAAAGTAAAATATCACATCCCTGGTTAATATAGTTTGTAAACAATAAAGAATATTTCCAAGTCGACTGACCTTTAAAATCATTTTAAGCACTGAAGTTTTTTTTTTTTTTTTAGGATTAGTTAAAGATAAAAACAAATAATGATTATCTGTTTATATTTATCTTACTAAACTTGATGTAATATGCTGTTGGTTTTTGCAGGTTAAGCATATCTTATCTAACTGAGTGATTGGAAATGAGCATAACTAATATAGGAGAGAAAATAAATATATAATAAGCAAAGCAAAAATGAAACTACACAATCTCATTGTCAATTTAAATACAAGTGTCAATTATATACAAAGTGCTAACCATGATAATCAAGTCACCTAGAAGAAGATAGATAAATTTCAAATCTGCCCACCAAACTACATATTTGTCACCAAATATATGGTTACAGTTTACACCCCATATGGAGAAAATTTCTTCTTAAATTTTCTCATCACGTTTTACAGAAACTTACATTCCAACCTGTTTTCCTTCCTAATTATATTCATAATCTACCAATAACTTTTCTCTAATTCTGTTTGCTTACTTATTAACCCGAATATGGTACCACATTAAAGTGACATTATTTTGCTGAAAGTGTGGGCTTTAAACTACACGTATTGAGGTGCCTCATGTTCCTTCAAGAGTCAAGAGCATGAATAAGCTCAAGAACTTTCTAAATTTGTTGTTCAGTGGGTTGCTAACATGAGGAGTATGAACAAATTTGGAATCACCATGTTTAAAAGGGTGTGGCTTACTCTTAGAGCATTTTTGACTCATTTTCTGTAAGTTAATTCTGGCTTTCTCTAGGTCAAGACCACTATTTGTTTCTTCTGGGATGATGGGCAAAGGAGTCTTGATAAGTAGTGGCTCATGCCTGCCGAATTGAAGGCTAACAGGAGCAAATTTTGTCGTCTCATTCATAATGATGTTTATGTTATTAATGACTTCAGGCTGCTTATTGACCCACAACAGGTGATTATCCTTCACATAAACTCAAAATAGCTTTCTCAACTTCCTCATCACCCTCACATATTGGATTGCAAATTTCTTATAGAGCTCATAATATGCTGGGTATTATGTTTTCTATTCCACTTCTTGGGGCTGGAAATAAAAGCGGTAGAATGATCTCTAACAATAGACATAGGTTTTCCCAACAAAGGAAATTGACCAGTATTAAAACATTTAATGACATTTTTTCCATCAGTTTTAGGGACAGGATATGCTCATACATACTTTGTAAGTAGATCATATGTAACTAGGATGAATTTTTGCCTGTTAAAGGGTGGAAGTGGCCCATAAAAATCCAATGGTAACAGCTCATTGGTTCCTCTGGGAGGATGGGTTGAAGTAACTCACATAGGATTTGCCAGCATGTTTAGATTTTAGACAAATCTCACAGCATCTTTATCCATTTATGATTGATGCATACATATTTGACCAATAAAAGTCATAATAGGCAGAATTAATGATAGAACACAAAACTTAAATATAATTCGGTGGTGGTCAGGATGCACCATGAAGACCGATCACAGCAGTACGTGAAGATGCATTACATTACCCAACGTAAATTGCATGACTATTGAACTAATTATCATTTTTCGCTTATGACTATCTTAAAAACTACACTTTATAACCCAAATTTGCAATTTTTACTTATGAGAGATTTTATGGCCAACCATTTACAAGATGGTATCTATAAAACCACTAAAGATTACTCTTCCAGGATTAAATGTATGATTTAGTACATCAATACCAACTGTCACATGGTGAATATAGGCCATTTAATAACACAGTAAAAGTTATATTCAGCCTCATAACATGATTGGCTGTAGCTCAGATATACTCAGGATTTACGTACAGAAATGCCATGTAGAGTATTTGCTTTGCAATAAAAGATAAGCATATAAACTTTAGATTCTTCTATCATTAATTCAAAATTTCTAATTAAGTTGATAGCAATGAGACTTATTGTAATAGGTAAATCATAAATTATAATATTAGAAAATAGGTTTTAATCCTGAACATCAATAGAAGTAACAAATTATGGGTTATATTATAAAATTAGCAAAGCGGTGGAGAAAATAATTGGGATTTTATTATGCCCTGTACACCACTAATTAACCGAGAACACGAGCATTAAGATATTCTCTTATAGTTTCAGTAAACCTTGTATGCATTTATCAGTGACAATGTGTGCTCTAATATGTGATCGTTGCGACTAAAAACAAGACGGTTTCACATCGCTCGAATTCCGTCATTTTTAACGCTACGGTAAAGATTTTACCATCATTTGAAAAGTTATAATAAGTTCCATAAGATTCTGCCCTTTCTTGAATTATTTTATAAGTAAAAAATCAATACAACTGACATTGAAGGTCTAACAAAGGAAGAGAGCAGTCCATCCTTGATGCTGATTGGCTGTTAATTGTCAAGGACAAAGAAAACCGCTTGTCAATAACTTAAACTGCTGCGATTTTTTTCTTTCATTTCGAAAGTGATAAACGAATGTTTTAGACCATTTTAAAAGTATTTTTTGACAAATTATAAATTATTTTGATAAAATATGCTAGAAATAAAATTATTTTAGAAAAATAGTTGAGACTTTAGCAAAAATTATTTACTTTTCCGCAACATAAAATTGGGGAAGAAATCACTGATGTCAGCAAAACTTTTTAGTTGGTGAGTAACGTTCATTTTAGATTTGCCACTATCGAATATTTTTATAATTATAAATAAAAATTTATTTTTGAAAAAACTTTCGTTCACTTTCATAACCTGACAAATTATTAATATACTTTTTACAAATGAAACTAAAGTGAATATAATATTAAAATATGAATATATTTTGATGATTGAGTTTGTGAATTGACCAATTAAAAGTTTTGACTTTTACCTCACTCGGCCAATAAAATAACCAGCACTCAATAAGTTAATATGGTGGATTTTCTGGTTCTATGTATGACAAATAGCAACAGCATAGTTAGGTGAAATTATAAAATTAACATTTATTTACAACTCCATCAATATTAAATAAATAATTGATTAATACAATATTTACATAATTAAATAAACAATAAATAAAATAAAAGACCAATACATGTATTTATTTCTATACATGGAAAGTGTACATAAATTCCAAATAAACACATTTTCTCACAAATGTGTTTGATTTCAGCCCTTTAGAGGAGAGAGGGTGGGTTCAAACATCTAGTCAATAATTTCTCCAATGTGTCAATATCAGAACCAATGCACCTATACCCCAGGTTTATAATAATAACAAACTGTATTTATAAACATGTAAAAGCTCGCCATGAGAAGATAATGAATTAGAGACGATTTGATTCTCAAATAAGTTTGAAATATCATATAAATTGCTATGTAATAAATTATGAAAATGATTAATCAGATGCCCTTTGAATGGCTGATAACTGAACATGCAGGGTCAATTTAAAAATGAGGGAAACAACATAAACACCATAATGTATGAAGACTGCTCAAACATACATTTATACAGCAAAAAGCAATGATCCACACAAAGGAATAACAAAGCATCAAATACTCTGTGGATTTTTTTAACCATCATCAGAGCACCAAGCATAATTACAGAATGTTTCATGGATTAACCACCAGTGCAGAAATGAATATAAATAATGGTAATTAAGTCACCAGCACAGAATAATATATAACATAAAATAGTGTTAACATTTATTTTCCAAATAAAAGTGACATAAAATTAACCTCATCAATAATATTTCTAAATTAGGAGACACGTGCCGTCTTACAAGCCTGAATTAAGACATAAAATGAAATAAATAGTTTAACATAGGAAGTAACTGAAATAATAGCCTAGAACTCTGCGTAAAACATAGGCAAAATGTTAACACATAGTAAATAATGTGAGTAGGCATAAAACTGGAAAGACATACAAGACTAGGCTATATGGTGTTGATGCACATTATAGATTCACTAAATAATCATGAAACTTACGCAAGCACTGTTTCCTAATAATTGATTTTCTTCAATCTCTATATTGTATGTTCAATTCAATTAATCTAAATCAAGAAAGGATTATTTTAGGCCCAATAGAATATATACATGAACTTCATGCATGTATCGAATAATACATAATAGGAACCAAAACAAAATACACATTAGTTTAAATGATTACCCTAAATTTAAATACATAAATTTTGAAATATATTGAATATTCTCAATAGAATTAATAATATTTCCTTACTACCTAATTAAAAAGTTTTTCAATTACAACATATAGAATTTTATTAGTTTGATTGTATTGCTTTTTATTTCCAACCATAATGAATATTCCATAATTAATTGATTCACATGTAGACTCTTTGAATATTCAGATATTTTTAAAAGATAGGATATGTATAATTTTAATTAGAGTATTTCTCAAAAATTAATTCTTCATTACTTATATTTTAGGAGTTACTCCAAAGTTAAAATAGTTAGTGTCTGAAGACCAAGAATGATTATCCAAGCAAATAATTATGACAGTTATAAAATAATTTTCTGGTTAGTTGTTATATTCTTTCAGCAACTATATTATAATTTTAATAATAAGATTACCCACATAGCGGGAATGTTATCTCTACTATCAGTTTAAAGTGGGGTATAGCTAATTCCTTAAAATTCAGATACTGGCACACAAAAAATGTTAATATAGCATTTCACTCCTTACATATATAGCACAACTGTATATATTAAAGTCATGAAAGTCAAATATCATATCCCAGCTTAATATAGTTTATAAACAATAAAGAATATTTCCAAGCCAGCTAACATATTTCCATTTTCACAATTGCTAATTCCAGTACATTTCAGTTATAGATATTTTGTAAGACAGTCAGCTCACATTTTGTTATTAACACAGAATAATATCGCAAGTTTGAATTGCATAAAAAAAGCTTTAATATAGTTTCTTTCTTTGTCCTTAAACTTTTTTTTAAAGGAATAGCGTTCATATTTGTTATATATTTAACAGCAAGAAAAACATTTTTCCCGCTCTTTACATTCTTGCTGTTACTATCTTCATTTTTTTTAAAAAAACTTTGAACATTCTCTTTTCCCTTTTAGCCAATTATTTTTCTCCCCATTTGCATATTTCTGTTAAAATGAAAGAAAAAAAAAGTGTTTATCATTCTATCAACTAATTCAAGTTAAATTAACTAAGTAAATGATTTTACCCACTAACGTTTTTTTGTTTTTTTTTAGTAAAAGAAAAAAACAAATAGTGATTTTATTTAATTTATCTTATTAAATTTCATGTAATATGCTGTTGGTTTTTTTAGGTTAAGCATAACTTGTCTAACTCAGTGATTGGATAAAAGCAAAACTAATATATGAAAGAAAAATATTTAATAAGCAATGCAAAAATGAAACTACACAATCTCATCATTAAGTCAATTTGAATACAAGTATCAATTATATACAAAGTGCTGACCACGATAATCAAGTCACCTAGAAGAAGATAAAGAAATTTAAAATCAGTTCTACCAAACTATATATTTGTACCCAAATATAGGGTTTCAATATATATACATTAAGTAGATATAGACCAACTTCTGAGAGCTATCAAATATAGATATATACCCTTTTATTGTCATTAAAGTGTGAGCTTATGCAAGGAGATTCCTAAATACTTAAACATTAAATATTTGTCAGGTTAAAACTTTTATTATTATTTATTATTGATTGTTTTGCTTATGCTAAGATCACAAACTAAAATTTCCAATTTATTAAACATGTTATTATTATTGCTTTTTTAACATTGAGAGTTGTATACATAAAAAAATGTGAACAAAATTTGGGGTTCAGAACTACTATATATATATATATAGATAAAGGCTGAAGATATACTACTATATATATATATATAGATAAAGGCTGAAGATATACTTTTACAAATAAACAATTTCAATGAAATTAAATTATTGAAAATAGTAAGTTTAAAGAGCACAGAGAAAATAGACAAGCTGTTTGTATAAGACAGCAGTCCCCAACCTTTTTGCACTTAAGAGCACATTCTATAATACCGGCCAGGTGGCGGGCACCATTTATTTTTTCATTGTAAATTTATAGTTGGATATTGTTAATAATACACATAATGAAAAAAATATATATATTTATTTCAAAAATAAAATTTTAACATTTGATTACAATATAATACAATAATTTATAAGAAATTTTAAAAATTAAATTTATTTGTATCAGATAAATAATTTTTTATCATGGTTGGATAGCAGCGGGCCCATGTAAAATCATTTGCGGGCCCATGGTGCCTGCAGGCATAGGGTTGGGGACCCCTGGTATAAGAAATAGTACCTACTTTTTTATGAATCTAAAGCTTATTCTACAAAACAGCAAAAAATACTGTTCTTCAGACTGCTTATTGGTTATTAGCAATTGACCAATATGTATAAAAGATCATTCTACTATATCCTATTGATAATCTGAATTCAGCATCCAATACAAGTATCATAATAGCAAATCATAATTGAATTTTTAGTGAAATGAAAACATTCTTAAAGAAGAAATTATAAATATCTTGATTAATCTAGTCTCAATTTTCGAATAAATTTTTTGGAAGTTTTTTAATAATATAATTTATGGGAATCACTATTAATGATTAATGAACAATTTTTATACAAAATTATTTATGAGAGTTTATTTTAAAAATGTGTTCATACTTTTTTGTTTATTAAGTGAAATTCTAATATGAAAAGTGATTAATTAGCCTATTTATTAAATATAAATCATGAACTCTCACCTCTTGTAATGTTATATATCACTAACAGTATAAATCTTATATTTTCAAATCTAAAAAAACTTATTAATTATTTGAGTCAGTTTAAAATAGTGATTGAATATTTAATAAATGCTAATGATAATGTCTTAATAATTTTTATTAGTCATTTATTATTCTGTTGTGTAAATATCTGCCTGTAATAAACATTATATTGAAGATCTAATAAGCAAAAAAATATTAAGAGATTTTATTGATAAAAAAATCAATAAACAATGGTCTTAGTGATTACAAGCAGAAAGAAAATCAGAAATTTTACTTGGTAGTATAGAATTAGATATATTTGTGTTTATGTATAAAATATATATAAAATAAAAATTGAATCTTTAAAAAAATTCATTATCCTTTAGGCTAACCAAGCAGCCATGTTGAATATTTTAAAAATTATGTTAAACCACACATTTTATCATAATATATATTTATATTATTTAAAAATGACATAATATATATTGTTTTATACTGTAACATTCAGAATCGTATGATTAGCCAACAAGATTCAGAGACCTAGCAAAAGTACTTCAAACCCAGTATGTTCGGGATATGGTAGTCGCGGAACAGTACTAAGCTTTAACCTATTTGCCAGTGATCCAAAATCTCCACTATCCAACCAACGCTCCTGATGCTACTAATGGTTATCGTTTTTCTTCGGTCCCGGTGGTCAGGGTAGAAACAAGGACTCTCAATTCAAACCTAGCCTATCGTGCACTAGACTTTATTAATTTAATCTCAGATATTCACTAAATACTATGATATAGCTTAAACTATTATTATTAATATTTCATAGGTTTTGAATACATACATATGATTTAATCAAGTGTGGATGTAGATGAGTGGATATGATGAACCAGGGAATGACATGACAACGGTATAGATATATATACAATTTATTAATACAATTAGAGAATATAATTAATAACAATCATGTTTGGATCTAATCATGATCCATGTATGGGATTACATTTTTTTAAACCAAAAAATAAATAACAATTACATTTGATGATCAATAGTGATAATAGTACATAATTTCAATATCCCCAGAATAAATATATGGTTTTACAAGAGGTCACCTGACAATGACAATTAAGGTTGTGAAATATATAAAAATAATAATTACAATAATGAACCTCAGTATTAGATGTATGTGTGTACATTACAATGAAATCATACTGGATTCCATGACAATAACAATTGTGATTCAATAAAAAAAAATTAATTAACTAGAAATGATAGTTACACGCACAGTAAATAATCAGTATTATACTGTGTGCCAGCATAAAACGAAATTTTATATTGAGAGTGATAATATTTTATCAAGAAATATGCCACTATAAAATTAATATGCCAATTTTTGGAGAGCAAACACAATACCTGGTTATATTAAGTTAGAGGTCAAATGAATATATATAATAAATTTATGCATGTGTTTACATACATAGGGGAAGTAGAGTATATATGTATTTGTCATTACACTATTTTATTGTTAGTCTTCTCAGCAGGAGTTATGGACAAAAGCATAATGTTATTACCCTTTATTATTAATAATTATATGAAAAATATGGTTTATCTATTTCCCACAGAATTAACAACAGGTATGATTAAGAAATCTAATTACAGCGTTCAGTAGCCTCAGAGTTTGAATCCTGTGCTGGCTATATTATTAGCATTGGCAAACGTGGGCCAATCTTCTTTGTCGAGCAGTAATGTATATATTCCTATAGTAACACATCCGCATTCAGCTTGGCTTGTGTAGGAAATAATAGAGCGTGGGTTTTGAATCACTATCTTTATAGAGTATACCCATTCATCGGCTCAAAGAAAGGCATGTCTATCTCGTATCGCCAAGATCGGTAAAATATCCGCGTGGCAGACTGCATAGCATTACTCAACATATTTTTATTATTAAAAGCCATATAGGCACAGATCAATGTATTAAGCTACTGATATATTTGCCCATTAAAAGCATTAATTTATATCTGCATAGATGTTTTTCCTAAACCTGTCTTTAATAAGTAATAATGGAGAAATCCGACAACCATATCTTACAGGCTATAAAATGCCCAAGTATTTCAAATATGAATCTAAACCATAAAAATGCTAAGGAGGCAAAAAAAAACACTACTGCTGAGATATTTCTTTCCCCAAATGCATGCTTCACTAAATATACATATAGAGTGAGATGAACTCATATCTTTGCAATAAGTAATATTGCCTATTTTAAAAGAAGAACTAGCATTATTATCATTATTATTTTTACATTTAGATAAACGCATACACACTTTATATATATACCATTCTACCTTCTTTAATTGTCACAAAGAATCTTAAGTTAAATCAAATAAAATAATTTGAACACATTTATATTTTTAATTTCTTTACCAAGATACTGTGATTATGCATATACGGGAAGAGGGCGGATTTTTTTTATATATTTGATTTCTTTTCTATCTCTTTTTTTTTATTATTAAATAAATGAATTTTTCACTAAGTCAGAATTAGACGGATTTAAGAAATTTAACTTTGACTGATTCTTATTTTATCATTCAAAATAATCGTTACCCCTTTCCCACTTTAGATTCGGGATAAAACAAACAAATTTTATATAAATTAGTTTCATAGTGTAATATCATTTATCCCATGTTTACTAAATTGGCACAAAGAAATTAATCAATCAAATATATATTATATTTAAAAGAACATACCGGATATCTCAAAATAAAACATAGAAAAGCTGCTATTTTAAACTCTCTAATAATCTTTTTGTTCTACTTAGAATTATACATTACACATTTTTCTGTTGTTTGAACCATTAATAAGTAATTGTTAAAATTTAAATTGACTTGTTAAAACAATAATAAAAATAAACAAACACTCATATATGTATAACCGTCTATTGAAACAATTTTCTTAAGATAGTTTTTTTTCAAATTTTATGAATCTAATAAAATTAAATGTTCGCATTTTTTTTTATTTTTTATAGAAGGTATTTTTAAGATATAAATAATTTTTTTCTTTTTTTAAAGATAGAAAGTTTATACTTGCGATCGATTAGGGTGTCACTTTGTTGATGAGATTTTTTTTACCGATTCATTCATTGACAGGGTCGGCCTTGGGCTTACTGGACTCAGAATAGACTGGCTTCAGGTTGTTCTCTATTTTTCTTCGATGGATCATTGTGTCGCTTTGATTGAGGCAGATTTTTTTTTCAGGTTCATTCATTATTAGGATCGATCTTTGGCTCTGTCAACTCAGGATAGACTCTCAGGTTGCTTTCTTTTTCTCGAGCAGCAGATGGGATTTGTCTCTCCTTCTCTTCTGTAGATGATTTTTTCTGGAGACTTTCCAGAGAAAGGAAAAGTAGTTATATCTACCAAAAGTCATATCTGTCTTTTCTCTAACTGCTTGCTTTTAATTAATTAACTGCTTGACTTTGAATTATTAACTGCTTCTAACTGTAAAAATAAAAAAAAAAAAAAAAAAAAAAAAATTTCAAAAAATATAATAAAAAAATGCACTAATAGAACAATTTACACATACATAAATCCACTCATTCGTAAAGTCATACACCTGCACCTGCATATATCCCCTTTAGCAAACAAGCAAAAATAAAAAAAATGAAAAATTAAATATGAGTTTTAAAATATATATATGTATACTAATTTTACCAACTAACATGAAGCTCTGTGTGTTCATACACACTGAACGCTTCAATACATACAACACCAAATAATGTAATTAAGCTGAAAAAAATATAGTCATTGATATTCAAAGTAATAAAAAAAAAGAATAAAAGTTAATATTTCTAATAATTATTTTCATATTATTTCATAAATTCAAAATTATCATGCATACAGCTTAAAATTATATTTTTGTTAGTAGGTTAGTTGAATTCATAAAATTTATAAAAAAATTAGTATATAATAACAAGTGTTACCTAAGGTAATCCATCACTTGAAAACTTTGTTGAATAAAGACACTAGTACCTTTCAATTTTCCTAGTAGTCCTTCAAAATATATTTCCATACAGGGGTTTGCAATGAATATGTCATCCTTAATAACATCCCTTATAACAAGTAGTTAATATTGAAAAATAATATAATTTGAATATTATAATAAAGAACTTCAATACAGTTTGTAATTTATTAAAAATTACTACTAAAATAGTCACTATATACAAAGTAAAATAATAAGTGAACGAAGTACTAAATTCATAATAAAGTTAAGCTTGAAGTACATAAGTTAGTATTGTGATGTAGTATTATTTATCCTATCTTTATAGGTTTTGAGGCTCATATTGCTTCATGCTACTATGACCATAAAATTAGTAATAGCTTCATCAGATGCTACCTCTCTGCATTTGATATGCAGCTTTGAAATTTACATTGCAGTAGTGTATAATCGGCCTAAGTTTATGTACTGTCAAAATCTTTACTTTTAGCATTTGTGTATTTTGATTATTATTAAAATGCAGACAAGAGATTATAGAAAAATCTAAATTGGGTCATAATATTTGCAAAATATGTTTATCTTTGTCTCATATCATCTAATTCAAATACTGGGCCCAAGCCCACATCATAGCAAAAAATGCAGATAATTCATGATATAAGTATACATAATCACGAGCTTTTTTTTAATATTAGTTTCAATAATAATTTTTTCATATATTTTTTATCAAATATAAATATATAAACATAAAATAATAATTAAAAAATATGCAGCTTTAAAATTTACATTACAGTAGTGTATAATCGGCCTAAGTTTATATACTGTCAGAATGTTTACTTTTGGCATTTGTGTATTTTTATTATTATTAAAATGCAGACAAGACATTATAAAAAAAATCTAAATGGGGTCATAATATTTGCAAAATATGTTTATCTTTGTCTCATATCACCTAATTTAAATACTGGACCCAAGCCCACATCATATCGAAAAATGCGGATAATTCACGATATACAGTTACACAATCATGAGCTATTTTTTTGATCAGCAGTTTCAATAGTAATTTTTTTCTATATTTTTTATCAAATATAAATTCAAATAATAATTAAAAAATATATAAAAATAAAGACTTGCCATCGGCCCTCAATAACATTATCTTCAAAATACATTGGGCTAAAGTTGTGTTTTTTCTGATGTACTTGTCTCAATAAATTTTATTCCATAAAACATTTAAAAACTAAGAGAAAACAAAAAAAAAATCATTTTAGTTAATCACAAAAATTATAAAATTTTTACTTTTTATCATATAGAAAAATCTTACCTTTTTGGAAAATAGACAGAAAGATGGAAAATGAAGGTGAAAAAAGCACATGCGTAGACTGTGTAGATTTCTGTTAATCTTAAGCGAAACCCGGATGTTTATAATTTGAAAATGCTTGCCCACATTATGTGGGCATAAGAACGAGGAGGTTATTAAAGGCCAAAAATCTACCAAGAGACAATGATCAAAGAAAATGCATTGTTAGGCTTTCCATCCTCTTGATGATGAGAATTTTAGCATTTTCCCATTTTTGTTTAACATCTAGATAAGAATGATTAGAAATCTTTTTATCAATCAATAATTGTTTGGCTAAAATTTTAAAAAAATCCTAAATGTATTTGTAATCTAAAAAAAAAAAAAGAAATGCAGTTTTTCTTCATCTTCATTCAAATTTCAAATTGTTGACATAATAGGTGGGTGATCTAAGAACTATACTGAACCTGCTCATACTCCTTATATATATATAACTGACATAGTTATATACTGAACCTGCTCATACTCCTTATATATATATAACTGACATAGTTATTGAAAAAAAAATTATGTAATATCAAAAATAATATATTTCTATTAACTTTATTTTCATATTTTATTTACTTTGCAAATAAGTGCCAGTTATATTGTATAAATAAGTATTGATTAAAGGATGCTTTAATATAAATTTATTGTTTAAATTTTTCTAGTTGGCAAGACTAAATGAATTAGAAGATCTTTTTAAAGAGCAGAGTAGCCAACAAATGGTTATTAATGGAAAACTAAGGGATGCAGAAGCTGAAATTATTCATTTAAAAGAAATTATGGATTTAAAAGGAGCTGAGTTTGAGGAGGAAAAGGAAAGGTAAATATTCAGTCTTTATCATTTGTAGAAAATGTTTTAGACTCATATCTTTAATAATTTTTATAACTTTTTCTGCTTATTTCATTATATTTTGTATCCATTTATTGCAATCTTAAATAATTATTAAACACAAGATGGTAATGTTATATCAACATTGCCAGACTAATTCATTGGGGAGCAGGATTTGTATTCTTGTATCTAATGGCTAAGCTTGAATTTAAAATCTTTAGCAGTATATATTTCAAGTTATTAATTTGAATAATATAAAAGATGACTCATCATGCTTCTCAAGAAAGACATGCATTAGCCATGTTTGCAAGAAATATCTCTGGAATAGAGTAAATTAAATAAATTACTTCGTCTAATGTATCTTTTAATCAGTTTTTTTATGTTTTCAGAATTTATAAATTAGCACTACCATTATATTAAAGTTTTAGTTTTGAAAAAAAAAATATTATTTTTTGTTCAAATTTTGTTTAAATGAGAATTAATTTCATTTAATTAATGTACAAAATATATACATAGTAAAAAAAAAATTTTTTTATACTTTACACATAAATACAAAACTTATAGGAATATATTTTAATTTTTAGGAAAAAGAAAGTGGGCTACATGTGAGAAAAAAGAAAAAAATACTATCTTAAAAAAATGTACAACAAAATATCAAAAGCCACTGTTAATTCATAAAAAATATTTTTGTAAGAATGAAACAAAAGCATTGCAGTTTACATCTTTTAATAAAAGTAGTTGATTATGAGTGAAAGGATATTTTTATGTCAAGTTAATCTTAATCTCAATGTTTTTTCCCCAGCATAACATTAATTCCATCATTAGCAGAAGAAAATTTAATAAATGTATATATATGCACCAAGTTCAATATTGATCCTGTTTGTGGCCGTTTTTTTTTTTTTTTATATACAGGACAAATTTCTGAAATATTGCCTATTCCTGTGAAATGCCTTTCAATAATGGAAATTACAGTTATTAGTTGAATTCTTCACAATGGAGGCAATTATTGCACATTGGCCATTTAACGTTACACAACTTATACAATTACAGTGGAAATATTTTGTCTCCTTTTTTTTATAATTATAATTATAATAATAATAATAGAAGTATTAGATATTATTACTCCAGTTCATGTTGAATATCTTTTATTATCTTAATACTGAATTTTAGTCAAGTAGATAGTATTGCATAGATTATTAGTTTGTGTTGCATGATAATTAACTCAAATAATCTGATATCACATTTTAAAGTTTTTTTGATGAAAGTGAAAGGTGTGTATGTTTGTTATATATTCATAAAATGATTGATTTACATTTTTAGATGTGTATTGTACTTTGTTATTATTCACAAACTTTATAATTGATTCAGCCATTTCATACTGCATTTTTTAATGTTATTCTATTATTTGAAGCCGTTCAGGCTGATAACCTCAACCTATAATTAAAATAATGGTTGGAATTAATGAAAACTCAAATAATATATAAAATATTTAATGAAACGGAAGTATAAATTAACATTTAACACTACAATTATAATAAAAAAATAATATTTATTTATACTTCCTATAAAAATCTTTAAACTAGCAATATTAAAACACACGTCAATATTCATCACATGATCACCATTTATTATGCTTGCTCTTAACTGTTATTAAAACAGGAAAACCTCTCTATATGTATTGCCACTCAGTGCAAGCCAGAGTAATCAATGGATGCCAGAAGGCTTGTGCATAAAATCCCCATGTAGTGCCTACTCATCCAATATTCCCAGACTAATTTCTGGCTTGTTTTCTGGTTTGTGGCTTGTGTTTTCAATTTAAGTCTCATAGTTTTATAGTTAAGTAGAGATAAAAGCTGGCTACTGGAGGGTTGCATTAGATCCTAAGATCTAGGTGTAGTGCTCTCAGATCCAAGGCTCCTCACTAGTGAAAGCCACAAGCCAGAAACTAGTCTGGGGATATTGGATGAGTAGGCACTAGATGGGGATTTTATGCACAAGTCTTCTGGCATTCATTGATTATTCTGGCTTGCACTGAGTGGCAATATGTATAGAAGAGAGTTTTGCCTGTTTAATACATGTCAATATTCTTAACAATACTAAAGACATTGATAATATATCAGCAGCAAACCTGTAAGAAATTCTATATATATATATAAATATTCAATTTAGAAACAAAAACTATAATAATTAATATTACATTAATTACAAACCTTCAACTAATAACCTTAAAACTTATATGGGCACTTTTGTATTATTCCTGCAATGAAGAGAAGATAGGAGGACTTTTCACATATGTAATCTTGTGATTGAAACAAAATAAACCCTGTGATGTATATTGCAAAACATGTGAAAGTGTGATTCTTTTTCAAAGCCTGCTTTGATTGGTGTTATTTTGCTTTATTTATATTTGTCAGTTGTAAAAAGTTTTTTTGTTTTCAAAAATCTACTTGGATTGCTGTTATTTTGGCTTCTTTATATTTGACAATTGATGAAAACTTGCTATTATTCCTGCAACAAAGAAAAGATAGGAGGCCTTATCACATGTGTAATCTTGCGATTGAAAGAAAATAAAGCCTGCGGCGATGTATATTGAAAAAGATGTCAAAAAGGTGATTCCCTTTATAATGGCTTACAAGTTTTAAGAAGTAGGATAAGAATTCATCTGATATGTTTTGTTTATGTGCTTTAATATTCTTATCAAATTCTTTAAATTTTTCATTTCAATTTGATTTGTAGTAGACTTTAAATATGCATAGAAAATATGTGAAATATAATATTAAAATGCCTTTCATATAATTCCCAAAAGTCAATCTCGTTGTGAATACTTTTACAAAACATCTTAAAAAGTTCAGCAGTCTATGAGACCGCAAAAAAAGTTTATTTTTATTTTATATCTATAGTATCTATTTTTTAAACTAGAATTATTTATAAAAAAACAAGATTTTTTTTTCATCTTCTTTTCATGTTTGTTAAACAATTTGATATTTTTGGCTTTTCTTTTTCCATATAAAAATTAGTCTGAATATTACTTCTCTAGTAAACACCAATGAATTTTAAAACTATTTAGAACAGACCAAAAAATCTTATCTGCCAATATTGCAGATCAAATAGAAAACCTGAATTTGGTTATTGTGTACCCAATCTGGGATTCAAATCCGGGACAGTTAATTATATCATAATAATCTTTAAGCCAATCTAGATAGTATTCTTAACTGCAATAAACAAGGAAGAAAAACAGCAAACTCTCATCACCCTTTCCCATTTGTCAGTTGCAAAACTTTTTTTTATTCAAAATTGCTTTGATTGCTGTTATTTTGCATTCTTTAGATTTTACAATTGACGAAAGCCTTTTCTTACCAAGGAAAAATCAACAAGGGTCGAATTCTTCCTCAATAGTGTATGTTTGGTGGCATATGCAGAGAGATAATGGCAGTTAAAGATCGAACAGCGGTGGTGACACTTAGAATTTGGTGGATCCAGAAACTGTGCTTCACAGTCCAACGAGTATGTGGTTCGTGAAAGAAACAGCAGGGTGGGAGTTACATCAACCCAACATTTGCCAAATTTATGTGGTGTAATTTGAACAAAAACCACAACACATTTTTCTCTAAACTTAATGACATATAAAACAATTTTTTCTGCCTGCATGAAGAATAGTCTTACAATTGACATATGTTTATTGTTGTGAATTATTTGTTTTGTGTATTTACAAAAAAAGGATAGATTTCTTAAAATTTTGGTTATTTAATTTTTTCCGCCTGCATGAGAAAAGCAGCAATAAAAGTTTTACAATTTATATTTATTTATTGGTTTGAATTATTTATGTTTTTTGTTTTAAACCAAAAAAAAATATGTTCTGTAGTATTTTTCTAGAAAATCTTGACATACTTTGCAATCACGTGTTAATTTTGGAGGGAACATTTGTGTTAATTTTCTGTGGTCAAATGAAAATTCAATTTGTTTGTTTGAATGTGATTAATTACTGTTATTTATTACAGTGTAAATTGCATATATATATATTTTGTGTGTTTTTGTAAATATTATTTAATAAAATCATAATTTATTTAGTGATTGTTTTATGTGTCTGTAAAGTAACATTTGGGAGTTTATTCGGTACCTTTGATTCAATCTATTTTCGGGGCCAGAGAACATGTAGTTTTTAAGACAGATAAAATTTTTTTTGCATGTTTGTATCAACCTGCCAATAACTTTGTAAATCTTGTCAAAAAATGTACCCATTTTTGATATGTGTTTTTAAAAAACTATTTCTACACATTTTTTGAAATTGATTGAATTAAGTGTCAAAGCTTCGTCATCTGCGTACGTGTAAATTTCATAGAAATACGTGTATATCTCATATAATATTTATTTTTTGATCCTTTTTTAAAAATATTGCATACTATTCCTGCAATGAAGAAAAGATAGGAGGGATTTCCACATTTGTATCAATGCATTGGTAACTTTGTAATGTTTGATAACTTTGTAAATGGTTGCCAAAATAACAACATTAAAAACTTATCAGTTTATTGATACGAATGTGAAAAGGCCTCGTATCTTCTCTTTGTTGCAGGAATAGTACACAAGTACCCTTATATTAAAATTAAAACAATAAACATTATAATTTCTATCATATAATAATTCTTAAACTATTAAACATATCATTTCCATGACTGAATCAGTGAAATTAATAAAGATAAACCTAAACTTGCTTCATAAGCAGTTAATGTTAAAAAAAGTAATCGTAAAAACAATTTTTTTTCTAATCTTACCAATCAAGAAATTAATTTATATTTCACAAAAAATGAAACATTTATGTTATACTTTATAACAGTCAAATTTTCCACCAGAAGAGGGGAAACGCATCTAACTACAGTCAGACCTAGAGTCTCAGGTAGGATGCTGTGAATAACATGATGAAATAACTAACCAATGATCATATCCACCTCCAGTGGTCTAACTTTTAGTTATTCATTAAATCTAGATACAATTTAGGCCAGTTCATCCATACCTCACCCCTTTTTTGGATTCCATTATGTCTCAGTATTCAAATTCAGGGAGAATGTTGCCTTTGGCTCTCTTCAAGGGTGAATTTACTTTATGTAGCAACTAAGTTTTCATTGACTTAACATACATCCAACCCTATTGTTGTATTATGTGTTATAATGTGTGTGTGCATATATATTTTTATTCAATTAAATTAATGAGTGAGGTTTATGAACGAGTTTGATAAACTAGAGACCAATTTGATTTAAAACACTATAAC
The DNA here is from genome assembly GCA_028023455.1 of Epiperipatus broadwayi. Lineage (NCBI taxonomy): Eukaryota > Metazoa > Onychophora > Udeonychophora > Euonychophora > Peripatidae > Epiperipatus > Epiperipatus broadwayi. The sequence continues at coordinate 332,082 of JAQFVV010006379.1, forward strand.
AATTTTTATTTATAACAGAAAAATTCAAATTCTATTAACATAGCAAAAAATGTGATTATGTGTCCCGTATGCATCTCTACCATATCAATGACTAAAATTATTTGTTATTCCAAACCATACCACAGGTAGATATGCATCAATAGACATTCTTTATTTACAAAGCCAATAAGATTAGCTAAAACAAAAAAAAAATAAAAGAAAAATTATTTCATTGTCATGACGATCATGAAGCTGACTCACTATTTACAAGGTTATATCACAGTATGTCCAATAGCTTTGTTATCCAATTTCAGTTAGAGAGGTTCTATCTTCTTTGGGGACTCACCCCTTTACCTATGTACAAGTTGCCTAAAGTGGATAGAAAAAGACTTTTATACAAGAATATTAATCATTCAAACCAAATAAACTAAGTGTAACAATTACTAGTTAAACAAACAAATAGCACAAATTCTGTCCCATACTAGTGAGGGTAAATTAATATGGAAGAGTATCAAAAATTCTTACCTCTTTTTATATTATGTGATGATAATAGAATGTCAAGTCACTACAGAGGGAATCAACCTAAATTTTATTTACAAAGAAAAATATTTTCTAGCTTAATAAACCTTCCCCTCACAATATGTTACTTCTTATGCAATGAACTCTTCTGACTGCAAACACACTGAAACTTTGAAGTGTGTGAGTAATAAAAGTAGAATTTTATAAACATACGAAGTAAAAAAAAACAACACAATTTTGATTTTGTTCAAATCTTGCTGAATAAAGTTTATAACTTAAACATTGATGTTCTTCATGGATACAGTCTCATCTTATAAATCCATCCTTCCTCATTCTCTGGTAACATTCTTGGATGAGGTTGCTTCTATTTCGGATGTCACTCTCTTTCGGGAACCACTCAAACACTTCAGATAAGGTGTCAGGCATTTTTCTAGTCATTATTTATATGAATGAATTAACTCATCATGCTTTATGGCAATTAAGACAGCACCCAGGCCCTATGGCACATTTATCTAGCCAGTATACGTTGTTTGGTAATTTATAAAAAAAAATTAAATTTCCTTCAGCTTATTATTTAATGTTTAATGATATTAGTGATTAAGCCAGTGCACATGCGCTTTAAAGATAAATTATAAATGAATACTCTCACTTTTCCCAATACAAGATATAGCGCTATATAAAATAATATCTCATTATTTAATATTTAGTAAATTTGTGCAAAACAAAATTTTGTTTCATCATTTATCAGTATGTGCTGGCAATACAGCATTTCTTTTTTTTGTTCAATTGATAGTGAAGTCTTCTGTCTTCAATTATCGATATAAAATTATTTTAGTTCTTTTATTATGCTGCTAAAGTTCATAAAATTTTGCCATTTTAAATCTTGATTATGATCAATTTAAATAACAAACTTCTAGCTCAGTCTAATCAAATTTCTTTCTTTTACATAAAATTTTAATAATACAAATATTACTCATTTTATGTCTAATATATTATATCAATTTTAATAAATTCTTTGACAATAAAATAACAATAATCATGAGACTTGTTATCTAATCCAGTATATCCTCAATGGCATAGGAATATCATGAAACACTATTCCATTAAAATATCAATGATATTTCTGTGACTCACAATAAAATAAGCAAACTATGTTAAATTTAATTATAATATATAATATTCAGCTACTTATTAAAATAATTGTATTCATTAATTTAATGAACATGTCAGGTAACTATTTTTTTGTAAAATGAATAAATTAATTTAAATAACCAAATATAGAGAGGGATTTTATTTATATCTAGCTACATTTAAAAATAATTAAGAATCATATATATTAGAGGCAAAACCCTCCATACAGTAGCGCTACTCAGTGTAAGCCAGAGTAATCAAGGTTTGTGCATAAAATCCCTATCTAGTGTGTACTCATCCAATGTCCCCAGACTAGTTTTTAGTATATAACATCAAACCTCCACTCTTTTACACTTTTAGCAAAATATATTTATTAATTTGATAACAGTTTCGACTGCTGGGAACAGTCGAAACTAAAAGTGTAAAAGACTGGAGGTTTGATGTTATATACTGTATAAAGAAAGCAAAACTAAGGAAAAAGAAGAGGAGGAAGAGTCTTGAGGATTATATTAAAATATAACTAGTTTTTAGCTTGTGGCTTTCATCAGTGAGTGGCTCCTCATTGATGAAAGCCACAAGCTAGAAACTATTTGGGCTCTTGGATGAGTAGGCACTAAATAGGGATTTTATGCACAAACCTTCCTGCATACATTGATTACTCTCGCTTTCACTGAGTAGTGCTACTGTATGGAGAATTTTGCCTTTGTGAATAACAGATTGTGTAATCATAAAGAATGTTGATAATTTGATGTTTGATGGTTTAACGTATATACTAATCAATTCCACCTTTTCCAAAGAATTAACTAATTTTTTTATAAATTGATTAAAAAATAAAATGAAAATTATTAACCAACATTATCACTATTATCATATAGAAATTTAAAATAATTTCTTATCACCATGTATTATAATTTAATCAATTTTATTTTATATGGCATGATAGTTATCAGTCTTTCTCATGATCATTGAGAATGATAAAAAATTTGAATCAATTAATATTTAAATATAACATTAAATGTCTTGAACAATCATAATATTTTTTCTTATTTACATTTTATTTTAGATGATGTGTGATAATACCAAATATATTTAATTATTACAATATTTGCATGGTAAGGATGATGAATAATGACTTGGAAAACAAGAAAAGAGTGTCTCAACACTTAATTAATTTAAAAACAAAAAAAAACTATTTAACATATACAAAACTTGATAAACTAACATTAACAAAATACTTATAATAAACTAACATAATTCATGCTTCACTTGAAAATTTATTTAGAAAGAGTATATAGTATATTTTATATTTTACTCCATTAATGTGAAGATACTTCTTAATATTTTTGTATTAAAAATATATCGACAAAAGATACAATTTGTATTTTTATCACAAATATTTCACAAACATATTTTTTTATCTTATCATTACTTCGCCTTTAAGCTTCCTATAATACTATTATCTAATTACAATCTTATAATTTATTTTAATTATTTTTTTATTATTTTGTTATAAAATAAATATTTAATTATTTAAAATGTTCATTAAGATATGGCAATTTATTATATTACTTACAATAATATGAAATAATTATCAGGTTTTTTTCTCGATATTATAGCTCTTATACTTCATATTTTCATTCTTTATTTTGATCTCTAATATCTAATAAAACATTCATAAAATATTTTTTTCACATTCTATTTGTTCTGTGTTTCATCATTCTTCCAATTAAGGGATTTACCTTATAATCATTTGAAAGTTTAGCTATTACCATTACTCAAATCTTCAATTCTTTTATACAATGTATATACCAGTACGATTTTCATGATAATCAGTACAAGATGGATACCTTATAAAATTATAATAAATGATAACTATGGACTAAATGTAACTTAAGGCCACATTATCTTGTGTCTACCTTAACTTTTTATCTTTGCTTCTATTTTTAAGCTTTTACAGATTTTAGAAAAATGTCACTATCCAATATGTCATAAATATCCTGACTTACTCCATACTATATCATATTTAACGTTAACACATCCCTAGCACTACAGAATTTCCAATAAATCTATTTTCGTGTACAAATACCTGAAAGCTGGCACTTCATATAAAATACTTGACATCACATAAAATATTCATCATTTCTCTAATAATATCTAAAGCTATCCTTAACATTTTAATATTTCCAAACATACCAAGAAGACTAAAAAAAAAACAGTTTATGATATAATTTATCATAAATCTAATCAGTTATATAAAGAGAACATTCATACATATGCTTATACACTCATTGATATTATAATAGATATATTCAATCCATCATCATATACTTTCATTTAAATACATATATCAATATCACACATTTATTTTACGTGATTTTTTGTTTAAAATTATAGACCAATATTTTACATTTTATTAAAAATATATTAATATTTTATGATTATCATTGATGACTTGCCGATATCATTTATAATCAAGAAAAAAAAATTTTTGATTATTTTGTTTTATACAAGAAATTCTAAAATACTTAAATTGAAAAAATAACACATGAAATAAATAATTTTAAGTACTTAATACTATCTTAATATGATAATCAATACACTTAAAATTATATAAACAAAAAGTTTTCATCAACTCCTTGAAAATAAAAAAAATCATTTCCAGTGGAGTATTGTTACTATGATAACAATATTACCAACTGTTGCTTGAAAGAAGTGAGCTGTCTTTTCCTTCACGCTTTTCAGTAGTATTTTTTGCATAAATGGAAATATGAATAAAAATCCAAATAAAAGTTATTTATTAATAATAATAGGAAGTTCTTGTATCATAAGTTTATACTTATATTATTAATAAAATTTCTTCACACTTTATTAAATATGCATTTTTCCTACTTAATAAAGATATATTTTAAAAAGTTTTGTTTTTGCATACTCCAAAAATATATTTGTAGAATTATAAAGTTTTATGATTACTTTTCTAAATAATTCTTATTTAATACATTAATAATTCCCAATACCTAGATGCTATTAAAATTAGTAGTTATAAAGTTTTAATAAAAATTAGTCTGCATTATATCATTTTTCTCTTAGGCCATTATCATCTTAATAAAGTTATTAATAAATTCATATCTTGAAGTATCAATAGTCTTAATGAATAGAAGTAATTATCTTTAATATTACTAAAGATAAGATTTAGTAGAAAATGTTTTCTATTTTTATACATATGAAAATTAATAAAAAAATATGTTCTTTATATCCTTTTTTGTTTTCTGTAGGAAAATTGGTTTGATAATCTGCAGCTTTTCTTATTGAAGTATATTTCTATCTACTTGAATAAAGTTTATCTCCTTCCATTATCACAAGTTTGTAGTTAGCCCATGTAGAACACCAATGAGGATACTTTTGCTTCTTATTCCATAATGATATTAATGAATAAGCTTCTAAAATATATTCCATGTTTTTTAAAATTATTATTTTAATGTTAAAACTATTTTAATAAATTTATATTTAAAAATTTTAAAAACAAGAAAATACACTTTCTTCCTCGAGTGTTTTCTTGATTTATTTCCACGGTATCATTCATGGTTGGATTTAGGCTTTTTTACGCACTAGAAAATGCAAGTTAATAAAGCTATGAAAAAGAAAATATATTCCGATCATTTACAAGTCTGGATATCTCTAGAACATAGCTATATTTCCTGATTAACTGGCATAATAATTATTATGATTTGAATTGCCAGTAAAATTAGTTTTTATTTATTTAGAAAAGGGTGTCAGAATTCTATACAAGAATTCAATGATCTATTGCATCGAATTGTCATTAATGGAGCAAATTATTAAAAGATCAGGAATTATGTTTTCTTGTCGTTTTAAAGCTTTTATATGAACAAGCATATTGGCAAAGGTAATTCTACATAATAAATTCTAATAAACTAACATTAATAATACACAGTTAAAAGTTTATATTGAAGTTAAATATTTTATAACAAATTAAAATATTTAAAAGATAAATTATTAAATAAAATTGAAAAGCACATACTAATCCAGATAATAATGTTAAATAATTAAAACAATTCTTATTACTCTCTTATGTTTCTTCTAGAAAGTTCTTTGAATAATAAATCTGCAAAAGTCTATCGGTAGTATATTATAAGCTTTATCATTTAGGTTTGCAAACTTTTTTGTCACAAATTAGAGTATGAATAATCTTAGCTTACCAGTAAGTTTGTGTAGATTCTTGTAGTATACATGTATTTCATGGGATCCTGAGCTCAATGGGAATTAACTGATTTTTTTTGGTCGACATTTTAATGTTTTTGGTTTGTTTTAAGGCTGTTTCTAAAAGCTCTTTTGGGGTGACCTCTTCATTATTGTAATGGTCAAATAATATACATTCGCAGAACAAAATCTAGAACTCTGATAAATCATCCTAAGCCTGACCAGTTTTACGGTAGTGGAAGCCACGACTCTGGCCTGACCCTAGTTCCTCTACCATTGCTCTGACATTTACCACCTTGCGGATGACACAGTTGAGGTCACAGCAGTATTTCCCTTCATGTGCTGGTAGTAGCACATCAGTCGAGCAAAAGATTGGGAGGCGGTTGGCATTCTATCTAGTATAATTATATAGATATGTGGCTATTATATGATTATTAAACAGTGAAATGATTGTAATTACTAATAATAAAATAGTTACTAAATGATAAATAATGAGTCAGTGAGCAAGACTAAGACATGAAGGAAGATTAAATTTTAAATTAATTTAATGAAGTTAGAATATTAAACAATTAAAAACAATATTACAATAGCTAGGTGTCTGATCTCACACGTAGATGTTTACATTAATTTGGGTTCACACGCAAGTGATGGGTTTAGGTATATAATTTCTTATGGCTGAGGTGTCCATGACTTGGTTTACATATATAGATCAAATGACTCGCAGGTGATTATAAATTTCTAGTTACAATTATTAGAGTTTTCAAAGATTTATGCACTTCCGGTTTACATATATATATAGCATCAAATCACTCAGGTTACACTTAATTTATTTAGCTATATATATGTGAATGTATCACTGGCAGATGATGAAATTGTAATACAATTGAATCTACAACTTCATGAGGTTTAATATTATTTTATAAGCAAAGGAATATGCTCATGGTTATCTATGCCTAGTTTATGCTATAATAGGATTTAGATTTACTTTATAGTTAGTGGAAGTGATTATAAATTTTAATACAGAACTTATCTTACCAAGCACGAATAATTAATATATTCTCTACATAGCTAATATACATTTTAAATTGGATTCTACTTCAGATCAAGGCTGAAAATAACAATTATAATGGAGGGATGAACTGATTATTGGCAGCTAGACTTTAGATACTAGGCATATATCAAACATATAATTCTGAGTCTTTTTGCATCTCGTATATGTGCCTTATTCATGGGATTCTTACCAAATAATGGTTCCCTTCAACCGACCTCTTTGCTGTGAAATAGGAGTCCTTTAATCTGGAAGATCAAGCAATTTATTTTATGTGGGAGTCTTATGCTCTGGGAGGAGTCTCAGTCTCATGCTCCATTTCTAAGAATGCAGAATGGGTTGGCATGTACCAATCCCATCTGAGGAAGATAATTGCCTGAACTAAGTGTACTGGTGTAGCCCTAACATATGCCCAGTAAAGAAATGCAGCAACAAGTGAGTTACGCCGTAACATTTCTTAAAGACACATACACACTGCTGACAACATTATCATATAAAATTAAGATGCTAAATAATAGTGTCCTTCATGAAACTACCCTGTATCAGTTCATATTATAGTATTTATAATTATACTATTAAGGAAAGTTTACAAATCCAATTTATAAAGCTATCTATATAGGCTTGTATTTATCTAAGGAGGGTTACAGCATATGGAGAAATTTCAATACAAAATTATGAATTTATGCTGCATTTTATCACTTCAACTTGATATTGGTTAAATATTATATTTAAAAGCAAATCTATTTTAGAATAATTGTACGCTTGTAATTATATCTTAATTAGGATATTTTATCCGTTTCAAAACAGCTTTTACTTTGTGCATTATTACACAGATTACATATATACGCGAAATGACATATATATGCATGAGAATCTACATTTAATTCTCGCTAATGATTTAATTATGAAGAAAGCTCGGTTTTGAATACATATAGCATAAACATATAGTAATAAGTGACATTATATCTCCGCCTTCGTGAAGTATTTATTTGCTCATATATAAATATTTGGGTGTAGGAATAAGAGGTTCTTTTTTTTCTAAATTTCTTTTTTTGTTGGTGGGGAATTTTTTTTTCTAAACTTTTGGGGGTTGGGTGGGGGAAATGAATTAATAATATTTAATAAAAAATAAAAATATATTTTTTTTTTTTTTAATTTTTTGGGGGGGATTTGAAATTTTAAAATTCTATTTTTTGTATTTGGGTCGCCTTAACTTTTGTTGTTTGTTTTTATAATTTTTTGTGGGGGAAAAGGGGTTTAATTTAGTGAAAAAAAATTTAAATCTGTTAGAATAAACACACACATGTTGATTACCAAATAAGACTCATAAAACAAAACAAAATATGATATAAGAACAATATATAGAGCTAAATATCAACAAGTTATTACTTCTCCAAACGTTTTCGAAGGCTTACCCTTCATTATCAAGGACTACTCAATTTCTTATAGTCTCCAACAAAATACAAATATGCAAAAGTTCGAAATGAGTTAGCTGAATATGCAAATAAGGCTCAAAGAGCCTCAGGGTGCCATTTCTTTGATAAAGCGTAAAAGGACCCCCCTCTTATTCAATGCATGCTCATCCGAGATGATAAGTAAAACAATAAGAATGACATAGACATCAATAAAAAATGTAGATTTAAAATAGGATAAGATTTCATGTAAGTGAAATCTGAAATTTGGCTCTTCTTTAAAATAAACTAATGTGACATTTGCTGAAATATGATTGATTTAGTTTATGATAAACTAGAAGTTGTTTAGAAAATTAACAAGGGGAGATATTATCGTTAACTTAAAATATATATAATAGCTTAGAGATTTAACTATTATTTTAAAATACATCATTTAAACTATATGTAATAAACTTCATAGTAAGCATTAAATTTAAATAGATTTAATTAGATTAATCTAAATACGTAAAACCAAATCAATCATAATTAAGTTCGATAAGCAAACCAATACATAAAATCAAGTCAATAAATGAAATGTGTTAAAGGTGCAAACAATAACTGAGACAACATTATAAAGCGATTAAATCGGTGAATCAGGTATTGATAACACTATATCGGTTAACGAATCATTTTTAATCATAAGAATAAATGAGTTTATAAATCAGGCAAGATTTTAAGGTCAAAATAAAGTTATTAAATCATTTATAATTTAGGCAATATTTTAGGATTGGAATAAAACAAAATAAAATTTACATTTAACTAAGTTTAGTTTACATTATTATTATGGCCATTAGATTAAGATTTAAGCTAGCATTTTAGAGTTGAGTTTAGTTGAAACTTTAGAATTGAAGGAGTATTTACCATTTTCTCTTCTCTCTTCGATGCTGACAAGTTATTTCTTCAACATGGGACCTCTTTAAGTGTTACGGTGGTTATTTCATCTTTCTCACTTTAGATAGCTTTTCATCGGAGACAGAAGGCAAGATTTTAGGCCTTTACCCCGACATCATCATTAATGCTATTCAGGTACTTTATTAAAGTTGTAATCATAGAGGGCTCTTTCAAAGATGGATGCTCTAGCTTTTATATCAATACATCCCCCTTCTCCTTCATTATATTATTTTTAGATCGGTTTTCTTAGCTTACTCGTTTATTGCCAGTAATCATGGAAGCCCGATGTATCAAACTTTTAATTAGGTCAAATTAACCTCTGTGACATGCTGTAATTTATGCAATCTTTTTAATTTAAATATAATTTTAATTCTAAATATAAACTGGGTCAATTTTCAGCAACCTTGATTAACTTTACTGGTGTCACATTGACTAGCAAAACAAATCTAAACTTTGGAAAAACATTTTGTTGTGTATGTAACTCGACTGTTTAATTTAGCGATATATGCAGAAATATATAATTTCAAATATTACTAATTTAATAAATATTTTAAAATAAAGAAATCTTTAATGTTTTAAATCCTATTAACATCATTTTTCTAGCATATATGTAGTCTTAAGTTACACAATGAACTTGTTTTTCATTTAATTATTAGAAATACATATATGCGTATTTTTAGAGATTTGCAAATATCAATGCAATTTTCTCTCCATATGTAGAGATATAGGCACACACATATAGTTAAAGTATTTAGGTTTAAATTTAGTAAGATTTTTATGATATTATTAATAAGGTATACGAGAATTTGGTGTTATTTATATAAAAAAGAATACTACTATAGCATATAGTAGGTGAAACAGTTGGATTGTACAAGCTGACTGTTTCATATTCTCAAACTCATGGAAAATTTATGAAATTTTAATTATTTGATGCTTTTACTTTGGGTAATAATAAATTCCTGTTAACGAAGCTCAAAATTTTCTTTACTTTATCCTTCATCTAATTTAACATATATTTTCAGAGAACTCTATCTATTCTTATTTCCTGCTTTAGTGGTACCACACACTTTTACCCCCAAATATATAATAAACAAACAAAACAAGTAAAATTCTACTAACTCTACCAAATTGATTAAATACATTTCTAAATTACTACTCTCTAATGTTCCCGGTCGTTAAATCGGACCTGGCCTTCTATATGGCTTTAAACTTCTTGAATTAAACCTCCCTATTACCTTATTCCCAGATTCGAGGAGGAAAGAATTATGGCCCCTTTGTGATTTTATTTTAAATGGACCATTGTATAAAGGGAAGAATTTGTGAAACTTATTTTGGGCTCTGTTACTGAGTTGCATCGTTCTCATCTATACCAGGTCACCAACTTCAAATTTATGTGCAGCTTTATAGTGAGTATTCCTGCTGTTGGCTGCTTGTAAGCATTTTCTAGCTCTTTTTTGGTCTGCCTCTGGATCGATAATCTCTTTATCTTCGGGTACAAGAATTTTAAAGATGTTGGGACATCTTTTTCCAAAGTGGAGTCTGGTAGGCTGGGGTCCGGTGGATTCATTCACCGTGTCATTGATGTTTTTCAGAATATTCTCTGTGTTGTTGACCCAGGCCCTGTGATTAGAACCCACTACGGTTCTATATAATCTGCCAAGTTCTCATCATGCATTCACATGGATTTGACTGAGGGTTTACCTCTGACGTGAGTATGTTCTGGATATTTTGTCCTTTCATCCACTGTCTCCATGCTGAGGATGTGATAGCCATGCCTCTGTCAGAAATAATCGTCTGGGGTTTCCCGACTTGGGAATTGTGCTTTGTGCAAAACTTATCGTTTCTACAGTCTTGACCGTTCTCACTGGGTACGCCTGGATGTATTTTGACAATACATCCTATGTTAGAAGTGGATATTTGTACCTCTTATAGGGCGGCAATGGTCTGTAATGGTTCTATAGCAAGAATCTGATTAGGCTTAGTAGGCATCACTGACTTCAATGGACCCTTATAGGCTTTATTTGGAGGTTTATTTATGGCACAGCTTTTGCAATTTCCTAGTTCTTTTAGGATATCTTTATATATTCCAGGCCAATAGAACTGTCTCCTGACTGCCTCCTCTGTCTTATGTGGCTCGTAATGTCCAATGGCCTCATGTGTGCAATTAATTACTTGGTCTCTGAGTTTTGGTGGTATCATGATTCTCCATAAGCCGCTATTATGGTCTATCTTCCCTTGCAAAGTACTTTTCTATTTGATATCGACCCCTCCTATTGCCTCTCACATTCCCTGAGTACTCATACCTGTTTATTTCCTTAATTAGTTTTATATATGGTGGAAAGCTTTCCTGCCAAAACTAGGTTCTTGGGGTTATTTTCTGTCCTTTTATGGGTAATATTCATCAAGATTCCCTTTTCATTCCTGGATATTTGTGGATTCTCCCCTTTTACAGTGATGGGATTCCTGCTTAAGATATCTGTGACTATGTTTTGGGTCCCCTCTGCAAGGAAAGGCTCCAACAAATGAGCCTATCATTTGTCAGATAGCTTTTATGGACAAACTCCAAGAATTTATGGTCCGTTATGATGGTAATCTCGGATCTCAAGAGAAACTGCTTATACTTTTCACATGCCCATATGATAGCTAAGGTTTCCTTTTCCGTCACTATAATTAATTTCTGGCCCCTTCAGCCTCCTACTAGCGAAATATAGGACCCTCTGTTCCTCATGGATTTGGAACAATACTGCTGCCATCCCCATACGACTGCAATCTGTTTGAACATAGAACCTTTTACTAAAATCTGGATGGTTGAGCATGACCATTTCTAGGAATTTATCTTTAATGTGCCTAAATTCTCTGTCCTTTCCTTCATCCCATTTCCATTTACTATTTTTTTATTAGGTTTACTATCCCTGCTGTATCTTGGGAAAACTTGGGGTAAATCTGTGATAATATTTACAGAGACCCAAGAATGACCTGATATTCTTTTTTGTGGCCGGGATTGGAAATTCTTGAATAGCCCTCACTTTGTGTGTTTTTACACCTTCACTGTTTATGATGTGACCTAGGAACATTATGTCTGACTGGATAAATTTGCTCTTGCGGAGATTGAGGGTGATGTTCTTGTTAATGCATTCCTTGAAGAATTCTCTTAGGTTCTTTATGTGTTCATTGAAGGAAGAGGACGCTATAACTACATCGTCCATATAACATATAATGTGTTGTTTGATAGTCTGTGATACAGTCTGGAAAGGCTTGTTCCAAACACCTCATTAGGACAGTGGCATTTAACCAGGCCAAATGGGACTTGTTGGTTGGAAGATGTGCATCTGTCCCTTATACCTGAAGGCTGTATACTTTCTGTCTCTAGGTTCGAGCCTCACTTGCCAGAAACTTGAGCTTAGATCTAGCATAGAAAATACCCTTTTGCCCACCAATCTCAAGAATATTTTCTTTATGTTAGATGGGACATCCCTCCTTGGTATAGTTAATTGATTCAATTTTTGGGCATCCAAGCAAATTCGGACTGATCCATCCCATTTTCTGACAACTACCAGAGGGTTATTGTATGAGATGCCGCCTTCACGATATTACCTTACTCAGTCATTTGTTGGATTTGTTTATCCACATCATTCTGGTATTGGAAGGAGATAGGGTAAGTTTTTGCCTGGAAATAGGTTTCCTGCTTGAGGTGGATATGATAAGTATACCCTAAGATAAGCCCTGGCATTTTGGAAAATATTTTTTTATATTGGGTCAGTAACCCTTTTAATACCTCCCTTTCTCCTGCTCTACTACATTCTGCTTGGCCCATTTTCTCATCTATAGGCTGCTTGGTCTTTGCCTCATTTAGATACATAGCACCACTAAGTGGTACATGTCCAGTGTACATGGGCCTGCTTTCCTCACGTAGAGTTACTTCCTTTTTGTGAAGTCAATAACACCTTCGTACTGTCTAAGAAACTGTGCCCCTAATAGCCCTTTCATCACCAAGAAAGTATGACCTAACTTTTTGGACCCCCAGGCTATCTCACACCATACTTCGAAGTTTTACATTGGTGTTTTCCTACCATTGGCTAAATACATTTGCAGGGGCTTGACTGGTAATTTTTGCTGTTGGTATCTTTTCTTTCCTCAGCAGTCACCCTTTCCTGAGCTATAAACGAGAGCTGGCTCCCTGTATCTATTAAGGCTTGCACTTTTTATGATTTATAGTAATGGTCACCAAGGGGCAGGATCTGGCAGTAACTACTGTCTCCACCTCCTCTACTACCTCCCTGATTGTACCCATTGCCTCTTCTTGTTTTTCATCCCTTTCTTTTATCTTGGGTGTCAGATTTAGGGATCTATTTACCGGTACCCTCTGTAGTTTAACGGCCTTATGGTATTTTCTGACCTATCCTGACTACTGCTATCGGTTTTGTTTTGCCCTCGGTCTCCCTCTAAAACCATTATTCCCCACTATCATTGCCTGGCCCTTGGGGTCAATTCTCCTGATATTTTCTGGTGGTTCTTTGGGAAATGGCTCGTAGTCTACTGATGTGAGAAACTGCCATTTTTTCGATCATCTGAATACAGGTTCCCATCATCATCTGTTGGACCAGAGGGGGCATATTTTGTTAAATCAACCTTATGATGTGAGTTTCCATATGTATGTATGCCATCAAAGATCTGAGGCACAACCTGCCTCACAAAGAACTAGTATAATTTTCTCTTGTTACTGAGCCATACTGCTCTTTCAGGACCGTTAGATATATGGCGTGCTGCCTTTCATTGCTCCAAAAGGTTCTCGTTAGGGTGGTGGAATATTGCTCAAATGTTTTAGGCTTTTCATCATAACACTACCACCAAGATAATGCGTACCCATAGAGGTAGTGTGTGGTTAGAGTGACCTGATCTTGAGAGGCTATATTTTGGAACCGATAAAGCTCCTTTAGGCTTTGCAAATGGACCTTAGGACTTTCCTCTATCTCTCCTTTAAATGTTTTGGCCTGAATTAACTTGGCCATATATAAAGGCGGATTAGCCTCTATGGGCCTGGAGCTACTTTCTTTGTTCTCTTCCTTATACTATGATAATCCATGGAGTCTATGAACTCAGTGCCTTTATTTCCACACTGGATTATGGCCACTCTATTAGTGCTTGACAAAAGGCTTGCTTCCTGATCAACTCCTTTCACTCCTGTCTCAATCTCACTTCTACCTGTACTTTTCTTTTTTTGAATATTCGGTAGTATAGCTATTTCATTCTTCCTACAGGGCCCTATTTTCACCCTATCTCTTGCTCTCTCTATTTTATTGAGTATCTGTTTTAAACCTTGTACCCTTCCCAATAACAATAATTTCCTTAGCCTTCACGTTTTCCTTTAACTCATATGTTGATAATAAACATTTAGTTTGTTTATTTCTCCCTTTTGGGTTTTTTGCTGTTTTTCAGTTTTACCTATTCTTTCTTGCATATGTTCTATTTTTTTCTGCACTGAGGTGCTTTGTTTCTTTACAGTATCTTTCACACTCTGGATAATCCAGACTTTTTTTAATTCTCCCAACGTATTTTCTTTGTGGGCGGCTAACCTATCCTGCCATTGTTTTTGAGCCTCACTATATCTGTTTTGACATTCTAGAGTTAGTTGTTCTTTGCTTTTTTCCATGCTTTTTAGCCTTTGATTCATTTCTTTTCCTGCATTCTCAACCATTAATCCCATCTTTTCTAATATTTATTTTTTGTCTTCTGCCCTTTTTTTTATCCTGTTCCTTTTCTTTTCTATCATCTTCTCTGTCCTTTCTTTCTCTTCCCTTTTCTTTTTATCCTGCTCTTTTTCCTGTTCTCTTTTTCTTTCTCTTCCCTTTCCTTTTTATTCTGCTCCTTTTCTTCCCTGTCCTTTCTATCTCTTCCCATTCCTTTTTATCATTCATCAGGATTTCTAATAATTGCTCCATCATTACTTTATTTTCCCCCTTTTTGGAGCTCCTTTACAGGTAGTATGCTTCCTTCTTGTCCTTCCTTTATTTTGTCTCCTCCCCCACTCTCTAGCTCCTCTTCCGTATTAATGCTGTCCGAATTTTCTATCTTTTTTTCTGACCTAAGCATTTTTCCTCTTTTCTCAATTGGCTTTTTTCTCCTATCTTCTCTCATTTCCTCTACTTTTTCCATTATTTCTTCATTCACTTCCATGTCTGGGTTTTGATTCTACAAATTTTATACACCCCAACAAGTCTACCTTAGCTTCTTTCTACCACCCTATTTTACATTATATCTAGAGGTCCTCACTTAATTATAACTTACTGTTAATCTAGCTCAGCATATAATATATCCTTTCAATACTAGCATATAAATTTTTAAATTTAAAATATATATATTTAAAACTCAACTCACCATCTGGCCTGTTACTGCATACTCCCTTTTTCATTCTTGACTAGGGTATTATTATTATTATAATTATTATTTATTACATCCCACGGTTTGAGAGATTTTGTACATCAACACTCGTATATTTATATCTTGCCTGATTTTTCCCTTTCTGTTTTGACATTGCTCACTTCAGTCTTGTCTCACATCCTCATCATTAAAAATTTTGATAAAATAAAATGTTCTCCCTCTGATAGCAAATTTATGTGAGGATAATTTTAGTTTTTTTAAATTACCTCAGGCACCAGCTGTCAGCAGGTGAGATATACATACAATATTTTTGATGTGCCACATCTCTTGATACTCTCTATCTATATATATATATATACAGTTATACTCTTAATATGAGTCTTTCTCTTTTCACCTAATTTCAACATAAAGTATGACCATTATGTTTAACAATTTATACGGGATTATATCTATGGCAACATCCCATCTCAGGTATATGTTCACTTTTTTTAAAACTCTACGTTTGAGCCTCCAAATTTGGAGAAAAAATTTTCCCATCTCAGGTATATAGGTTTATTTTCGAAAGCCTCATGTTGTGGCGTCAAACTCGAAGAAAAAGAAATCTACTGTACCGGTCAAATATGTACATTCACAGAACAAAATCTAGAAGTCTGATAAATCTTCCTAAGGTTGACCAGTTTTACGGTCGTGGAAGCCATGACTCTGGCCCAACTCTAGTTCCTCTACCATTGCTCTGAGATTTACCACCTTGCAGATGACACAGTTGAGGTCACAGCAGTATTTCCCTTCTTCACATGCCAATAGTAGCACATCAGTCGAGCAAAAGATTGAGAGGCGGTTGGCATTCTATCTAGCATAGTTATATAGGTATCATGTTGCTATTATATGATTATTAAACAGTGAAATGATTGTAATTACTAATAATAAAATAGTTACTAGATGATAAATAATGAGTTGGTGATAAATTATAATGAGTCGGTGAGCAAGACTAAGACATGAAGCAAAATTAAATTTTAAATTATTAGTTAGAATATTAAACAATTAAAAACAATATTACAATAGCTAGGTGTCTGATCTCACACGTAGGTGATTAAGGGGCGTTTACATTAATTTGGGTTTACACGCAAGTGATGGGTTTAGGTATATAATTTCATATGGCTGAGGTGTCCATGACTTGGTTTACGTATATAGATCAAATGACTCGCAGGTGATTATAAATTTCTAGTTACAATTATTAAGAGTTTTCAAAGGTTTATGCACTTTCGGTTTATATATATAGCATCAAATCACTCACAGGTGATTATAGTTTTAGGTTACACTTAATTTATTTACCTATATATATATATGAATGTATCACAGGTGATGAAGTTATAATACAATTGAATCTACAACTTCATGAGGTTTAATATTATTTTATAAGCAAAGGAATTTTCTCATGGTTATCTATGCCTAGTTTATGCTATAATAGGATTTAGATTTACTTTATAGTTAATGGAAGTGATTATAAATTTTAATAAAGAACATATCTTACCAAGCGCAAATAATTAATATATTCTCTACATAGCTAATATACATTTTAAATTGGATTCTACTTCAGATCATGGCTGAAATGGAGGGATGAACTGATTATTGGCAGCTAGACTTCAGATACTAGGCGTATATCAAACATAATTCTGAGTCTTTTTGTGTCTCATATATGTGCCTTAGTCACGAGATTCTTACCAAGTAACGTTTCCCTTCAACCGACCTCATTGCTGTGAAATAGGAGTCCTTTACCAGAAGATCGAGCAATTTATTTTATGTGGGAGTTTTACACTGGGAGAGTCTCATGCTCCATTTCTAAGAATGCAGAATGGGTTGGCGCATACCAATCCCATCTGAGGAAGATAATTGCCCGAACTAAGTGTACTGGTGTAGTCCTAAGACGTATGCCCAGTAAAGAAATGCAGCAACAAGTGAGTTACGACGTGGCATTTCTTAAGGACACATATGCACCGCTGACAACATTATCATATCATGAAATTTGGATGCTAAATAATAGTTTCCTTCATGAAACTACCCTGTGTCAGTTCATTTTATAGTATTTATAATTATACTGTTAAGGAAAGTTTACGAAACCAAGTTATAAAGCTATCTGTATAGGCTTTTATTTATCTAAGGAGGATTACAGCATATGGGGAAATTAGAATACAAAATTATGAATTTATGCTGCATTTTATCACTTCAACTTGATATTGGTTAAATATTATATTTAAAAGCAAATCTATTTTAGAATAATTGTACGCTTGTAATTATATCTTAATTAGGATATTTTATCCATTTCAAAACAGAGCTTTTAGTTTGTGCATTATTACACAGATTACATATATACGCGAAATGACATATATATGCAATGACATATATATGCATGAGAATCTACATTTAATTCTCACTAATGATTTAATTACGAATAAAGCTCGGTTTTGAATACATATAGCATAAACAATATAATAAGTAAAGTAATAAGATTTGGCATAGACTTCAATAAAAGAAATGTAGATTTAAAATAGGATATGATTTCATGTAAGTGAAATCTGAAATTTGCTTTTCTTTAAAATAAACTAATGTGACATTCACTGAAATATGATTTATTTAGTTTATGATAATTCGAAGTTGTTTAGAAAATTAACGAGGGGAGATATTATCGTTAACTTAAAATATATATAATAGCTTAGAGATTTAACCATTATTTTAAAATACATCATTTAAATTATATGTAATAAACTTCATAGAAAGCATTAAATTTAAATAGATTTAATTATATTAATCTAATTATGTAAAACCAAATCAATCATAATTAAGTTCAATAAGCAAACCAATACATAAAATCAAGTCAATAAATGAAATGTGTTAAGGGTGCAAACAATAACTGAGACAACATTATAAAGCAATTAAATTGGTGAATCAGGTATTGATAACACTATCAGTTAACGAATCATTTTAAATCGTAAGAATAAATGAGTTTATAAATCAGGCAAGATTTTAAGGTCAAAATAAAGTTAATAAATCATTTATAATTTAGGCAATATTTTAGGATTGGAATAAAACAAAGTAAAATTTACATTTACCTAAGTTTAGTTTACATTATTATTATGGCCATTAGATTAAGATTTAAGCTAGCATTTTAGAGTTGAGTTTAGTTGAAACTTTAGAATTGAAAGAGTATTTACCATTTTCTCTTCTCTCTTTTATGCTGACAAGTTATTTCTTCAATGTGGGACCTTTTTAAGTGTTACAGTGGTTACTTCATCTTTTTCCGCTTCAGGTAGCTTTTCATTGGAGGCAGAAGGCAAGATTTTAGGCCTTTACCCCAACATGATCATCATTAATGCTATTCTGGTACTTTATTAAAGTTGTAATCATAGAGAGCTCTTTCAAAGATGGATGTTTTAGCTTTTATATCAATACACCCCCTTTCTCCTTCATTATATTATTTTTAGATCTGTTTTCTTAGCTTACTTGCTTATTGCCAGTAATCGTGGATGCCTGCTGTGTCAAACTTTTAAGTAGGTCAAATTAACCTCTGTGACATGCTGTAATTTATGCAATCTATTTAATTTAAATCTAATTTTAATTTTAAATATAAACTGTGTCAATTTTCAGCGACCAGGATTAACTTTACTGGTATCACTTTGACTAGCAAAACAAATCTAAACTTTGGAAAAACATTTTGTTATATACGTAACTCGACCGTTTAATATAGCGATATATGCAGAAATATATAATTTCAACTATTATTAATTTAATAAATATATTAAAATAAAGAAATCTTTAATGTTTTAAATCCTATTAACATCATTCTTCTAGCATATATGTAGTCTTAAGTTACACATACAACTCGTTTTTTATTTAATTATTATTAGAAATATATATATATGCATATTTTTAGAGATTTGTGAATATCCATGCAATTTTCTCTATATATGTAGAGATATATGCACACACATATAGTTAAAGTATTTAGGTTTAAATTTAGTCAGATTTTTATGGTATTATTAATAAGGTATACGAGAATTTGGTGTTATTTATATAAAAAAGAATACTACTATAGCATATAGTAAGTGAAACAGTTGGATTGTACAAGCTGACTGTTTCATTATGAAAGATGGTGTCCACAGTGCTTTATTCCCATTCCTGCATGTAGACTTCATTTAGCAGGTGAGTAATATCCCTGGGCAGATGCATTTCACAACCCAGGACCCTCACGGGTACCTCCAATCTAAAGAACTACTCTAGATCCAGTTTTGAAGCTTCTGCACGCACATATTATTGTTATCAGAATGTGTAAGTTGATAATCTTAGACATTTTTTTTTTTTTAGTTCAAAGTCTTTCTTTACAAATTACTTTGGCCATCTTTAATTAGCATAGTCTTTTATGTTTGAAATTTCTTTAGTTTTCTTTATCTGGATTAGTAATCTGCAAGTCTTTTTATTTTCTCCACTTTTAACTATAATTAAATTAAATAGATAAATACGAAACAAAAACAAATTTCATTGGACATTATCTAAAAAATAAATTTAACTAAATTGCATCTTTTGAATGATTTTTATATTTTACCCTGTTTTAGATTTTTTAAAAAAAAAATATTACCAAATGCTAATATACTCGTGAACCATATGGATTTTAATATGGTTCATCACATATCACCTGCTTATCTTCTATTTATAGGAAAAATTTCACAATACCTGATTGATTAATTACTTTCAAATGTCTGACAAAAATGAATATTAATTATTCTGTATGTACTTTTAAAATGAATTATAAGTAATATGAAATCAATATTTTCTTAATTTTAATAATGTAAAAATTAAATTATCTTTAAATAATAGTCTACTCTTCATTTAAAATCAAATTGTGAAACCTGAATTTTATAATTGATATTATTCAAATTATTGATTTTTGAATTTTTTGATGAAATAGATATGATTTAAAAAATAACATTCACTATCATAATTAATAATTTAAATATAGTACCAAGAAGTGAATTTTATCTATTATTAAATGAATATGTGTGTGCATATCTATTAACATACATCTCACTTCTCAGTTTTTTTATCATTAATTAAATGATTTTGAAACAAATAGCAATTTTAATTTGATTATTAATAATTATAAATGTATTAATTTTTAATAATTATAACTATTTTATATGATTTTAACTATTATTTACTTTTTAGCACAATTTATATTTCAGATTTATAACTTATAAACTATATCTATGTAAAGAAAATTAACTAAAGTTTAACACTTTTTTTATATTGTTTTTTTTTTAGTAATATATTTTAGATTCTCCTACAAAATTAGTTTTTATTAATCATATAATTTTTTTATTAAAATTGACCATTAATTGCAACTTTGCAATGATTTAGCAAATAGAAAGGCTACTATATATTAACAAGAACTGGATATGTAAACATTCAAATAAATTATAATGTATCAAGCTAGAATAAATACTTAGCTATGATGCAATCAGGTAACCACCAATTAAAATTGATAGTTTGACACATGATCTAGAAATTACCAATTGCATTTGTCACCCAACATTCAAGAATGTATATAATTAGTAAATGGACCAAATATTCCATTATGAGTGAAAATATGAACTACACCACTCAATTCCCACATTTTAACTAAGCATCATGAAAGTTATATATATATATATTAAATATTTTAATAAACTCAAGATTTAAACATTAAAATCATCAAAAATAAAAAGAAATTTAATCCATTATGCTGCTTTTTCATATATTTAAATAAATTACAAAATATAAAATAAAATGTCTATATAACAGCATTAATTATGTATATATATTGTAACGGGTCCACCCCTTTATGTTTTATGAAGTACTCGTCTTTACGTGAGTATGAGCATGTATATGTATATAAGCGTATGAACAAAAATAAGTCCTATGCATATATATTTTTCTTCGATATACGACAGTATATTTATGGATGTCTAACTAAAGACTCCAAGTGCCAATCTCACCCATAGGTAAGAATTATACTGGACAATACGGAAGTATGTAATAGGATGATAAAATGACCCGGCCTGTGGCTAGCTTTCTCAGGGCGGGTAGTGAAATTATCGGGAGTAGATCTAACTTATTTTTAATCTTAATAAAGAGAAAAAAACTCAAAACACACAAAAAAACATTCATCATTTGATACATATCTATTTGTAATAATATTTACATAAGTCAAATCAAATTCTTTTTTTTATTTATCAAAGATTCCTATCAGTTTTCTCTTTTGTTAGTGCAGATACACGATATTCAGTAAACTCATTTTAAAATTGATTTATTATAGACGTATTATACAATAGATTGATTACCCTCTTTTTCTATGTTTTATAACTCAGTATTTCCGTGCTCCCAGATTTTGCCAGTTTACTCTTTTCTTTCGTTACCAAAGCCCCCCCCACACACAAATACACCATAACATGTATGTTGTAACAAGGGTTTAATGATGGAAGAATTAATATGATAATAATAACAGTAGAAAATAATTTAAATTCTCTGTGCAAAAGAAAAAATAAAGTTCACAATTGAGTCAACCAACAATTTTTTTAAATTATGTGGAGTTCAATTGAGTAAGCTTACAAAAAGGTCATATATATGCAAGCAGAAAAAGGTACCTGTGCTTCCCCGGGGAATTGATTGAATTCACCTGGTGAAAGAGAATCTCCGGTCCTTGGACGATGAATGGACTTTTGAAGTTTGGATTCCATGGCTGAATTCTATTTATTTACTTATTCTTTTTACACATCTCATAACAATCCAACATTACTACTTATTGAATCAGTTTTTCAGGCTTGATGTCTTTTCGATTGCCATACTATACATTCAAGAAGGATTCAAACACCTCGGATGTTGAACTTTCTACCCCAGCCTGATCATATTTTATCAATGTATAACATTGATCTCTGTATTATTCTCTCTGTCTGTATGTCTAAAGCCTGCTTTCTTCCACTTTCAAACTTATAATAATTTTTTTTTTTTTAATTTTTCTTACTTTTCAAATCAGGAATTGCCGACTCCACCCCTTCATTTAATTCTTTCTTTTTATTCATTTTCTTTTTTCTATTTCCATTAACATTCCATATGCCTTCATTGGAATGCACCGTAAAAGCTTTTTAACATTTTTTTTTTCTAATTAGTATTCAATTAGAACTCATCATTCCAAGGTTTTTATAACAGTCACTTTCATTGTTCTGTAAATCACTGTCTTCCATCTTGGCATTTATAGTTCTTTTTAAAACCTTTAAAAATATATATATTAAAAGTCAATCAAACACATAAGTTTTTATTTTTATTTTGTGAATTTTCATATTCCATTGATTCAAAACACACTCATACATATACATAGCAATGTGTGTAGCTGGATTTGGCAAAAGAAAAAAAAATCAAAGCACATGTACACTTCCTCCCCATACCACTTTTATGAGCTTTTTCATTAAAAATAACTAAATCTATAATACAATACGACCACATAAATGACCATTGATTATACATCAACTTGTACATTTTAGTTTTGTTACTAAAGTAATAATATATATATATTTAATAATACATTAGTAATAATATATTACTAAAGTAATAATATATATATATTTAATAATACATTAGTAATAATATATTTCTTTAATAATACATTAAGTATACAAATACTTATTTGTCTATTTATCACAACAGGGTTTGATTATACATGCCCTGTTGCAATACTCCTCTTCCAGAAGCCTTTAAATATGGTCTATGTATTTGAATGCTGCTAAATATCATGAACCATTTGTAATGGCATGGGCTTCAGGGAACGAGCATTGTACGATCCCCTTACCTCCTGCCCAGTATTCACCCAGAATGCATTATCCCCTTAACTTCACTTAATGATAGGGAAAGGTCCCTCATATAAACTGCAAAATTTCTTACAGATAAATTTCCCCTAGTTCACTCATATGTGGGGTTTTTACCATTACTAGATCACCAACTTTAAACTGATGAGGCCTCTCCAGTGTATGTTTGTTTCTTTCTGACTCCTTTTCAAAAGTATGATATGGTTGCTCTTGGTCCTCCACATTTATTGTCAATTTCTTGGTCCTGGTTTTTGGCTTGATTAATTTAGGAGTGTGTTTGCCAAACTGGAGCCGCATGGAAGAGAACCCTGTGGACCTGTTAACCGCCCAATTTATGTAGTTCTGTATTTCTGGACTTTTTTAACCCATCCTTGGTGATTAGTTGGGATGTACATCCTAAACAACCTACCCAACTCATGCATCACCCGCTCACATGGGTTTGATTGCGGATTTCTAATTGATGTTAATATATGTTGGAACCCTGACTTCTGAACCCATGCTTTCCATTCTCCAGAGATAAATGGTGTGCCATGATCCAAGAGGATGCTTTGAGGTTTTCCTATCACTGTAAAATATTACTTTTCAAGAAGATATATGGTGTTTTGGGTATTTGCTTGAGTCAGGGATATGCAGCCACAAATTTACTGAATAGATCATACACCACCAACAAATATCTTTTTGTATTAAAGGCAAGCAATGGTCCATAATAATCTATAGCAATCATGTCACGTGGCTTCTTTGGGATTATGGAGCTCACTGGGCCTGCATAATTCCTATTAGCAGGCTTAGTTTTCTGGCAAAGTTCACATTGGATGATCATCCCCACGACAGTCCCATGCATGCCAGGCCAATAAAACAACTGCCTAAGCCACCTTTCAGTTTTCCACACTCCATAGTATCTATATATTTAGTGTATATGAGTCACCACTGCATTCCTCATTTGCTGGCATATTACAGGTGTCCACCTTTCCAGTCCCCTATTTGTTCTGTATTGGAGAACAGCTTAGTCAAGTTTGTATTGGTTGATCCTTCATCTGGACACATCGTTTTTGCTTTTATTCCTTCCAGTTGTGCGATTATTTGACTTTTTGCTTTTATTCCTTCCAGTTGTGCGATTATTTGACTTAGCTAGATGTCATCCCTCTGACACTGGGCCAATCTTTTAAAATCATTCTCTTCCCCCTTATTATCCCTTAAGTTTATTCCTGCCACATATAAATTTTCCGCTTTAAGATGACATGATTGCAAATGCACCGGGTTATGGCTAAGAGCATCAGCCACAATGTTATCTTACCCCTTACAATGCTTTACCACATAATTATACTCTTGGAGGTGTAGGCTCCACCACACTTATTGACTATTTGTCACATAACTGATTAATAAATTCTAAACTCTTATGATCCATAACCACAATTATTTTTGATCCCAACAACAATGCGGAGTTTTTGGAATGACTAAACAATGGCTAAAGTTTCCTTTTCTGTGGCAGTATAATGACTCTCCAGACCCTTGAGTAGCCTGCTTAAGAAATACAGCACTTTCACCTGACCATTCTCTTGAATCTGTGATATTGTTGCTCCCAGCTCATACTTGCTGCTGTCACTCTGCACCACAAAGAGTTTCTCAAAATCAGGAAAAGCCAGCATTACATGCTTAATGAAACCTTGCTTCACCCTCTCAAATGCATGGCTTTTCTTCTCACACCACTCCCACATTACATCTTTTCTCAGTAATCTAACTAGTGGTTCCATATGTTGAGCAAACTGCTCCTGAAAACGGTTGTAGAAGTTACACATACCCAAAAAGGATCGTATCTGCTTGGACCTAGGTGCTGGGAAACCTTCAATGGCTGAGATTTTATCTGGGTGTGGCCAGACACCCTGTGATCCTATAAGGTGGCCCAAGAATAACCTTTTCTTGAAATAGCACACTTTTCTTCAAGTTTACCTTGATTCCTTTATTCCAACATTCCCTTAAAAACATTTCCACATCCTTGGCAAGTTCTTCAACACTAGCCGATGCCACCAATACATTGTCCATGTACAGTGTAATTATTTTTTAACTTCAGCAGATAATACCTGATCTAAACATCATAGTAAAACAGCCCCACTGTTAATCAGGCCAAATGGCATACGGTTAAACTGATATGAGCAGCCATCATCTAAAGGCACTATACTTACGATCTTCCGGGTGCAGCCTTATCTGCCAATAGCTTGCTGTCAGATCAAATTCTGAAAAAACTTTTTTTCCTTTAAATCTCCCAAGTAATCCTTGCATGGGTGGTGGTATGTTACAATCTGGAACCGTGACTTTATTCAATTGCCTCGCATGAAGACATAACCGTACAGAGTTATTCTTTTTCTTGATGACAACTATCGAGCTACAATAAGCTGAGTTGCTTTTTGATATAATACCCCATTCCAACATTTGATCTATCTGCTCCTTCACCTGCTCCCTATATTGATGAAGAATTGGATATGATTTTGCCTTAAATTGTTGTGTTTCATTTACCTGAATCCTTTGTTCAAACCCTGGGATCATGCCTGGCCTGTCTGAAAATACCTGATTGTATACCTTCAGTACCTTTTTTAGTATTTATTTCTATTCTCTCCAAGCCATTATTGCCTGGTCTATTTTTTCCATTATCAAGTCATTATTGTATTCATCGGCAACTTGCACAGCCCTTATTGCACTATCCATGCTATCCATTATAAATCCAACCACCTCCCCATTACATGTGGCTTATCTACTTTCACATTTATATTTGTATAAAAAGTCAGTTCCCAATAAGGCATCACAAATCAAATTTTTCATGATTAGGAATTCATGGGGGCAATTTACTCCATGGATTTTGACATCCAGCCATATTTGTTTGGGTTCAACCTTAGCCTTTCTGTTGTTGGCCATCGCCACTTGTACAGCTTTCAATTGTAGAAGACGTATATTTGCTTGTTCTCTGTTGAGTTCATAAATACAATCTGTCTGTTATTACAGAGACCTGACTCCCTGAATCAATAAGCGCTTCTACTTTGGTTTGTCCTGCTGCTATATGTATTTTCGGACATGTTTGGCATGCATAACTTGGTATTCGGTCCTCCCATGATCAAATTAGGTTTTCCATGTGTTTTGAATTTGGTTGCTGTCTGAATATTATGTCTCCCCCTCTGTCTCCTTCCTTTTTCTCTTGGATCTGTCTCATTTCCGCACTTATTGTCATTTGACTCAATATTTTGTCTATTTCTTTAGACGAGTTGTCTCCTCCTTTTTCTAGCATCAGTGCTTATTTTATTGGCATGTTTTCGGTAGACTATCTTCACAATCTGTTTCTCTGACAAACTACATGCTTCTAATGTCTTGAGTGTGGCTACTTGATGCCTAAAAAAATGCACATATCTTCACAATCTGTTTCTCTGACAAGCTACATGCTTCTAATGTCTTGAGTGGGGCTACTTGATACCTAAAAAAATGCACATATTTCTCTGGTCCATCCTTTTGAAACTTCTCTCTTATCAATTGGGATCTAATGTTGTCCTGCCTATCTTCATTCCAGAAAGCTCTCTCCAGGGCTGTCTTGTAATCTAAAAATGTCTGCGGCTGGTGTAGCAATGAGTTCCACCAAACCATGGCCTGCCCTTCTAGGTGGTAAGACGCTATTGTCATTCTCAACTTGTATGGTGTTCCATAACTCTCAAAGTATCTTTGAAGACTCCTAAGGTGATCTACTGGTATCTCTTCCTTCTTCCTCCCATATACTTTTATTCTTATCAACTCCATCCTCTTTATGTGATATATACATTTTTCTCTACATGCTAGATTCTGAACCTCCAAACCCTCAAAGCACATTGCTGCTCTCTTCCCTGACTTCCTTACACCTTCAATATTTCTTAAGTATATATATTTATAATTTTACTGTGGACCAATCGATATTCACTATATTTTTTTGACTTACATATTCTGCCCTATATATATATATATATATATATATATATATATATATATATATATATATATATATATATATATATATATATATATATATACATATGTGGGAGTTTATTTTATATATATATGTGAAATTTTTGAGTAGCCTGACTTGACCCACCCGCTAATTCGACTTACTCTTGTTTTCTATTTTTATAAAACTTCACTTTGCCAAAAATGATTATAAAATAAAGTGCAAAATATTCCAAAATCATAGCTACTGTGTGGGTGTAAATTAAATATAATTCATTACTTGAATATCCTTTAAAACAAAATTGATTGAATAATAAAACAAAAATTTAATTTATTATAATTCATTACTTGAATATCCTTTAAAACAAAATTGATTGAATAATAAAACAAAAATTTAATTTATTATTTATTTTTATTTAGTTATGACATCTTATAGTGATAAGTGGCCGAAAATCAAATAATTATTTTGTATCTCATTAAAATGGATTAACTGCAAAGGTTAACCACTTAAAGATTCGTTCACTTTTTTTTTTAAAAATATCTGTATTACTTTTTTTTTTTTCAAAAAAAATCAATCGTGAACAAGAAAAACATTTATGTCCATTATTTATATATATATATAAATCCATAACAAAATGAAACTTCTTTAAAACCAGTCTAACCTAAACTGATTACTTTATGAAAATGCTTTTATATTCTGCACTCAGTTGGGATTTTTCATATAGCTTAAAAAGTTTTTTTTTCATTCTTATAAAACTTAATATTAACTACATTTAACTCTGCCAATATAATATAGCTTCTGTTTTTCTAACTTTTTGTTTTAGCTAAAACAATAATGATCTGTCAAAACTGATATATATATTTATTTTTAAAAAAAAATTCATGCTAATTTCTTGTATATTTTTCTTTCGCTCATTGACCTACTTCTCTTCGATGGCCTTTCATTGGGATGCCATTATAACGGGTCCACTCCTTTACCTATGTTTCAGGAAGTACTCTTCTTTATGTGAGTATGAGCGTGTATATCTATATACGCATATGAACAAAAATAAGTCCTATACATATATATATTTTTTGATATCATACAATGTCTAACTAAAGACTCCAAGTGCAAATCTCACCTGTAGGTAAGAATTATACTGGAAAATATGGAAGTATGTAATAGGATGATAAAATGTCCCGGCCTGCGGCTAGCTTTCTCAGGGCAGGTGGTGAAATTACCGGGAGTAGATCTAACTTATTTTTAATCTTAATAAAGAGAAAAAAAAACCCTCAAAACACAAAAAAAAACATTCATCATTTGATACTTATTTATTTGTAATAATATTTACGTAAGTGAAATCAATTTTTTTTTATTTGTCAAAGATTCCTATCAGTTTTCTCTTTTGTTAGTGCAGATACATGATATTCAGTAAACCCATTTTAAAATTCATTTATTATAGACATATACAATAGATTGATTACCCTCTTTTTCTATGTTCTATAACTCAGTATTTTCGTGCTTCCAGATTTTGCCAGTTTACTCTTTTCTTTCATTACCAAAGCCCCCCCCATACAAATACGCCATAACATGTATGTTGTAACAAGGGTTTAATGATGGAAGAATTAATATGATAATAATAACAGTAGAAAATAATTTAAACTCACCATGCAAAAGAAAAAAAAAGTTTACAATGGAGTCAACCAACAGTTTTTTTTAATTATGTGGAGTTCAATTGACTAATCTTACGAAAAGGTCATATATATGCAAACAAAAAAGGTACCCGTGCTTCCCGGGGGAATTGATTCAATTCACCTGGTGAAAGAGAATCTCTGGTCCTTGGATGATGAACTGACTTTTGAAGCTCAGATTTAATGGCTGAATTGTATTTATTTACTTATTTTTTTTACACATCTCATGACAATCCAACATTACTACTTATTGAGGTATTTTTTCAGGCTTGATGTCCCTTCTCCGATATTGGCAGCTATTATACATTCAGGGGAAGGATCACCTTGCACATTGAACTTTCTACCCCAACCTGATCATGTTTTATCAATGTATAATGTTGATGTCTGGATTATTCTCTCTGTATATATGTTTAAAGCCTGCTTTCTTCCACTCTCAAACTTATAATTTTTTTTTCTTAAAATTTTTCTTTTTTTTCAAATGAGGAATTGCCAACTCAGCCCCTTCTCTTAATTCTTTCTTTTCATTCATTTTCTTTTTTCTATTTCCATTAACATTCCAAGTGCCTTCATTGGAATGCACCGTCAAAGCTTTTTACACCTTTTTTTTTCTAATTAGTATTCAATTAGAACTCAACATTCCAATGTTTTTATAACAGTCACTTTCATTGTTCTGTAAATCACTGTCTTCCATCTTGGCATTTATAGTTCTTTCTTTGACTTTTAATATATATATATATTTAAAAGTTTATGAAACAAAAATGTTTTTATTTTTATTTTATGAATTTTCATATTCCATTGATTTAAAACACACTCATACATATACATAGTGATGTGTATAGCTGGGTTTGGCAAAAAAAAAAAAATCAAAGCACATGTATACCCCCCTCCCTTCATACCCTCTTTTATGAGCCTTTTCATTAAAAATAACTAAATTTGTACTACAATATGACAACATAAATGACCGTTGATTATACATCAACTTGTACATTTTAGTTTTGTTAGTAAAGTAATAATATATATTATATTTTTAATAATACGTTAGTAATAATATATTTTTTTAATAATACATTAAGTATATGAATACGTATTTGTCTATTTATCGCAACAGGGTTTGATTATACTTGCCCTGTTTCAGTATATATATATAATAAAAATAATAATAAAGAAATGTTTTTTTCAGAAAATATTTATTTATTTTTGCCCTTTTCAATGTGATAAAACTATTTGAAGTTTTAAAATAGTTGTGTCACATTGAAAAGGACAAAAATAAATATTTGCCAAAAATGGCATTTCTCTATTATTATTTTTATTATATGTATATAAACACAATTATTGCTATTAAATAAAGATTTGTTTCTAGTAAACTATTCACTGTACAGCCTGTGTTGGCGCTATTTTCTGTGAAAAAACACAGAATTATACAGCTTTCGCGGCCAAACCTATGGCTAATATACGAGTAGATCATATTTAGTGGTTATAATACGTGGCCAATTCTTCTGCGTTCAATAACACTACGTCTAGAGTAGATCGTATTTAGTGGTTATAATACGCGGCCAATTCTTTCGTGTTCAATAACACATCTACTAACAATACTATTATCGTATAGTTTGCCGTTGATTTCATTGTGGATTGAATTCCTATGCATATTGACAGAATTTGTATTGTCGCTAGAATTTAAGATGAGAGTGTGAGCATTGTCATCTTTTTCAAGTGTTTATTTGTTGATGTTTATGATTTTCTGTATTTCCCAACTGAAAGATTTTTGCGTACTCGTAATTTTCAGCGTATTATTGATATTTGTCAAAATGTTTTTTTTTTTGACTAATTTTGGCTTTTTTGGGGGTCAAAAAAGACAAAAATAAAATTTCTCAAGCTCTCTGGCAGTCGATTGGAGTTGTTTGCAGAAAAATACTGTTTCTGTCGTGAGTCGGACGAGAGTTGAAAAAGAAGAACAAAATGTCTACCACATTATTATATTTGTGGGATGTCCCAAACAGAGAAAGTGAGGCAGTTTCATTTTTGCAAGCTCAAAACTTCCTGCCATTCATTACAGTTGATTTAGTTCAGTCATATGTGGTTAATAAATTTATTTTCTGGAAAGAATTTGTATTTTGTTTGCGATTATTTTTATCTATAAATCATGTAATTAACACCCAGAATGACAGTATTAAAAGGGGGCGGCATAGTTTGTTGGACATCTCTTGATTGATTGATCGACTTTTTTTTGTTAAAAAAAATACTTCTTCTTTTGACATACCTATTCATTCCGTTTTAAAAATGAACCCGAGCTAATTTTTGTTGTTAAAAAAGAATAAGAATACCGGACGTTTTATTTGTTATGAAAACAAAAAATCTTTAACAAACTTGTACAACTCTTCAAAAAGATAAATAAATAAATCCACAGAATGTAACAAAACCGGTTAACACATATTTTATGTGTTAAAAAAACAATACCGCGATTGACTTTTTGGTTTTTGGTTTTGATGTTTTATTTGTTATTATTAAAAAAAAGCAAAAAAATCAAAACTCGCCACCAAAAAAGACACACCCATATTTATAAATCTAAGAGAAAAAAGAAGTCCCGTTTTATTTGTTATTATTAAAAAAAAAACAAAAAAATCAAAACACGCCGACCAAAAAAAAAAATCCGTATTTATAAATGTAAGATAAAATACCAAACAATTGTTTTCGTTTATAAGCAAATACGGACATCTGAGGCGGAGTTTGTCGGACAGGTTTGAATTTTTTTGTTAAATCAATCAACAGCAAACCCCCTCATTTTTAACATAATTCAAAAAGAAAGTGTCGATTCTAATTTTAAATAACAACAATAAAAAAAAAAGAAAGTCATATATGTAAAGCAAATTGTGTATATTTGAGATATTCCAAAAAAAAGTTAAAACTGTCCCTTATACTTTGAAATGTATCGAATCTAAAACAAAAAAAAAGATGTCTGTAAAAAAGAAACAGTAGATTTAGAATAGAAATCCCACCCCCCCAATAAAGGCGTATGTCAAAAATTATGTACTTTTGAGATCCAAAAAAAAGGTCAAACTGTCCATTATAGTTTTAAATTTATCAAATGAAAACCAAAAAAAAAAAATAATTACGTCCAAAACAAACAACAACAATATATTAAGTATTAAAAAAAAGATAATGTCCAAAACAAACAACAACAATATATTAAATATTAAAAAAAAAATTACAGTCGTATGTCAAAATACGATTTATTAGATAAAAAAAATCTAGCGGCCCGGTAATGTTATAACGCTCTGTTTTTAACTAGAAACTGCACCACCAAAGGCTGCACAGTTAAGAGTTTACTAGAACCAGATATTTTGTTTTATATCGTGATAAAGTTTTAGGTCTGATTTACTACTCATATAAGTTTTTGAGTGCTAAACTAAAAGCAGCTGTCATTTAGCTTAAGTCAAAATCAAATACATCTAATTGTTAATTTCTAGATTATTTGCTTTAATTTGGACTATAGATTTCAATTGGTGATTACTTCCTTACATTATGAATGAATATCTGTGCTAATGTAATATATGGAAAACTTCAATTACAATTTTAATGAGTACATATAATGTAGAACAGCCTTTAAATAATCTGCTCAGAATTCTCCAATGAATAATTGTGAAAAAGAAGACTTTCACTAAGCTCAACAATTTACTTTTTTTAGTATCTTGATAAAAATATCTTTATTTATGAAGCTATAATTAGATGACTAGTGATTATCTATGTACTAGATATCTAAAAGAATAATCATACTTCTGCTCAGAACATGAAAAAAAAATTTAATTTGCACTCTGCTTGGATTTAGACCTCAGATCATGAGCATAATAAGTATTTGTATGTATATGTTTGTGTGTGTGATGCATTACAATAGAGAAATAAGTGGAAAAATAAATATGTTTGATCATCTCTAGCCATATAGAATTTGGAGGATAGAAATAAAATTTGGATGGCATGTCCTGAGAAACAATTTTTGGATGATTCTTTTAATATATAAAATACTGCACTTTTTCTTTCATAAACTTATTTATTATTAAAAGTTTTTGGCAAAATTTAATTTTTAACATTTTATGCACATATTATGTTTCCAGATAAATATTTTGATTAATTAATATAATTTTTATCAAGGTTCAAACTTCAAAGATATTTCATAAATTTATTTGAAATTCAGAATTAAAAACAAAAAGTACATAAATCAAAACACATTATAAGACCACAATGTGCCAAAGTTCAAACCATTCCTCAAATGTCACGTCTTTTCAAGCAATTAACTATATGATTTTTTTCTATTACAAAAAGCCGATGAAAAAAATTGTTCATGTGAAGGAGATGAATAATATCAAAAAATGCTTGATAAGTGGATTTCAATAATTATTACTCTGAACAAAATAACTGAAGGAATTATTAAAATGATGGCAAGATATCCTGTGCATCTATAATAATTATTAGGATTGCACATCTGATTTTATTCTTATGAATGGTCTCTTTATTGTCCTTACACATGGGAAAATCCAAATGAACATTTAATATGTTTTTATTACTGAAAATATTTATGTTATAATGTAAATGTACTATAATTTTGTTTTTATATATTGGACTATTTCCATTGTATGATATAAGCATTGATTGTTTTTAGAAAAAAATAACTTTATTTAAATATTCCAATTATATTCAACTTTTAATTATAGCTCACAGAATAGTATATGCTTATACTAAACTGTATGCTATTACTAACAGTTGAATGTGTTTGGAATATTTAAATAAAGTTAAATTTTTCTAAAGATATTCAATACCTATATTAGATGATAGAAATAGTTCAATATATAAATACAACTAAATTACCATCATCACAAACCTTCAGGAAAACAATACTATAATTTATTTATGATTAGAAAATATGAAATTTTACAAATTAATTTAATCATTTTAGTTTAAGATTGCAGTTAGAGGATGGTCATTCTAAAATTTTTCGTAAAATTTCTGATGATTTGGAAACGTACAGATCACAGTTGGCAACAAAACAACAAGAAATTGATTCTCTTCAGACTGAATTAGAATCAATAAAAAATCACTCATCTCCAAGTGCCAATCTAAAACAATTAATAGATAAATTAAAATCACAGCTTTCTCAAAAGGAAAAACAATTGCAGGTAATTTATAAATTTATGTTACCATCTATTTAAAATAATTTTTCATTGTTTAGAAGTTTTTAAAAAATTATTTATCTTATTAACAATAATTATAATTTTAAGGCTTTAAATAAGGCATTGTCAGATTTACGCTCAGATATGGTTGAGGCTGCTAGAGACACTGTTAAAGTTCATTCTGAAGATAGTACAAGTCTTCCAAATATACAAAAGCTTATTGATAAAGAGACTCTGGTATTAAAGGTAAATCAAAATTTTTAAACACAAATGATCTTTTTTAAAAAAATTAAATTGTTGATATATTTAAATAAAATTGTTGATATATTTATGTAATTATTATAGCAAAAAATGTTTAAGAAACCAATAATATAATATTAATCTAGCAATCAATATTTATTGCAACAATTTTAAATAGCGTTTTTATTTTTTCCTCAGTCGATGATTGATACAAAAACATGCTTGAGTCTGCTACTACCTCTGGATTAAGCTGTATGTAGTAATATATAATATATATATCATCACTTTTTAACTATTATCAATTCACTTCAGGATGAAGTTTTCCCAAGTTTAATTCAGTTTCTTTGATCCTAGATTATTTTCTCCATATTACAACAGCAAACTTCTTTATTTTATCCATTTATTTTATATGTAGTCTTTTTCTAAATTTTTTTGCAATCAGTTAGAATTCAATTTAAGACTTAAGCTGTCCATCTAATATCATCTCTTCCAGCAATATAGCCAGTCTGTCTCTATTCTCTTAATTTTTTTAAATTTGTCTATGACACTTGTTTGTTCTCTTACTCATATATTTCTTTTCAATCTCTTTTTATTACACCTATCACATTTTGTTGAATGATCTGAAGTATCTGTATTGCTTTTTTGTTAAGTGTCCAAGTCTTTGATTCATAAGTAAGAATTGATAAAACTCACGTATTAAAATTTATCTTTCTTTTCAAACACACAGGCATATTTTCCTTAATACTAAGTTAGTTTTACCAAAAGCAACCCAACTTTAATTCTGTGATTAATTTCATCTGTTATGTTTCCATCTGTATTAATAATCTTGTAGTTTTCAACTTTTTCTAATTTATAATTATCAATCTCTATTTTCTTCTTCTGAGTAAATACGTTGGACATTAACCTTTTTATCATTTATCTTTAGTTCTTCTTTTTTACTTTCATCTGATAACTCTTGCAACATTTCCTCTACTTCTGAAGTATTATTTGCAAAAACAATCACATCATCTGCAAAATCTATATAACTTAAATAATCCTCATTTATTTTTACTTCTTTAACTTACCTTTTAAATTTACAAACTACTTATAAAGCTGCTATAAAAAATTGGTGGGGATATGCAATGAACCTATCATATATCCTTCTCAGTGATAATCTTGGTATCATCAGTAATTTAGTGACTGCTACATATATTTTGATAAATATTATCAAAAATAGTACAATATCCCAGGTCTGTGTAAGTTTTAATCAGCATGGAAAACTTTATAGAATCAAATACTTTTCATTGTTACAAATCCAAATGATAATGGAAACATAGTTTTTCATTATTTTTTTCTATAATTTCTTTCAATACTTGGATGTGATCCACAGAGCTAAAATTACTTTTAAATGCAGCTTGTTTTTTTTTTTTTGTTAGAGTCCAAAATTCTTTGTAGTCTAGTTTGAATCATCTGATAACAATTTTTATAGAACACATAGAAGATTGATAGGTATGTAATTTGTAATCTTTTTTATTATTTTTGTTAAAATATTAATATTACAGCTATTTAATGAAACATAATTTTATTATTTTTAGAATTTTTCTTCATAAATTTAATTGCATGTCTTACCTTTTCATTTAATATATTTGATAATTCAAAATATATAGTAAGTGTAGAAAAAACTTCCTTTTCTTGTTTTTTTATTACTATATCATTCTTTATAATAATAACATTTCACTCTTCTTACACTTTAAAGCAAAATATTTATTCTTTACAATTTCAACCATTCCTAGCAGTCTTCGTCAGATCTACAAAATTAAACATTATATCAATATAACCATATTTCACACATATATTTATTATAATCTTACAATTTTATCTAACTTAATTATTAACATCACTTTATTCATTAAATTTACTATTCTATAACTTTTAACTTTTTAATTCTATTTTATCCTTTTTTTTTATTTATTTTTTATTTTTAATTATTATCATATTTATATTTATTTATCTTTTATCTTTGCCATAATTTTAGATATTCAATGTAATATTTATGAAATCTTTCTTATATTACTATATTCATATATTTAACCTTATTTTTTATTTCACTTATTTCTACATATCTTAATTTTTTTTTATTATCTTATTCCATTCCTTAATTTCTTTTTTATCGATATTTTATTCCTGCTTCTTTCATTTACTTAATTTTTATAAAATTGTCATTCCTCCACCATTTTTCTATCCCATCATTCTTCCTATTTCCTTTCCATTTTTTTATATTTATATACTGCTCCCTCTATTATCTATTATACACATTACTTATTTATTTTTTTATTAGTTTTCACTTTATTTTTCCCCACCATTTTCTCTATCCCATCATCCTTCCTACTTCCTTTTCTTTTTTTATATTTAGATACAGCTTTCTCTATTATCTATTATACAAACTATTTTTTTATTTTTTTTTATTAGTTTTCACTTTTTATTTTTTATCCAAAAAAAGAGTAAAAAATAAAAAGTGAAAACTAATAACAAAATAAATAAGTAGTTTATATAATAGATAATAGAGGGAGTGGTGTATAAATATAAAAAAAGGGAAAGGAAGTAGGAAGGATGATGGGATAGCGAAAATGGTGGAGGAAAGAGAGAAAAAGTAGAGAATAAGGTAAGAAATTAAAAATACATACAAAAATAATTTTATAAAAATTAAGTAAATGAAAAAAGCAGGAATAAAATATGGATTAAAAAAGGAATTAAGGAATTGAATAAGATAATAAAAAAAATTAAGATAATATGTAGGAATAAGTGAAAGAAAAATAAGATTATATGAATATAGTAATATAAGAAAGATTTCATAAATATTACATTGAATTTCTAAAATTATGGCAAAGGTAAAAGGTGAATAAATATAAATATGATAAAACAGGCAAAACTCACTATATATATTGCCACACACAACAAGCTAGAGTAATCAATGGATGCCAGAAGCCTTGTGCATAAAATCCCCATCTAGTGCCTACTCATCAAATATCCCCAGACTAGTTTCTGGCTTATGGCCTTCATCAGTGAGTAGCCTTGGATCTGAGAGCACTGCACCTAGATCTTAGGATCTAATGCAACCCTCCAGCAACCACCTTTTATCTCCATTTAACTACAAAACTATGAGTCTTAAACTGAAAACACCTTAATGTTTTCAATCCAAGCCCATTAGCTTATACAGTCATATGGGTCTGAACCCAGTTCAGTAACCATACATTTTGGTGTCTTTGGTTCTTTAATAACCATAGCCACCACTATCCTATTAGGCAGGATTGGTTTTAAGACAATAAACATCACATGACCACCACCTCTTATGCTTGTGTATAACTGTTGTTAAAACAGGCAAAACTCAGTATATATATTGCCACACACAACAAGCTAGAGTAATCAATGGATGTCAGAAGGTTTGGCTTGTGCATAAAATCCCCATCGAGTGCCAACTCATCCAATATCCTCAGACTAGTTTCTGGCGTATGGCCTTCGTCAGTGAGGAGCCTTCATAAGCCAGAAACTAGTCTGGGGATATTGAATGAGTTGGCACTAGATGGAGATTTTATGCACAAACCAATTACTCTAGCTTGTTGTGTGTGACAATATATATAGTGAGTTTTGCCTGTTTTAACAACAGTTATACACAAGCATAAGATTTGGTAGTCATATGATGTTTATTGGCTTAAATATGATAATTAGGAATAAAAATAAATAAGAAAATAAAGGATAAAATAGAATTAAAAAGTTAAAAGTATAGAATAGTAAGTTTAATGAATAAAGTGATGTTAATAATTAAGTTGAAAAATTTGTAAAATTATAATAGATATATGTATTGAGCCGATAATTTCGATTGGCTCATGTTCTCTGTGTGTATGTAAATATATGTATATACACATATTCATTAGGTAGAAAATAGGAAATAAAAGCTGTGTATAGAAAGTTTTTTTTTTGGGTATTTATTAGTTTTTTTTTTATTGGGATTTAAAATAAAAAAAGCAAAATGGTAGATTAGTTATTTTTTATTTGGATTCAGAGATTAAATCGAAAGTGAAAAAAAAAAAAAAAATTTAAAAGATTTTGGAAACAATTTCGTAATTAATTATTTAAAATTTCTATTCTGAAGGGAGGGGGGAGAGAAAAAAATTGTAATTAATTCTATTGTCATGATTTCTGGTTAGTGAGGTGTTAAAAACAAAAAAAATGAAAGGAATGCAATGACTGGCCGGGAACATGATCAAAGAAAAGGACAATGAAGAAGACTATAAATAGAAAAATCTATTGGGATTAATTAATAGTTTTATTTTAATAAAAAAAGAACTATTATATAAAAAAAATGGAAATAAAAATGATCGAAGGCTAAACAAAATAGAATCCTTCCTCAGCCGGGGCACTGACCTATTCCTAGATCTTCATTGAACCGTGAAACCACTTCAAGGAACATCAAACCACATAGGAGAAAGCTGAGCTCGCTGTGGAACAAAATTAGTTGCTGAGAATCAACTACCAAGAGATATGAAGAAACCCTTATGGACGTGCACTGATTGATCAGGGTAACAGAAACTTTGTTTATTGATTGAACTATAGACATTAGTGAACTGTAAACATACATTTAGAATTGCATTTAACCATTAATGAACTATGAGTTACGACAATAGAATGGAATTTTTTTTTAAATATTAATAATGTTTATCTCTACATTAATTAATTTGTTTACTTAAAATACGTAAATTATTTATATGTTTTAATTTTTCTTTATGAATGGTTTAGTTAAATTTTGACTAAATTTTCAGGACTATTGAGTGAGGTTAAGAAAAGTCATAAATGAATCCAAGAGAATGTTATCAGAATAGAAGGGAAAATGATTTAGAAAGCAAAATGAAAAGTATTAAGGGTTGAGAAAATATTGAAAGAGAGGGTAGAGGTTTGTGTTATAACTTACTCCTAATAGTAAGTCGCTTAGTCCCAATACCGGTCAAGATTTGGATAGGTTTGGACACTTATTTAAGTAAAAGCGCATGTTACTTCGAGAATGAAATACATATTGCTCTTTGCCTTTTTTTTTTTTTAATAAAAAAAAAAAGAAAGATTACATTAGGTATGACAAGAGTAGAAAAAAGGAAAGGAAGGTAGAGGGGGGTTATTAGTGATTTGTTTCGTTAATGGTCTTGAATAAAAGAAAAATAAACTATAATAAAGCGTATCATTGGTTAAAAGTTATGAAAGTGTATTTGTTTTTTTTTTTTTTGCATTTGTTCTTTAAACAATAAAACCTATTGTATTAAATCCATCCATATTGAAATGGGATTGTGGAGAGGAATTTGGCTTGATCTGTCATACGTATACAAATTATCAACCGCGAATATAAGATTTTTCTAATTTCGTGAATTCTAGGTTTTTTCCAAGTGGCGCCCTCATATGAAAACGATTACAGATTTTCCAAATTTAAATTCTCAGCGTACAATCATTCAGATATAAAAAAAAGTAGTGGCACAGTATGAAATATGGTTGTATTGATATAATGTTTAAATTTAGATCTGACGAAGACTGCTAGAAGCAGTCAAAACTATAAAGAATAAATAAATATGTTATGCTTTAAAGTGTAAGAAGAGTGAAATGTTATTATATGTTATATATAAAAAAAGCAAAAATAAAGAAGGAAAGAGGAAGTGAAAGTATTGAAGATTATATATATTTTTATAGAACTTTTTCACACTTTTCATGATGTCATTTCTATTTTTAGTAATAGTTTTATCTTTTCTTATTGCTGAAGCAATTTTCCTTGCCAATTCACAATTATATTTTTTTATATATTTATTAACTCATTTTTAATATTTTTTATGTCTAGTAATATGTTGCTTTTTATACCAGCTATCTTTCTTGCAGTGCTTAATAGAGTATCATTTGTTTTTTTATTGATTTCATTAAAGTCTGGGCCATCTTAAAGTGTGTTCATATTTTAAAATGATTTGTAAGTCCTAATTTAAATTCATTGGAGTGTTTCTGAAGGTTTTGAATAGCAACTGTTGATATTCTTTTTCTTAATAATTTTTGTTTTTCTAGATTTACATAGACATTTATTTTACCTTTCACTAAACGGTGATCACTTCCTTTGTTGAATCTATTAAGAACATTACAATCTTGAAATAAATATTTATTGTTTATCAAAATATAATCCAATTCAACTGTATGTTCATTTGGATGCTTCCATGTCTAGTTTTAACATTTTCCTCAAAGAGTGAATTTGTAATATAAAGTTTTTCTTTTTTTTGTGATTGTCACAATCAGTGTTTGCTCTCATTTCTATCACCATAATTAAATTTACTCATAGCACTTTTATCTTTCAGTCATTTATCAATTCTAATATTAAAGTTTCTCATGACAAGTCTAAAGTATTTGATCATTTTAAAAGCATTTTGTATATCCATTTAAAAACTCGGTAATACATCATCTAATCATCCATACTGCTCTATGGCGCTGTTGCTGGTGAAAAACAAATTGATATAACATTACCGGGCTGTTTTTATTTTGTTGATTTATGTTTTTAATTTTTGGATTTGCTTGATTTTTTTTTTTTTTTTTTTTTTTTTAAACCGGTTTTATGTATATTTCTTAAAAATAAAAAAAAATGTTTTTTTTGTTTTTTTTGACTTTTTAAAACATTCTATCTTGTTTTTTTTTAAACAAACATTTCTTTTTTCCAGGCTTTTTTTTTTTTTTTAAGAAACTTTTTTTTTCTCCAGTCTTTTTTATTGCTTTTGAAGAAACTTTTTTTTTTTTTGAGAAACAAGGCTTTCTCGACAGACCTCTCTAAGACCTGTCATCATATTCCTTACAGCGTTTTGACACATTTCCAACTCAGCTCTAATATGCTTCACTGTATGCTGATCCCAGCTTTAATAATAAATTAGCCATACCACTTGCGAAAAAGTGATTTGGCAGCCCTCAAACCCTGTTCCATGAGCGAGTGGAACACCTTCTTGACATTTCATTTCAGATGTTTGACAACGCCTTAATTTCATTAAACCACCACAAGGACAGTTTTTCTGGGTGGATAAAATTTTTTTTTTGGTTGAAGGAAGGCCACCGCGATGCTTTTGTAACAGGTAAATCTAAAAACTATAATGCTGAACGGTCATATGCCATTTAACTGTTTTGATCTCGAAAAAGTATCACAAAGTGCGCGACTTGATCTTGAACTTTGCCGAATCATGATTTACACTCCTCATTTAGTGAATTGTGACTCCTGACAACGAAAATAGGGGCGTTTGAGAATTCGTTACAATTTTTACTAACTCACATAAATTACAATACATTTAACCAAACAAAATAATCCGTTCTAATATACTTTTTGTCATTACAACTACAGAAACCTTCATATTATACACTGTACAATAGTCAAGAGTAATGTTTATAGAGAGTGTCGCATACATCATCACTAATAATGTTCAACATGCTAGAGATGTAGGTATAAGTGTGTACTTCAACATCTTAGTGTTTGAACAGTTTACAGACCGTAATATTTATGAGCGGCCTTGTAAACAGCATATTTCTGTGCTTTAGCATAGAAACAGCACCATCGCGTGGTGTGGATGATTAGATGATGTATTACCAAAAACTTGACTTCATCAGAATAAGAACTTGTTAGGACTTAGGCCTGAATTATCTATATTTAGTATCCTCCATTAATTTGAATAACTAATCTTGCCACTCTGACTGATATACAAACAATCTCCACAATACTGTTTTTCCACTTTTTATTTATAATAAATCTCAATGAACTAGTGTTTTTAGTATATTTGTGCCTTTGTAGTTAAGTAGATACTTACTTTTCAATTGTCTTTCATCATTTTTTCAGTTTCAAAATCTAACAATGTCTCATTTAACATTAAACAGTTCTTCCATTTTTTTTAATTTGAAAGTGATCTATAGATGTGGATACCTAAATAAAAGGTTATCAATGAATTGCACATTAGATCCACAATCAGAATTTTTAGCATACTTGCTTTCACCTGATAATTGCTGCATTGGCTGGTAATTTTATAACTTCCTAGATGTAATGACCATAATTCAGTTTTGCCAGTCAAGATTATAAACATCTTTAAAGAAAAAAAATATTCACACACACTCATCTTGTATTCAAGAAAACTGATATTTTAGGTAAGAACTATCAGTCAATTGACAAGAAAGATCATGGTGATTTTTGGTTTTAAACTTAGAAATAAAAAGTCGTTAAAATCTCACTATGCTGTTTGTTGAATGTTGGTGAATAGTCTATCTATGTTTATGTACCATGTGAATAATCATATATTAATAACAGTTGGAATAAAAAATATGTATGGAGTGGGTATTAGTAATTTGTCTTTTTCGATTTCTTT
Organism: Epiperipatus broadwayi; assembly: GCA_028023455.1. Classification (NCBI taxonomy): domain Eukaryota; kingdom Metazoa; phylum Onychophora; class Udeonychophora; order Euonychophora; family Peripatidae; genus Epiperipatus; species Epiperipatus broadwayi. The sequence goes on from JAQFVV010006379.1 coordinate 374,988, forward strand.
AAGATTTCATGGCGAATATATAATAAATAATTGCAATGTTAATTTTAAGTCATTATTTTACAAATAATATAATTAAGGGTTAACCTGAAGTACATAAGTAAATTAATTGCAATGTCATTTAAAATATAAAGAATAATAGCAAATAAAGTTGAACTTAAGAAAGTTTGAATTGATGTAAATAGTGTGTTCTTCTTTTTGGATTTAGCTTTAAATTTATTTGATTTATAGCAAAGTAAAGGAAAAGAATTTAAATATTCAAGTAAATTCAGTTACTTTCTTAAATTTATCTAGAAGATCTTTTTTTTCTGATTAAAGGTGTAGCATGTGAATACCCAAAAGCTATTGGAGTTATTACAGTACAATAATGGGTCCAGTTAATATGAGAGAATTTATTCACCAAATCAAATGACACTATTATGGTCTATGGCTTGTTTATAAATTTTATATAAGAACAATGGTGTACAATCTTTTTATATTTGCAATGTCCTTTTTTAGACGTACATATGATGTGACTCATTATTTGTTTTTAGGATATTTGTGATGAAACAATAGTAATTTAGTTAATACACAAATTTATATTATCTAATATTTTAATAATAAGTACATATGATTTGAAGTGAAATTTTTGAAATAAATACCTATACAAACATATGACTATTTATGATATGTATTATTGTTAAATAATATTTGGTTGAGAGCTAATGAAGAAAGTAAAAATGAGATAAAGAGTAAAAAAAAAATGTAATTGAATTTTGAGGAAGTTGCTCAGATTACTGTGAATTGGTGGATAAATAAACTGATTATTTTTGAAAAGAAATCTTTTTAGAATTAAAAAAATCAAAATATTTCTGAAAATAATAAAGTAATATATATTAGGCTATAACTTTAAGATCATGTGCTTAAAAAACGACAGTAGGGACCTCTACAAATCTTAACACAATATTTATTTAAAAGACAAGATAAAGTCACAATTTTGGAAAATACATTAAAAGTAAAAGCATATTTGTCATGTCTTCAAAGAATATAACAAAAAATTGAGTGTGATGGTGTGTTATCATTGAAGAAAAATAGTCCATAATAGATGTTTTTAGGAAACTCATTAAAGCACTTAATATTTTAAGAAATCAGTTATAGTTTATCATATAATGGGGCAAAAAATATTTGGGAACATTCTAGTGAAGCCAGATCAAAACATATTTCTTATTACCAAGAAGTACAAAATGCAGAAAATTTGTGCACAATTGAAAGCAATTATAAATCAACCACTTTTCAAATCTAAGAAATGTTTCTGTTAAAATAACAATAAGAGTTAGAGCTGAGAATTTTGTTTGGAAATTTTGAAAACTTCAGAAATGTAAAAAATATTTTTTATAATTTAATTTTTTGTGATATTTCACATTATCAAAATTTGTTCAAAAATATATCTCTTTTCTATGATTTTTTTTTTTTACAAATGAGACAATAGTAGTATTGTCTCAAATTCTCTTAAATGGTACAACAGTATAAGCTATTAAATATAGAATAAGATCTACTTTCAATCATTAATAATATATTAATAACAAAATATCTTTCAAATCAAATAAAGTCTTATAATTCAATTTATCTAAAACATTATTTCAATTTTTCATATATAGAAATTGAATTTAAATCATTTGTATGCTACTTTTCTAAATATATAAATACTGAAATTCTACTTAATGGTATAGAACTTCATTTATTACATTTCTAAAAATCATGGAATTTCTGAGCATTATCTGTATTGGAAAAGTGAAGGAACAAATGATAACTTCTCATTACTATTCAAAATTTATTAATTTTAGTGACAATAGCCTCATGCTATAGAAATTAGAGCATCTGCCTTTTTGCTTACTGTGGGATTCAAATCTAGTGAAGTCCAAAAACCATATTGTAGTAATCATGGATTTGTAATCAGGCCTAGGTTTTTTTTAGAATAGCTGCTCTGTAGTCAATCTAGTCAATTAAATATTGTTTGATAAATGGGTATCTAACAGTTCTCACTCAAAAATAAAATTCTTGTTAATCTTAATTTGTTAAATAAATAACAGTATGTAGACCGTAAAATAAAAATTCAGTTATAATATAATGCACCATCATTTCTTTAATGTACCATCCTGGATTATTGTTTAAATAGGCATTAATATATATATAAATTTATTGCCATAATTTTATGTTATTGATTATTTAAAATTGTCAAGTAATGTTGTATTTTAATTTTGGAAGTTATTATAGACCCACCTAAAATACTATGTAATTCGTGATTTGTTTTTATTTTTATCTTTATAAAAATAGTTTGCAACCTATTTTTTTTATTTTTGTAAAGTAAAATGATAAGTAAATTCACTGCATTAAATTTAATATCTCATTATAAAATTAATAAATGTAAAGATGTATATTTTAATAAAAGTTATAGTAATGTATTTTTTATCTGCATATTTTAAAAATAATAGATTAGATAAATAACAAATTACAGTGTTTTGTGTGTGAGTATATGTACATATATAAATTTTAAATTATGAATTTTTAAAATAATATTAGTTATCTAAAAATATATTATTTGTAATAATCTTTTAAAACAAATGTATTTTATTTTTATTTTAAAAAAGAAATTAAAAGTCGTTATCATTTTATTTTAAAATGGTTTGTTCAAATGAACTCTAATTAAAATGCAATATTTATCTTTTAAGTAAAAGTTATAAATTTTTAGTTTATTAGTAACAACTATCTAATGCCTTTATATATATTATGTATATCGATTACTTCAGTTAAAATTGTTTTTTGCAGTAATTTTTTTTAAAAAAAGTGATTGATATATATTTTAAAATATCTTAAGTGAACTACAGTAGAATGGAATTCTAAACAGGAAATTGACATTTGCTTCAAAGACAGCAATCTTTGAGAGTTCATTACGAAGGTTTGGATTTCCATTTATCTGCTCAGGAATATAAAGTCAATCTTTTGGATCAGTTCAGGACTAGGTTTGTAGGTCATGTTCATGTTGTTACAATTATGGAGCTCCAGAGTCATCTTTGGATTGGTTTAGCACTGCATATTGTTTTTCAAGATAGGTAGTTTCTGGATGAATGATTGCTATTTCCAATGTTTTAGCATATTCACTTCTATTAGCAAGTAGCTAAGCAATTATTTCTTAGTATAGCAAGCAGGAAATACCATCAGCAAAATTTTTACTTCAATGATCCATGTTAATCAGCGAATATAAATGTTATACATGTAAACAGTCTGCCATTAGTGAATATAAATGGGCAAAAATTCTCCATACACTATGTGATCATGTGATGTTTGTAGTTTAATTAGCAAATATAAAACTTAGAATAGCAGTTCATCAATAGCAAATATAAAGATTAGAAACCCAGCAGTTAAAAACAGAGCTTTTATACGAAATTGTTATCACCTGCCTAATCTTGGTTAAAAGATTTTTGACCAAGGTAAATCTCCATCTCCCATTCAATCTTAATTAAAAACAAAATCTAACCAGGGCTCTTATTTTTTTCAAACAGTAATTAAATTTCATAAATGAGAAAATAAGTCTCAGCTTTTAAAATAGATTATGATCAAAAAAAAATTAAAAAGAAACTTATCACAATCAAAACTTTTTTAAATTAAAATGTTTTTACAATGGAGTATGTGTGTTACGGCACATACTCTTAATACATAAAGAAAAGAAAATAGAAAATTTTTAAATAGTTTTATTTTAAAAACTTTATAAATATACATGTTAATTTTGATTTCACAATGGTTGCCTTTGAAGCAGATAAAGCATCCAGTTCAGTATATATGTATTTTTCATATTGTAAATTCTTTTTAATTAACATATTTATATATCATTTATATATGGCTTTATATACTCCTATAGTTTATATTTATCTAAATAAATAATCAATACCTTTTATAATTATATATATAAATTTATAATATTCTACAATTCGATACTAGTTTTATTTATTGTTATATTCATTTTGATTCTAACATTATATATTATTTATATTTTGATCTTTTCTATTTTATATTTTTTTATATATATATCAACACTTAACATTTATTCTTAATTTATATTTACATTCTTAATTATTTCTATTTTTAATTATTTCTGACATATACTCCTTTTTTTTTACTCCTACACTAAATTAACTGTGAACTGTTTAAACTTTTAAATTTTCTAATTATTTGCAATGGCTCCCTCTTTTTTGTTTTTTTATAAATTAATTTTGTCTTCATTTTTACTTTTACTGTAAACTTCTATTAATATTATTTTTTTACTTATAAAATTCTCTTTAGGCCCAAATCTCCTGGCTTAATATTATTTTTTTGTCTCTTATTATTTATAAATTGTATTATTCTTACACTACCCTTTCCAAATTCATGTCCTCATTCTAATGTATGTAAATATATTGGTGAATTTCTATCATATGTGTTGTAATAATCTTCTTTATAATGAATTTTTTGTTTTATCAATGTAATTTATATTTATATTATTAACTTTGCATTGTTTATACTTAATTTTATATATTCCATTTGTTTTATTATTTGGATCTTTACTATAATTTTTAGTATATTTATTTTCTAATATTTAATCATTACTTTTTATTTTATTAACTATTTTAACTTTTATTATTAATTTTTTTATTAATTTTATTTAAATTCTTAACCACTTAGTTATTACTTGTGCTTATACGTTGTAACAGTCAGAAAACGTGTGACTCGTAAACATAGTGCAGAATTCGACCACCACACAGAACAGTAGCACCATCGAGGTAGCGAAGCCACTCGTGTTACTGAGTTCGAACATAGTTTATCGGTTCCACAATACAATCCACGAAACAACGCATCTGATGCGACATTAGTAAATATTTCCTTAGGCACGGTGGTCAGGGATATGCAAGAGATTCATGATTTTATTCTCGAGTTAGCCAATAATCAAACTAATATTAATTAAACATTCATATTTACATAATCGAGGAAATATTATATAGAATGGGTATCGAATAAATGAAACGTAACTGCAGACATATAGTTTAAAATTATTTATTAATACATTTTAATAAAATCATTTACTAATAATATTTTAGGGATTCAAAGCTTCAGTAGCAGAATTTGCGACATGATTATATTTTAAAGAATACATTTATTTATTTAGACATTATTTTATATTGAGGATTTCAGTAGCGGTATTTCCGATACTGAAATGTTTACAAAAGGAATTCACTTATTTGAAGGCATAATCTAGCTACCTAAAATTCTCGAGTAAGTATTTCTAATGCATGCCTGAAGGGATTTATACCTTTGCAATGCAAGAGTCTAAAGTATGGGTTATAAGAGTAACGGCAGACATATATTTATTTAATTAAAATATTTATAACTAAGGGCAAACATTTATTTGAGAGTGAATTATGAAGATAATGCAGAGGCGGAGTGATATATAGAATAATAAAACTAAGTAAAGGAACACGTGGTACGCTTTAGAAAGGCGATATGGAATGGCAGTATATTGAAACTGCAATGCCGCGAATGAATTTATAAGACTGTCGGGCTGGTCTCTGCCTCGGCCCGACGAAGTAAGGTGTCACATAATCATAACCAGGGACAAGCGGTCCGTGTCGCAGTTTTTCCGGCTGGCTGCATGACATCAAGTCCTACGGGAGCACCCATTATGCCCGCTTGGGTAGGATGACTGGGGTTAATTTCAACCCTGAAGAATCCAGAAATTTCCCGGTGGAATGGGTCATCGCGTCTCTAAAACGTAACACATGTATAATGTATAAACGATTATGATGAGATTTAAATAGATTTCTAACTCGACCCTACATTATCAACATTTACTAAAGAACGTTGGCGACTCTCAAAGAAATGTAATTTTCTAGAATTATTCATTAAGATTTAATAAATACCAAACCTATATAAACTGGGAAGTATTACAACTAATATGCCAGTCATTTGCGAAGTAGTAGACCCTGCATTACAATAAATGGTGCACTGAATGCGTGTCGATTTATATGAAAGTTAAGTTATTTAGGAAAGTACATATTAATGAAAATGTGACACGCATTCACTGTTTCAAACGATCATAGATTTAAACTTTGAAAATTGAGATAATTGTGAGCATGCAATAATTAAATAATAAATATAGATAAAATGTAGATTTTAGAAATACGCACCCAAGATAGAATGAGGTAAGCTAGATTAGTAGAGAAATTTACACATTAAGTTAATTATTCAGTTTTAGTTATACATATGGTAGTTTTTACATTTTATAATTTAGATATGTAATATGAAGAAGAGCTATAGCATATTATTAGTGTACTCTAGAGTTTGAACACAGACAGGTACCGTTTATAAGAAGTTTTCTGATTCCATTAGTTTAGCAGCAAAAGGTTCACGAGTGGCAATTCTTTCTTGTATTTAGATATTTCATTTAATTTCACAGCAGCAGTAGCTTTTTCATTTATTTCAGGCAGCAGATCTTCATGGTGAATTTATGACGGGCAATGGAAAGTTCGGCATCCGATAGGCCATCTCCCGATGGAGAATAATCTAGGTGCTTTACTCGGTCATACCTTGGCAGGATCAAATTATTTTTATATTTTTGGAGACTCTCAGTGATCGAGAGCAAAGCTAAAGTTTAAATGAATGTCTCCAGCAAGTTTAAGATGGCCTCTTTTTTATCTTGATCTTTCACATTTTTGTTAAGGTATTTTTAGGTTCTACTTAATCTGCCCTGAGGATAATCAATGCATTTTGTTGGTTTTTAATTAAAGAAAGCTGCTGTTCTATTGTTTACATTTTACATTTACTAATTACATTTTGGGGAATTTTTCTTTAATTAATCTATTATCTATCACTGACCGATGTTTTTAAATTTCAAAGACAAAAAGGAAACATAAGATTATTTTAACTTTTAATTAAATATTACATCAGATTTTTTTAGAATTATTATTAAACGAAATTTAAACAAAGCAATAAATACGAACTTTATAATCCAAAATAAATGATTAAAATTATACAAAATTATATAACTAAAAGAAATCTAAATTATATTATTTTATCCCTATTTATTGCCTTTAGTTTGAGATCGAAATGCGTGCATGTTTATGCTGAATTTTACATATATTTATACATTTTTAATATTGCTACACACACAATTCGATACCAAAAAGTTTAAATTTAGGCAGGATAGATTGGTCAGTGAGAGACGACAGAAAAAGGTGAAACTTAAGATTCGAATACGAATCTTACTGTTTCATTTCCCCGTACTACCTGTGAACAATTAAGGAAGGACAAAGGAGGCAAGAAAGAAAAAAACATTACATTACATAATTTAAATACGAAAAAATTATTATTTTTTTTTTTACAGATATATTGAAATATAGAAAGCAGAGATTACATGAAGCAATGAACAATTTATATACCCGGATCTAGAATTTATAGTTTAATTAAAATGGCCTAATTTGGCCGTGTCTGGTTAAAATCATAGTAATAATTAGTTAAACTGAATGTATATATATATAAAAAATTCTTAGAATAGGATTAGTTAGTATAATATAAAAAAAAAATTTTTAAGAGTAATAGTAATTAAAACAATAATATATATATATAATAAAATTTCTATCTAAAACCCTATTTGACTAAAGTACAATCCATTCAACCAAGTTCATTATGTCGAGTTCATTTTAATATTTTCATATACGTTTAATAACCGTCCTAATAGTCTAATATTTTTACAACCCCGGGTCAGGTGGATAATACCTACATGGTTTGAGATTTCGGGCATTATATGTCCCTTTTATGGTATCTCCATCTTTTAATAAATATGCATTTGGGCCACGTGCGATCAATTATAAAGGGTCCCCGGTACAAAGGATAGAACTTTTTATATACTCTTTTATCTCGGTTACTCTGTTGAGAGTTCCGTGCCGAAACATAGTTCCCGACCTGGAAATGTTGGCTTCTCCGATCTGCTCGTAATTTCCGTTCTGCCCTTTCTGTAAGGCGGCGGTGTGCCTTGCGTCTGTCAGTTTCAATATTGATTTCACGTTCATCCATGGGTAATGGCGTCTTGATCAGTAATGAGTCCGCTTTACCAAAATGCAAACGTGTTGGTGTCATGCCAGTGTCCACCTTCGTCTCTTCTTTAATGCTGACTTCCTTCTCCGGTTCTTGTGGGCCTTCATCGGCTGGAATGAGGTTTTTTTGCTCATCACACTTTTTCATATTTACTACACTACCTGCTTGCCCTTCTACTATCATCGGTTTGTCAAGTATTTCAAATTCCCTTTCCTTTTCCATATCTTTAATTTCTTCTTCCTTTTTACTAACTGGGGATATTCCATAATGTTCTTTGATCATTTCAAGATATATCAACATATCCCTATCAATTTTCTGACGCTCCCTAACTTGTATCTCCTCCTCTTCCTGACTCGTTTTTGGTTCTTCATATCTTCTTCTCGCTTCCTCGTGTATTTTCCTCCATTCTTCTTTACTCTGTCTAAATATTTCAAGTAACCTTAGACTGAAGTTCATTGATGCTATTCTGTCATTTTCTGCTTCCATTTTTCTTAATATTATTTATTTATTTTATACTACTAGCATTTGACTACTCCCCACCGGTATATTGGCCCTATAACACTCTTTCGCTGCCCTCACCTACTCTACATTGCCCTATCTATATTGCTGCGTTTAACATATATATTATAGCGAACTACTGGTTACGCGTATAATAAGCTACTGCTGTCTATGATATATATATTTGTACTTTAACAAAATATTTACTATTAACATATATAACAAGCTTCTGCTATCTATGCTATATATATAACGGTGTTTTAATAAAAAAATTCAATGCTACTTGCTTTCTCATTGAACGACTGATTACTTTTTTTTGACATATATATATAAATATTTCATTAGATCCGAGTGTTTTCGTTCCTTCTTAACTTACACATACATACCTGCTTTCCTTAAATTTGTTATTACGCCTGCTGTCCTTTCATTTACTCGACCCACATTATTTCACTCGATTTATTTTTTTTTCATTATTTTTATCAAAACAAAATCGTATATATATAGCATAATTAGCTAACTCGAGTAACGAACGCTAAAAGAAATTTATATGCGTTATATTTTGCTCAGGGTATATATGGGTTTTTTGTATCGAAAGCTCCACGTTGGAAAGTGCCAAACACTAAAAAAAAAATTTAACTATGTAACAGTCAGAAAACGTGTGACTTGTAAACATAGTGCAGAATTCGACCACCACACAGAACAGTTGCACCATCGAGGTAGCAAAGCCACCCGTGTTACTGAGTTCGAACATAGTTTATCGGTTCCACAATACAATCCATGAAACAACGCATCTGATGCGACATTAGTAAATATTTCCTTAGGCACGGTGGTCAGGGATATGCAAGAGATCCATGATTTTATTCTCGAGTTAGCCAATAATCAAACTAATATTAATTAAACATTCATATTTACATAATCGAGGAAATATTATATAGAATGGGTATCGAATAAATGAAACGTAACTGCAGACATATAGTTTAAAATTATTTATTAATACATTTTAATAAAATCATTTACTAATAATATTTTAGGGATTCAAAGCTTCAGTAGCGGAATTTGCGACATGATTATATTTTAAAGAATACATTTATTTATTTAGACATTATTTTATATTGAGGACTTCAGTAGCGGTATTTCCGATACTGCAATGTTTACAAAAGGAATACATTTATTTGTTTAGACATTATTTTATCTTGAGGACTCAGTAGCGGTATTTCCGATACTGAAAATGTTTACAAAAGGAATTCACTTATTTGAAGGCGAATCTAGCTACTCAAAATTCTCGAGTAAGTTATTTCTAATGCATGCCTGGAGGGATTTATACCTTTGCAATGCAAGAGTCTAAAGTATGGGTTATAAGAGTAATGGTAGACATATATTTATTTAATTAAAATATTTATGCATAACTAAGGGCAAACATTTATTTGAGAGTGAATTATGAAGATAATGCAGAGGCGGAGTGATATATAGAATAATAAAACTAAGTAAAGGAACATGTGGTACGCTTTAGAAAGGCGATATGGAATGGCAGTATATTGAAACTGCAATGCCGCGAATGAGTTTATAAGACTGTTGGGCTGGTCTCTGCCTCGGCCCGACTAAGTAAGGTGTCACATAAGCATAACCAGGGACAAGCGGTCCGTGTCACAGTTTTGCCGGGCTGGCTGCATGACGTTGTCAAGTCCTACAGGAGCACTCATTATGCCCGCTTTGTTGTAGTGGACGACTGGGGTAATTTCAACCCTGAAGAATCTGGAAATGTTACAGCGGAATGGTCGTCGGTCTCTAAACGTAACACATGTATGCAATGTATAAACGATTATGATGAGATTTTAAATAGATTTCTAACTCGCCCTTCATTATCAACATTTACTAAAGAACGTTAGCGACTCTCAAAGAAATGTAATTTTCTAGAATTATTCATTAAGATTTAATAAATACCAAACCTATATAAACTGGGAGGTATTACAACTAATATGCCAGTCATTTATGAGTAGTAGACCCTGCATTACAATAAATGGTGCACTGAATGGTATCGATTTATAATGAAAGTTAGTTATTTAGGAAAGTACATATTAATGAAAATGTGATACGCATTCATTATTTCAAACGATCATGGATTTAAACTTTGAAAATTAAGATAATTATGAGCATGCAATAATTAAATAATAAATATAGATAAAAATGTAGATTTTAGAAATACGCACCCAAGATAGAGATGAGGTAAGCTAGATTAGTAGAGAAATTTACATTAAGTTAATTATTCAGTTTTAGTTATACATATGGTAGTTTTTACATTTTATAATTTAGATATGTACATATGATAAGAGCTATAGCATATATTATTAGTGTACTCTAGAGTTTGAACACAGACAGGTACACGTTTATGAGAAGTTTTCTGATTCCATTAGTTTAGCAGCAAAAGGTTCACGAGTGGCAATTCTTTCTTTATATTTAGATATTTCATTTAATTTCACAGTACTAGTGGCTTCATTTATTTCGTAGCAGATCTTCATGAGTAATTTCATGGACGGTATGGGAAGGTTCCGCATCTGAGGATGATACTCTCGATGGAGAATAATCTAGGTGCTTTACTCGGTCCTTACCTTGGCAGGATCAAATTATTTTTATATTTTGGAGACTTTAGTGATCGAGAGCAAAGCCAAAGTTTAAATGAATGTCTCCGCAAGTTTAAGATGGCCTTTTTTATCTTGATCTTTCATTTTGTTAAGGTATTTTTATGGATTCTACTTAATCTGCCCTGAGGATAATCACATGTATTTTGTTGGTTTTAATTAAAGAAAGCTGCTGTTCTATTGTTTAGCATTTTACATTTACTAATTACATTTTGGGAATTTCTCTTTAACTAATCTATTATCTATCACTGACATGACATGTTTTAAATTTCAAGAGACAAAAAGAAACATAAGATTATTTTAACTTTTAATTAAATATTACATCGAGATTTTTTAGGAATTATTATTAAATCGAAATTTAGAAAGCAGTAAATACCTAACTTTATAATCCAAAATAAGTGATTAAAATTATACAAAATTATATAACTAGAAAGAAACCTAAATTATATTATTTTATTTCCTAATTTATTGCCTGTAATTTGAGATGGCATAAAATGTGCTGTACAAGGTTATCCTATGAATTTTCATGCGCGTATTTATACATTTTTTAATATTGCTACGCACACAATTCAATACCAAAAGTTTAATTTAGGTAGGGATAGATCGGTCAGTGAAGGAGACATAAAAAGGTGAAACTTAAGATTCAAATACGAATCT